>BMAC01000174.1:1160611-1265948 GCA_014905375.1 Phtheirospermum japonicum
TTTTTCTGGATTCTGGATGGAATGTCCCTTTGATGAAGATCAATGGGATCTGCTGGATCTTCTTCCTCTGAATCAGAATCAGATTCTGCAACTTGGCTCGATGTTGGTATCCCAGTATCAACATGGTTATCAACATCACTCAAATCACTGAGTTCAGCAGCTGCATCTTTGTTCTCAATACCTGCACCATCAACTGAAGTAGGAGTGACACTACCTTGAGGGTTTTAATCATAAACCAGATCATTATCCTCGACAGGCTTAACTCCGCTCGTTAGATCATTAAACTTGAAATTTACTGACTCAAACATACTTCGAGTTCGAAGGTTAAACAACRTATATGCATGACTATTTTGGGAATAACCCATGAAAATGCACTTATCACTTTTTGAGTCAAGTTTAGCAAGATGATTTCTATTTTTAAGCACATAGCAAATACATCCAAAAACATGAAAATAGCTCAAGTTTGGTTTCTTCCCAATCAACAATTCGTAGGGAGTTGCACATGAACCTGGTCTAAAATAAGCCCTATTCGTGATATGACATGCAGTGTTCATTGCTTCAGCCTAAAATCGTTTAGCTATCCCATTAGAAATGAGCATAGTTCTAGTCATATCTTCTAGAGTTCTATTCTTACGTTCAGCTACGCCATTTTGTTGAGGGGTAATTGGAGAAGAAAATTCATGACTAATACCCTCATAAGTGCAGTACTTCAGAAAAGATGCGTTTTCAAATTCCTTTCCGTGATCAGTTCTAATCCTACCAATTCTCACATTAAACCTTACACATAGCTTCTTTGCAATTTTTTTGAAAGCCTCAAACGTTTCAGAATTTTCTTTTAGAAACTCTACCCAAGTAAACCTAGAAAAATCATCAACAATTACGAGAACATACCTCTTACCACCAAGGCTCTCAACCTCAAGTGGTCCCATGAGATCCATGTGAAGCAATTCAAGACACGATAATGTAGTGAGACTTTGTTGGAATGGATGTGGCACTCTAACCTACTTTCCTTTCTGGCATGCCTCGCACACTGGAATGATCTTGGTGTTGAGCTTAGGCAGCCCCCTCACAGCTTCTTCCTTGGCCAACCTGTCCATCATCTTGTAATTTACATGTCCAAGCTTTTGATGCCATAGTTCTGCATCACTAAATTGGGACAACCTGCAAAAGGCATCACTATGAATTTGGTAGCAATTATCTGAAGTTCTTTTCCCGGTGAGAATACATGATCCATTCTCCTCATAAACTTCACACTTTTCACGGTTGAATTTAACGCTGAACCCTCCATCGCACAATTGACTTATGCTGACCAAATTTGTCGTAAGTCCTTCTACTAGCAGCACATTTTCCAGTGTTACAACGCCAGGAACATGGAGAGTCCCTTGGCCAACGATTTGGCCATGTGCGCCTCCTCCATACTTCACTTTTCCACCTCTAAATCTGACAATGTTGGAAAGCAATTCTTCTGAGCRTGTCWTYTGRTTCGAGCATCCACTATCAAAATACCAGGCTCCAGGGACAAGAGACTTCAGGGAGGTATGGATCATATTGCACTTGACGCTATTTTTCTTGACCCACACTTGTTTGTATCTGATGTTGGTATTGATGTTGGTAGCGCGGTTACCAACATTAGACTTGTCAGTCACATTTGTTCTCTGAAAATAACTTCTCTCGCCAATGATCTTCCAGCAGAAGGGCCGAATGTGCCCTGGTTCTCCACAATGATGACACACGAAATGTCTTCTCCTTTTCTTGTGGCGTTTGGAAGATTTTCATTCTTGACTTGACACTTTCGTAGGTTGACTTCGTTTGAAACCTATTCCATGCTTTGAGGTCTCTGGAAAACTAATCTGCAGTATTTCGTCAAGTTTCGCCTTTCCTTTATTTAGATTTGAAATGGTTCCTTGAACAGAGGTCAGTTCGTTCTTCATCTTTTCCAGCTCAGTGTCCTTCTTGGTGAGAGACTTTTCCAATCGGACGATAATGTCAAGCTGATCTTCCTTTTCTTTGGTTAGCTTTTCTACTTCTTTTTTGAGCTCTTTGGCCTTGAGTACCTGTTTACTCCAGCTGATAAACAATTTCTGGTGGTCAGCACTCAGTTGCTCGTATTCCTCATAGTAATCAGTGGTCTCGGCATTCAGGCACACGATGTTGTCTACAAGCAAACCAATATGAACATCGTCGTCCCACACAACATGGGAAAATAAAGCTGGAACGGAATCAGTTGACTCAGAATCATTAACATCTTCGGTGAAATCCGTAGCGACCATGCTTTTCTTTCTAAGAGTGTTGGGACACTCGTTCTTGTAATGTCCCCAACCTTTGCATTCGTGGCATTGAATCTCGTTGAGTGGTTTTGTTGAACTAGACACATTGGAGATTGAATTTTTGGACTGAGATCGTGGAAGAGTACGTCCAGTAAACTCTGGAGTGGATGTTTGTGTCCTGTTCCTTGGATTTGAGCTTCCAAAATTGTTCTTTTTCTTCAAGAAATTGTTGAAGCGTTGAGTCACAAAGGCCAGTTCATCTTCTCCGAGAGTAGTTGTCTCCATCTTTTTAATAATTCCATTAAAATCAAAATCTTCGTCATCTTCATCATCGACTGCAATTGAATCGGAAGAAAGAGCAAAATTCTTCTCTTTCGAGCTAGAGCTAACGTGTTCCATCTCATATTGCTTGAGATTTCCAACTAAGGTGTTGAAATCGATGTTATCAACATCTTTGGATTCTTCTATGGCCACCACCTTCATGCTATATTTCTTCGTAATGGATCTCAGCAATTTTCCTACAAGACGGGAATTAGTTATGGGCTCATCAAGCTCTCTGCACTATTCAGTTATTTCCGCCAATCTTATGGAGTAGTCCAAGATTGACTCTTTCTCATCCATTCTCATCGCCTCGAAGGTGGATATGAGCATTCTTAATCTGGATTTCTTTACGCTTGCAGTTCCTTCACACACCCTCTGTAGTGCGTCCCATGCATCCTTTGCTGACTCGCAGTTCTTGATGATGCGGTAATAGCTTGCATCTACATATCCACACAAGGTGTTGATGCATTTGGAGTTCCAATTTACAGTAGTTGCTTCATCAGCAGTCCAGTCTTCCTCCTTTTTGGGAATGGTATCGCCTTCGCCATCCGTGACACGTGGCTTTTTCCATCCAATGAGGACAGTTTTCCAAACACGCTCGTCAATGCTTTTCAAGTGCCATCGCATTCTCTGTTTCCATAGAGAGTAATTCTCACCATTAAGGATTGGGGGTCTCGGGTTGCCTTGAGCATCCATAACACCTAAAAAATAAGGATCAATACTTAAGAGGTTAAGTAACCCGCTCTAGATGCCAATTGTAAAATTAGAAGGTCTATGGATATAAGAATAATTCTCAGATTCACGATGTTGTTAATCAATGTTACCAACACCAGTTAACAACATCGACCAGAGTAAATTAAATTTATGCAGCGGAAATTAAAATATGAGAATACGATTAAACAAATTCAGTTCACAAGTAAAAGTACTTGTGAACTTGGGTGTACAAACCCGGAAACTATATTACTTTCTTTTTAAGTTCAATAGAAAATATAAAGTAATATATGAAAACTAAATATCAAGAATCTTGATACTAAATACATGTTGCCGGAATGGCAAGATCTTCTTCATCGGTCACGCAACTTCAAAGATCTTGTTTATCACGAACGTTGGCTCCAAGTAGATATCACTTCTTCGTGTTCTTCTTCCCTACGTCTTGCGTCGTCCGTTCCTTGCGTCGATCTCCTTGCAATAATCCGTGCATCAAAAAGTAATCCAAGTATTAGGAGTTCTTGTGTCTTAAATAGACAACCTAGAATCCTAAACTTGGTAAAATCCTAAAAACAAATTCTAAACACAATCTAGGAATAATTAAAGTCTTGTACATAAACTAGGAAATATAATATTGTCCTAAATCTAGTTTCCTAACTTATTTTGTGTCCAAGAAAGGCAAATAACAAAATGAAAATTATTGCCAAGAATAAATTCCTCAACAGTATTTTAAAGAAAGAAAAAAGGTTACAAACACCACTATTTCACATTTCACATATTCACATTATCAGCATTCTTGAGTCTCAGACTTAAGTTTTCCCAAATACTAATTTCAATTCAAAAAGTCCAGATTTCACACCAATTAACACACGTGAAATTAAAATCGGGTAAAGGATAGCTCCAAAAATGAAATAAATAACAGACCTTAAGAGCAGACTCCCAGTGCAAAGCGGTGATGCGCTCGTGAAGGGCTTCAAGTACAGTTCGAGGTAAAAGCTTCTTGGAATTCCCCTTCTTCTTTTCGATGACTGCTTTTGTGGCCTCTCTTCTAAGTATAATGGAGATCGCCTTTTGGGAAGCTATCTTTCTGCTCGTTTCTTCTTTTCTCTCTCTAGCTTCTATCTCCTTCGCCTTCCCTGGGATGAATTTTCTTTTGACCACGTTGAGCGTGTTCCAATTGGTTGGGCCGTCTGACGGTCGCGGGTCGGGCCTTGGGCCATTACGGATTTGGGTCCGACGCTTGAATTGCTGTGGGAAGGGGTTAGTGGGTCCGGCTAGGGACGCTGTTACAGGGTAACTTTTCTGGCCTAGCCGGGGGACCTGGATTGGCGCGCACGGGGTGCGCCAATGACGGAAACAAGGGTGTCGGGATGCGACGATGCCTAAAACATGGGTAATGTGTCGAGCGGGTTCGGCACATGTGCGGACAAAGAGTGCCGGGATGCGACAGTACTCGAATGCGGATATGATATGTGTCGAGCGGGATCGACATACGGATGGAAATTAGGCGCTGGGATGAGACGGTGCTTGATTGTTGCCTTAATGTGCTGAGTGAGTTCGGCATGTGTGGGAAAAGGGCGCCGAGGTGCAACGGTGCTCGAATGTTGGCGTGATGTGCCGAGCGGGTTCGGCACATGTGCGAGGAAAGGTCGCCGGGATGGGACGGTGTCCGAAGGTTGGCTTGATGTGCCGAGCGGGTTCGGCACATGTGCGAGAAGCGAGTGCCGGGATGCGACGGTACTCGCCAAGAAGGCTAATGCGACGAGAAGGCTTGGCGCATAGGCGGACTGCGAAAGTTGGGATGCGACGGTTTTCGATTGTGGGCTAGAAGTGTCGAGGGCTTGCGGCACTTAGAAGGATGGTTCGAACGAGACGTGGACTAATGTTGGGATGTGACAGCATTGGTTCGACGATGGGCTTGATAGAAGGCTTGAGCTCGTTGATCTACGCGTGGGCTGAAAATAGGCCTTGGGCCATTCGGACGGTTGAAACATGTGGGTTGAGGTGGGCTTGGTTCACTTGGACTTTGGGTCGTGAGCGGGTCATGATCCAAGTCATAGGATCCGCGGAAATAGCAGTTACTTGGCGGCTTGGTCTCATGCATGAGCGGGTTAAGTCCGGGTCAAAGATCCGAGAAAGGGGATCCGCGAGATTGGCAGCTACTTGGGCTTATGCCTTCGATGAGCGGGTCAGACCGGGTTGAAGGTCTGACTGAGAGGGTCCACGAGATTTGCAGTTATGAGGAGCTGGGCAAGTGGGCTGGACGCGGGCGGTTACATGTGCGTACGAGGCACATGACCGGGCAGTTACATGTGCGTGCGATGCACATGTCTCGGCAGTTATCCCCTTTGAACCGGTCAAAGGCGGGAATTGTAGATAGGATGCTTAAGTTATGGGGGTTGTCCAGCACATTCATTTTATCTATAAATAGGCGAGTGTAGCCTATATTGGGCACGAGAGATAGACGAGTTTAACTCATAGGGTTGAGAGCACACTTTTAATCGTGCATACGTGCATATGTTCTTATATTGTTGGGGAATGATATAAGTTGGGCAAGGTGCCCGTAATTGCTTGTGTTTGATTTACTTTCATGCAACGGGTGTGTGCGTTGTGAATCTTTGTGTATGCTTATCTATCTTTAATTCATCAATAAAAGAGTGCGGGGAAACACGAGTGAATTGGTGAGTTCTCGTCAAAAATAAGTCAAGTTGCTTATGGGGGCATTTGACTTGAGAAAAAGGCTAATCGATTGAGAGGGCAATCGAGCCGCGCTCGACGAAAATTCGGGGGCGAAAAATGACCGTGTGACAGACACCATGGTTGAGACTATCAAAGTGATGATACACCCAAATACTAGCGAATTTGTATATATTTGTGCGAAAATAAAAAATAAAAAATAACCGGGTGTTTACATTGGTTTTATTAAATAAATAATATATATTTTAATAAGAATTAAGAAAATGTCATATGTTCAAAAAAAATTACGTTTTTGTGGCGCACGCCATTCCAGGCGCGTTCCACCCAACGAGATGCTATTCCAAAAAGCGTCCTGAACCTAAATTAACAATGCAAAGTTTCTGGGTCAGAAATGAAAAAAAAATAACTGGGGGGCGGGACGCTTTTTGGAATAGCGTCCCGAGGTGGTTTTGCAAAAAAAAAAAAAAAAGTGGGGGCGGGACGCCACTGGGAAAGGCGTCCCAGGGGTATTTTTGCAATAAAACAAAAGTTCAGCCCTAACCCTAACCCTAACACACATATTATTTATTTATTTATTTATTTATATTATTTATATTTTAGGTTTTTTATATTTATAATTTATTTAAAATCTTATTACGTAAAATAAATAAAATATCATAATAATGTTTTAAAATTACAGGAAGTTTATTTGAAAATAAAAAATACAATAAAATAATATAAATAAATAAATGACAAGAAGTTTTAATTCCAAATTAAAAATACAATAAAACTAAGATACAACAACAATGAAGATTAAAATAGCAATTACAGTAATTTGATATTACACGGATGCGATCACATTCGTAATGGCGGATTTTCAATGAAATTGTGGTATTGACAAATGCAATTTAAATAATTTTTATTGAATACCAAATTCATTAAATCGAATAAAGGTTCTCCATACTTTAGATATGCAGCAGTAAACTTAGCATCGCCTGTTACGTCGTTCTAAAATCGTACTAGCCAATCTGGCGCTTGCATTTTGTTGGTCTCATGATCCCAAGTGCAATGTTCGTTTCCCAACATCATATGAAAATGCCTGTATCATTTTTCCAGAAGTTGAACTCGAGCGGTTATGTCGTCCATTGTGAAGTCTTTCCCGAATGCACCATTGATTTTGTCAAACAAGATCCACGTGATATTGTTGCGTAATCCTCTTCTGGGATTGTAGACACCATTGAGCTTATTCTCACGGAGGTCGTCAACAAGTTTAGTATCCATATGGATGCATCATTCGGTTGAGTTCGTATCGTAGAAAAATAAATTTTCTTCGAAATCAAAATATGGTACATTGTTAATCTGATTTGAACTCATTTTCCTTTTGTTATGAGAATACTTAGATGATGGAGAAAACCAAAGGTGTGAGTGAGTGAATTGTTTTTAAAAAATTTAGTCCAATATTCCAAATTTATAGATGAGTTACAATTTCATAAGACAGTTGTATTGAATGTGTTGTCGTTGTCACAGCTAAAGATGAAAACATAATGCTTATGGTGTAGTCTTGTCACAAATAAAGTTGAAAAACGTGTGGAATAATGTAAGGTATTGTCACATGAAAAGTTAAAAAACCTATAGACACATGTGTAGTACTGTCATCAGCAATTTTG
This sequence comes from Phtheirospermum japonicum, assembly GCA_014905375.1. Taxonomy (NCBI): domain Eukaryota; kingdom Viridiplantae; phylum Streptophyta; class Magnoliopsida; order Lamiales; family Orobanchaceae; genus Phtheirospermum; species Phtheirospermum japonicum. Next base: position 1,168,251 of record BMAC01000174.1, read on the forward strand.
GATAAACATTAAAGAAATAATTTTATTGAATAAGAAAAAATAAAAGATTACACATTTGATTAAATAAGAAACTAGAGGACGTGACAAACTCAAACATTACAAATTAAACATAGTGCATAGTTGCACACTCAAACTAAGGTCATTTCTGATCCCATTTTATTACACATTTGAGTCCTAATACATTGAGAACGCATCAATTGAAAGATGCTTCCATCTTCTTCCATAATGGTGGCACGTCATACAAATAATACATCAGTGATGCATCATCACCGTTTTCCTTTATTAAAAAAAAGTTAGTAATTGAAATGAAATCAACACAAACCACATAATTAGTTGTAGACAGATGTGTGGACTTTACATAGGCTGGAGAGACATTATTATTGATAGTGGTATCAATAAAGATCAATCCACGTTCTTCATCCAGAAAAACACCATCCTCAGAAAGTGTTGCCTTCCACCAACTATACCTCATCTCCATTTCTTTGATCATGTCGTATATTTCTGGAATAGTAGGTGAAAACATGAAAAGACTCAGGAGTAGACTTTTTACCTACGGGACGCTCAAGATAACATATGCTTTTTTTGCACCTCTTTGAACACTTTCATTCTGAGCCCTGAAAAATTCCAAAATGACTTGTTCCATCTCCATGGTCCATGGGGTAAGTGCAGGATTGTAGTAATCATTGTTTATTTTTAGAACATCTGGATGATTTTCGTTAAAATTAGCCATTATTAGCTAGTATAGTTTATATTTCTTGGTAAGTTTGTCTGTGTGCACATATATATAGATGCAGCTTTGCCAACTATAATTGTTGTGCCATTGTGTTGTCTTGTCATCCGGTACATTGTGTCACAGAACACAAATAAATGGCTGCCCACACCCACATCAATGAGATGCAGCTTTCAGCTATAATTGTTGTGCCATTGTGTTGTCTTGTCATCCGGTACATTGTGTCACAGAACACAAATAAATGGCTGCCCACACCCACATCAATGAGATGCAGCCTTTGCCAGCTATAATTGCTATGCTATTGTGTTGTCTTTTCTAGATATGCAGCAGTAAACTCAGCATCGCCTGCTACGTCGTTCCAAAATCGTACTAGCCAATCTGGCGCTTGCACTTTGTTGGTCTCATGATCCCAAGTGGCAATGTTCGTTTCCCAACATCATATGAAAATGCCTGTATCATTTTTCCAGAAGTTGAACTCGAGCGGTTATGTCGTCCATTGTGAAGTCTTTCCCGAACGCACCATTGATTTTGTCCAACAAGATCCACGTGATATTGTTGCGTAATCCTCTTCTGGGATTGTAGACACCATTGAGCTTACTCTCACGGAGGTCGTCAACAAGCTTAGTATCCATATGGATGCTCTATTCGGTTGAATTCGTATCGTAGAAAAAGAAATCTTCTTCGAAATCAAAATATGGTACATTGTTATCTGATTTGAACTCATTTTTCCTTTTGTTATGAGAATACTTAGATGATGGAGAAAACCAAAGGTGTGAGTGAGTGAATTGTTTTTAAAAAATTTAGTCCAATATTCCAAATTTATAGATGAGTTACAATTTCATAAGACAGTTGTATTGAATGTGTTGTCGTTGTCACAGCTAAAGATGAAAACATAATGCTTATGGTGTAGTCTTGTCACAAATAAAGTTGAAAAACGTGTGGAATAATGTAAGGTATTGTCACATGAAAAGTTAAAAAACCTATAGACACATGTGTAGTACTGTCATCAGCAATTTTGGATAAACATTAAAGAAATAATTTTATTGAATAAGAAAAAATAAAAGATTACACATTTGATTAAATAAGAAACTAGAGGACGTGACAAACTCAAACATTACAAATTAAACATAGTGCATAGTTGCACACTCAAACTAAGGTCATTTCTGATCCCATTTTATTACACATTTGAGTCCTAATACATTGAGAACGCATCAATTGAAAGATGCTTCCATCTTCTTCCATAATGGTGGCACGTCATACAAATAATACATCAGTGATGCATCATCACCGTTTTCCTTTATTAAAAAAAAGTTAGTAATTGAAATGAAATCAACACAAACCACATAATTAGTTGTAGACAGATGTGTGGACTTTACATAGGCTGGAGAGACATTATTATTGATAGTGGTATCAATAAAGATCAATCCACGTTCTTCATCCAGAAAAACACCATCCTCAGAAAGTGTTGCCTTCCACCAACTATACCTCATCTCCATTTCTTTGATCATGTCGTATATTTCTGGAATAGTAGGTGAAAACATGAAAAGACTCAGGAGTAGACTTTTTACCTACGGGACGCTCAAGATAACATATGCTTTTTTTGCACCTCTTTGAACACTTTCATTCTGAGCCCTGAAAAATTCCAAAATGACTTGTTCCATCTCCATGGTCCATGGGGTAAGTGCAGGATTGTAGTAATCATTGTTTATTTTTAGAACATCTGGATGATTTTCGTTAAAATTAGCCATTATTAGCTAGTATAGTTTATATTTCTTGGTAAGTTTGTCTGTGTGCACATATATATAGATGCAGCTTTGCCCAACTATAATTGTTGTGCCATTGTGTTGTCTTGTCATCCGGTACATTGTGTCACAGAACACAAATAAATGGCTGCCCACACCCACATCAATGAGATGCAGCTTTGCCAGCTATAATTGCTGTGTCATTGTGTTGTCTTGTCATCCAGTACATTATGTCATAGAACACAAACTAAATGGCTGCCCACACCCACATCAATGAGATGCAGCCTTTGCCAGCTATAATTGCTATGCCTATTGTGTTGTCTTTTCATCTGGTACATTGTGTCACAGAACACAAATAAATCACTACTACAGACTGCAGAATTAAAGGCGGTCATTTTTTACTTTTAACGGCGGTTTTTGAACCGCCTTTATATCGACCGCCGTAAATTTTTACGGCGGTTCCCAAAAACCGCCGTCAAAAAGCGTCACTTTTTACGGCGGTTTTTGATAAATACCTTCTAGAAAGTCTATTTTCCAGAACGGACATTTTACGGCGGTTTTTGAAAATACCTTCTAGAAAGTAGTAAAAAAATTTAAGAAAAAAAGAAGAAACGAGAGCAGGTGCCATACCACTCCATTTATATAAACAATAATATAACAAAGCTCAAATCATGTGATATCCCATAAAGACAAGTAAAAAACAATAAAGGAAAGAGGAAGGAAAAACAACAAATCTAGTTACAAAATCATGTCGTCAAGCTATTGTATATCTTACTTTCAGCTCTAACAATGAACTGAGCTTCTCTTCTCTGACATGGATCATTGTATGATCTTGAAATGAAAACTGCATTTGGGGATTCATGAGAAAAAATGGTTGAACTTTGCCATTGATTTCATCCTACTTGATAAAACTGCACAAAATAAAATGTAAATAGATAATTATTATGAAATTATATTCTGGTTAAATTAATGTCAGAAAATTAAAAATTATATTCTTCGTCAAGGCACTGTAGTTCATGAAATATTGTTAAATGCCTCCAAACAATTATAAACGCACTTTGCCTTGTTCACCCGTGACCTATCCACAGCGGTTCCTTTTCCACAACCGGGCTTTTGTCGATAGGCTAAGTTCTGAAATATTAAACGATATCCAATATATTCACTATATATTATGCTATTAAATATGCAGAAAATACAGATAGTTTATATTTCTTGGTAAGTTTGTCTGTGTGCACATATATATAGATGCAGCTTTGCCAACTATAATTGTTGTGCCATTGTGTTGTCTTGTCATCCGGTACATTGTGTCACAGAACACAAATAAATGGCTGCCCACACCCACATCAATGAGATGCAGCTTTGCCAGCTATAATTGCTGTGTCATTGTGTTGTCTTGTCATCCAGTACATTATGTCATAGAACACAAACTAAATGGCTGCCCACACCCACATCAATGAGATGCAGCCTTTGCCAGCTATAATTGCTATGCTATTGTGTTGTCTTTTCATCTGGTACATTGTGTCACAGAACACAAATAAATCACTACTACAGACTGCAGAATTAAAGGCGGTCATTTTTTACTTTTAACGGCGGTTTTTGAACCGCCTTTATATCGACCGCCGTAAATTTTTACGGCGGTTCCCAAAAACCGCCGTCAAAAAGCGTCACTTTTTACGGCGGTTTTTGATAAATACCTTCTAGAAAGTCTATTTTCCAGAACGGACATTTTACGGCGGTTTTTGAAAATTACCTTCTAGAAAGTAGTAAAAAAATTTAAGAAAAAAAGAAGAAACGAGAGCAGGTGCATACCACTCCATTTATATAAACAATAATATAACAAAGCTCAAATCATGTGATATCCCATAAAGACAAGTAAAAAACAATAAAGGAAAGAGGAAGGAAAAACAACAAATCTAGTTACAAAATCATGTCGTCAAGCTATTGTATATCTTACTTTCAGCTCTAACAATGAACTGAGCTTCTCTTCTCTGACATGGATCATTGTATGATCTTGAAATGAAAACTGCATTTGGGGATTCATGAGAAAAAATGGTTGAACTTTGCCATTGATTTCATCCTACTTGATAAAACTGCACAAAATAAAATGTAAATAGATAATTATTATGAAATTATATTCTGGTTAAATTAATGTCAGAAAATTAAAAATTATATTCTTCGTCAAGGCACTGTAGTTCATGAAATATTGTTAAATGCCTCCAAACAATTATAAACGCACTTTGCCTTGTTCACCCGTGACCTATCCACAGCGGTTCCTTTTCCACAACCGGGCTTTTGTCGATAGGCTAAGTTCTGAAATATTAAACGATATCAATATATTCACTATATATTATGCTATTAAATATGCAGAAAATACAGATATAGAAATCAGTATCAAATAAACTGGAGCATACATCGATTTTCCCTTTTACATTCCATGCTGTCTTTCCCACTTTGTCAATATCTTTTTCCCTCCGTTTCCTAATAGCTGGAACAATTATATATGTTTTAAACATAAATATTAAAAAAAAAAAAGCTTTATAATTATAACAGAATAAAAAAACTGCACCTTTCATCAAAGAAGCTTTCGTAATAGATTTTGACTCCTCATTGGCATCCTGATGAAAAATTACTCGTATAAATGATGTTAGTAATGATAGGACATAATTTAAGAGTAAAAAATTTGTAGTACATTTTAGGTGCTTAAGAGGAAATATAGACTAAAAGAACAACAAAGCCAATTTTGCTTATGAATATCAATGAAACGATTTTAAGTGAACCGACAATTTAGATTCATACCTTAAGCTTGACTAGCAAACCAGCGAGCTTGTCCACTTGCTTTTCGACGTCTTGTATCTACATAGAACAATAATGATGAAAACTATTTTAGAAGATTGAAGAATAAACAAAAATAAATAAAAATTACACAATAGAATAAGGACATGGCTAGTTTGCATCAGAACCTGCTTATTAAAGGAATCCAGTCCCAAGTCCGAGTTAGGAACTCGAGAGCCCATCTCAATATCAGGTTCTCTTGAATAACCGCCTTTCACATCACTAACAAATGAATCCTGAAAATACACTCAACGCCATTTATAAAGATGAACGCATAATTCTCTTAGTGTTTTTTTTTAAGACAAACAAATAAACAATACCTAATATTACCTATTATCGGAGCATATGCATTGTTTTTAAAAGAAAGTACATTATTTTTAGTAACTATGCTGTGTTGTCAAAGACGTTCTTTATTATACAATACATCCAAAGACAAATAAATAAAATATATTTTACTCAAACTAAGATCTCAAGTCAATTGTCAGTTTAAATAACCAATTACATAATTGTGAAACTTAGCAACTCGAATATGTCTTTGATACTTGTAAAACTAGTTATAGAGTTAAATGAGCAGAATTTCTAGAGATAATTAATAATTTACTCAATCTCATGCTATTTGGATAGCAGAAGTTGGATAATCTCAAGCAATATGATCCCAAATAAAAGTGGAATTAAACCATAAAAATCAAAAATAAATTCACAACTCAACTCACACACATCAATTCAGCTAAACATATGGTAAAACAAGGCCACCCATAAGGTTGTAAGAGTCAGTTAGAATTCATTTAGCTTGAGAATATGTGACATTAAATTAAACCGTATTAAGGGTTTTGAGGCATGTTTTTGCATTATTTACTCAAATTATTTTCCAGAGGAAGTTAAAACCAAAATCAACAAATAAGTCAAAATTAATCAAAAGGTGATGAGACCCTAGAAATAAGACTTTCTGATCCAACCACCAAAACATACCTGAGGTGGTTTAGAAGGAGGTGATTGTGAAGCAATATACTGCAGAATTTCAAAATTCTAGTCTAACCATAGCTTGCAGCCCTCTGCCAGTACAAGATTACCATATCCCCAGCTCTTGTTCTCAGTTCTATCAAGTTACGATCAATTTCCGGCTCATGCTTCGCAATATATGGTCTAAAGAAGGAGTCATAAACATATGTTGTTCCCAGAAAATCAATTTAGTAAAGAGAAACATATAATTAGAATACACTACAAAGATACAAACTAAACACAAGGATCATAGTGAAGATCACAAACATATGTTGTTCCGGAATATATACAACTATTGGCTGGCAGCACAGCTTTAATAGGACCTAATGTTTGAAAAAAAGAATAAAAATTAATTAGCATAGAGTAATAGAAAAGGGTTATCAGCGAAGTCATATATAACAATTAGAGGTAAAAAGCTTGGAATCATAGCCTCTTTTCTAATCCACCTATTTAAGTTGTTAAATTTAATAAAACTAAAAACCATTGAAAGCATTAAAGCAAACCTCCCACACTTCTTATTGTATTGTCTGATTACAAAAAGACCCCGTTATCTTTTAAAATTATAAATAAACCCTTGAGGTTAATATTTACCTAACAGGAAGCACTTTTGCGAGGCAAAAACAAACCTCAATCTATTTATTTATTTTTGTAATTCTCACAAAAGGAACATAACCAACTTTCAGGGTCAAAAAATGCATTAATATACTGTAGTACTAACCAGAAGCTCAGCCTCCCCACCCCAAAAATCCGGCCTTCCAATGCATTGGCAGTAACTGCAAAGGACACTCTGAAAATTAGGAGCTGACTTTCGAATCTCCTAAACACTACTACTAATAACAAACTCAAACCCTCACCGTCTCAAAGACTCCTCAACGGTTATTGCAACCAATGCCTCTTCATATTGTTGACGCTCTTTCCCGTTATCGCATATAACTTCTTTTACAGCCATTCATAATTCATCTGTAAACTTAAGATCGAACATCACAATGTAATGTAGAACTTTGGAGAAGAGAATAAAGAAACATCGTATACGAACCTGCACTTTCTCTCTCTTAAAAATAACTAATATACTACCATGAAGAGGTTAAACACATGGGGAATAACACCAATTTGATGTCACGAGACAAGCTTAAGTAACTTAAAATTGAAAAATAAGCTAAACGAGAGAAATAACTATCCTAAAGGACCTATACAGGCATCTCACATGTAGAAACCTTAAAATCACCTAAAACCGCACCAACTGGATCGAGCGAAACAAGCAAAGTAACTCAAAGCCACAGTTTATTGAAAATTTGAAAAGTTAAAGATAAAGAAGAAGAAATAAATACGCACAGATCTGTTCATTGTTTTCGAACCTGGCCGAATGCATCAGAGATTGCAGTGAGGCCATCATCGGAGCTCAAATCGACGCGAAAAGGGAGAGCGTGGGGAATGGCATTGAGCAGCGCCTGAGGAGGAGGATTTGAACGGTGCGTGAATGCTAGAGCTATTGGGAATGACCTTCATCTCTATGAAAGATTACTTAGAAGAATTGGGTCGGATCTGGTATGGGAGAGAGCGGGGAAGGACTCCCGGGAGATGCTGATATTTCCCAGGGGTGAGCTAGTTCTGGGTTAGGGTTCTCCCATCTCTTTTTATTTATTTATATATAATAATAATAATAATAATAGGAGGTGTTTCTATAATAATAATAATAATAATAATAATAATAATAATAATAATAATAGGAGTTGGATATAGCCACGTGTCGAGCAAAGATATTCTTGTCTTATATACATTCTACGGAGGTTGTAATGAAACCGCCATGAAATGTCTATGGATTCTACGGATAGACGTGCACAAACGGTTATAACTGGCCGGTTAATTAACCGCCGGTTAATAACCGGTCGGTTAATTAACCGGTTTAGGTCTAACCGTAACCTAACCGGTTGAGAACCGGTTAAGGTTACGGTTAAACCGGTTAACCGACCGGGCGGTTAACCGGTTAACCGCGGTTAACCGACGGTTTTCAACGGTTAATCTGCAGGCCAGTCGATCGACTGACTTTCCTGTCGATCGACAGACTTTCCAGTCGATCGATTTCCTTTCCTGTCGATCGACTGCCGGTCGATCGACTAAAGAGCAGTCGATCGACTAGACTGCAAATTTTGAAAAAAAAACCGGTTAACCGCCGGTTAACCGCGGCGGTTGCGGTTACAAATTTTTGTTAACCGTAACCTAACCGGTTTTAACCGGTTAACGGTTATGGTTAACCGGCTAACCGCCGGTTACGGTTAACCGTTGACCGGTCAACGGTTAAAAACCGCCGGTTAGGCGGTTAACCGTAACCGGATCAACACGTCTATCTACGGTGGTTGCTTAAGAACCGACGTTAATTAGTATAAGATTTACGAGAAGGAATAAATAGATGGAGGTTGACTTAATACTTACTAATTCTTTAACGTCGGTTCATAAGAAACCACCGTTAAATGTGTAAGTTCTACGGTGGTTATTAAAAAACCCCGTAAAATGTGTCACTTTTACGGCGGTTTATATTGAACCGCCGTTAAAAGTATTTTTAAGGCGGTTTTCAGAGAACCGCCTTTAATTAAATGCCTTAGAAAGCTGTTTCTGTAGTAGTGAATGGCTGCCCACACCCACATCAATGAGATGCAGCTTTGCCAGCTATAATTGCTGTGCCATTGTGTTGTCTTGTCATCCGGTACATTGTGTAACAAAACACAAATAAATGGCTGCCCACCTGCGATAACATCATGGAAGGTTATTGAAACGGAAATGATTACTAATAGATGTATAACTAGTATTGCAGTTAAAAATTATACATAGCACCATACGGCGGTACGAGCAACGTGACATCTTCGACTGCATCGTAAATAGTCCTATGAATATTGAGAGAACTGCCCGTGGTATGTGGTCTGACAGATGAAATTCGGGACCAGGCCCAAATCTGCAATAAATCTATCGGACCACTAATCGTCTTCTTGTCATCTTCCACAGCATTACACATCTGACGATATAAATGTGCAAGCACAGCACTTTCCCAACTAATACCCAATGCCGTGTCATCATCCTCAAAATGACGTAGGTAGCTTACGGAAACATAATTGTTCGTTGTGCTTGGCAACAACAACGAACCTAGCAGTAAAAGTGCGATCCCACGAGCGTACTGCACGACCTCATCCTGCGGCGTGTCATCATCTAGCCGTTGTCTACTGAGGTGCTCACTCAATGTCTTGAGTTTCAAATGACTAGCACCTTTCATCTCCACCTCATAATCCACCTGCAGGCCTATGTAATACCTGAAATACTCCGCCCATTCCTCCCTGCTCCACTCCTCGTCATCGTCGATCATTGGGGCACCTTCAATCGGAAGACCTCAAATAACACCCACATCCTGGAGAGTTATCGTCACCTCTACCACGGGCTAATGAAACGTATGCGTCTCACGGCGCCATCTCTCAACTAGTGCGGTGATCAAATGGCAGTTCAGCTTCGTAATTGCCCTACAACATGCAACCCCGTAAAATCCCTGGCGATGTAGCACCGACATAACTCGAGGATGTAGACCATTATGCTCGTCCCAAAAAATATAACCAGTTGCACCCTTCACCGTCAGAACCCCATCTATACGACCACCTACAATGCTGCTCGATCTATGTAAACTCTGTCAGCTCAAGAGCGATGATATCATTTGCAAGATAGATACATAGAAATGATCAAGAATGAAATATTACGAGAATGAAATATTAGACGAAAAGTTGCAGGGAAAGATCATCGCCATATCTAACATCAATGCCTGGAACCAGAATGTCCACCGCCTTGTGAGTAACTAGCCACATCTTGTGCACGGTATTGTTTTCTTGCGCGTACTTGGGGTTGGTCCATTTCGTTGGGGATTCTACTACCCCTGAGTCGTCCAATGGTTAGCTGCCTACTCGTGTGTGGATCATGAACCAATTTAAAACTTGCCTCATTCCAGTCCTCCGCATTGGGCAATGGTTCAAATGCCCCAACAGAGTATGTACGTAGGTACGCAGCAGTGCTGTAGTAATCTAGGACATAAACACGAGAATCCGCTCTGAATTCGGCACACACCTTTGTTGTATGAGAGCACGGAATACCGCTGCTCACCCATCTACCACATGATCATTCTTCTCTCGACAAGGAAACTCGAAAGACTCGACTACGAGCTCCTCCGCTGACCCTTGTAGAGACTTTGGCTGTTTGTGCCACCTAATTAAAGCCCGTAACATGGTAAAATGACTCTAATTGCTGTCTTTCTCTGAATATGTTATATATCTTATCAGGCCAAAACTGTTGCATGTTATGGACTCTTGTCACATCCTTCAAACGATCATAGAAATTCTGAACACTTCGAAGAAATGTGATTCGGATGATGGTAGTTATTGGGAGCCGTCTAGAATGCTTCATAACTCTATTGATGGACTCAGACATGTTGGTCGTCAGGATGCCACACCGTTTGCTGCTGTCGTGGGACAGTGTCCACTTTCTCTTATCAATGCCATCCAAGTACACAAATGCATCTGGGTCAAGCGCCTTAATCTGCTCCATTATTTTGTGAAAGACTGTAACCCTGGGTTCTGCTCCATCTTTGAAACACATATCCTTTAATTTCATAGATTTGGCATGCGTATTGAAGTTAGAAGAGACATTTTGTAAACAAAAAACATTATAAGAGAATGCCAGAACTTGTTCTAGTGCACTGAGTAGTCCGGCGTTCCGGTCAGATATAAGACAAACCCCTTCTATGTCGCGAACAATATATTTTGCTACCATGTGAAGGAACCAATGCAACGAGCTGTAACTCTCTGAATCAACAACTATGTAAGCTAGTGGCACGACTTGTTGGTTGGCGTCAACTGTAATTGCCATCAACAACGTGTGCTTGTACTTCCTAACCAAAAAGGTTCCATCAGCACTGATCACCTTGTGACAATGTCTAAAAGTCTTGATATATGGTCGAAATGCCCAAAATACAAATCTTAACATGTGCACACCAGGTATGCCAGAAGATTTGTGTAGCCACTCGACCACGGTCCCTGAGTTGTACATCTTCAAGGCCTCCATATATTTTGGTAAATATTGGACCGACCGCTCCCACGTCCCGTACATATTTTCACGAGCCCGACGCAAACCTTGCCACGCTTTGTGATACGACACAAGATAATCATATTCTTGTTTGACAGCCTGCTGGTCATGCAAGGCGCTATATAACGGATCCTGCTCGACGTGGCTGGTAATGAGCATATCAATCATATTTTTACACAAATTGGGGTGATCATTACGTGTAAAAGATGCAAGACATCTGTGCTCAAAACCCAATCTTGTGATTACCCAATCACCCTTCCGTTTCTGAAAAATAGCGCGGAGCCACCATCCTCATTCGGATGATTCATTAATATCTACATGATTCTCACCAAGTGAATTCGACAAGCAAACAACTTTCCAAATCGTAAGATTGCTCAATACCACTCTATACGGACACTTGGCGATGCGCACAAGTAATCTTTGACAACCCATATCAAATGTCTTTTATCTCTGAATAGCATGCCTATTCTCAACACTCCTTCGTCTTTACTGTAGTAGCAGTCCGTTTGAGGGACACCAATAGAATCAATAGGAACGTCTTCGTATACGTGATCAAAAAATGGTATGTTCTTGTACAATGCCGATCCTCTATCCGCTCGTTTATGGGTTGTAGGGGCAAGTTCATCCAAGGTATGTTCAAAAGGATCTTCATCTCGTATGCTACTCCCCAACTGAAAGAATTCCTCGTCAGTTTCATGACCATCATCATCTAGTTCATCTAAACCATTTTCAGAATCGCTTCCTTCATCTAGTCCGAATCAATCAACGGGGTAGTCTGGGATTGACGGTGGGGGATGATGCTCGGTGGAATCTACATTTGCATATCCACCCTCGTCTCGTAGAATTGATGCATATATGTCATATTCATTTCCAAAAGACATATTCGCCATATGTGCGCTTACTTTTAAAAATGTAAATAAATTCATATATTCACATAAGTAATAATTTCTTATAAATTCAAATATTCGCATAATTAATCATTTCTCACAAAATAAATAAAATCAAATATTCACATAATTAATAATTTCATCACAAATAAATAAACTCAAATTTTCACATAATTAATAATTTCTCACAAAATAAATAGAATCACATATTCCCATAATTAAAAGTTTTTTAACAAGCAAATAAAATCAATTTTCATGAACAATTAACAAGAAAAATTGAAGGTAACAATAAAATGTAACAATTGAAGGTAAACAAGCAAATAAAATTAATAGTTTCTTCACAAGCAATTAAATAGAAGGTAACAACTGAAGCTCAATAACTTTCATAATTAATTTTCATGAACAATTCACAAAAAAATTAACAATTTGCATAAAAAATAACAATTTCCATAAAAAATTAACGATTAACAAAAAAATTCACAAACAAACCAAATAAAATTTCGTAAATGTTCATAACTAAAATATTGTAAATATTCAGCAATTAAATAGAAGGTAACAATTGAAGGTCAAGAATTTCCATAATCAATTATCATGAACAATTCACAAAAAAACATACATTTTCCCATAAACAATTAACAATTAACAAAAAAATTCACAAACAAACCAAATAAAATTTCGTAAATATTCACAAGCAATTAAATAGAAGGTAACAATTGAAGGTCAAGAATTTCCATAATCAATTTCCATGAACAATTCACAAAAAAAATTAACAGTTTCCCTAAGAAATTAACAATTACAAAAAAATTCACAAACAAACCAAATAAAATTTCGTAAATATTCATAACTAAAATTCAAAAACATATAAATTTAATATATACAAAAAAATTAAATCTAACTGCAATTAACTAAAACTAAAAATAACAATAGAATAAATAAACACTAGAATTAACAACTTATAAAGAATAAACAATAGAATAATAAGAACTTACCTTTTTTTTTTTTTTTTTTTTTTTAATCTTGTTTGGAAACCTTCTTGCTCCTTGCTCCAAGTTCACGCAGCCGCTGGGAAGGAGGTAAGTGTGTTTTGTGTGTTGAGTTTGCGTGTGTTTGTATGGGTTTTAGGGTTCAGCATTTTTTTTTTGCAAAAATACCCCGGGACGCCTTTCCCAGCTCCCGCCCCCACGTTTTCTTTTTGTAAAACCACCTCGGGACGCTATTCCGAAGAGCGTCCCGCCCCCCATTATTCTTTTTTGTCATTTCAGCCCCCAAAACTCGGGATTGTTAATTTAGGTTCGGGACGCTTTTGGGAATAGCGTCCCGATGTATTTTTCTAGAACGGTTCTTTTTTGTACCTTCTAGAATGGGAGCGGGACGCCATTCCCAAGCGCGTTCCGCCACAAAAACACAATTTTTTTGAACATATGATATTTTTTTTTAATTTTTATTAAAATATATATTATTTATTTAATTAAACCGTTTACATTAGTTGCACACATGCGGGAGCCAGAGTTATTTTAATCCTTTTTTTCTAGCTTTTTTTTCCGCTATCGCAAATGAGAGGTTTTTCTTTGTCAATTTTTTTTAAGTAAAATCCTCATCAGATTTCAAATTCTTTCTTTCATCGGTGTTTTTTTATACTTTCCACTTCGATTTGTAATTTTTCATTATTTCCGGTTTCGAATTTTTGGCACAACGAGTTATGAAATTTGGTGCCCTATTTTTATATTTGTTGAAAAGAGAAGATGGTCCCACGCCGTTGATCGGGGTGTTAGCGTCGTTGACTGTTGTGCTTTTGATTTCGATGGCATTTAATCATCTTTAAATTTAGTTGTGGATGAATCGTTTAATCCTATTATTGTGGCTTGTCATCTTCTCTAGCTATGGGTGGGGATGAAGTTATGGATCACTTTACCTTTGCAATTTAGTCATCCTCATCTACATATTCCGGTAAAATTTTATGTTGTATTTCTTTTATATATTTATTTTTGTGCAGTTGTAGTTTATAAATTATTGATATAAACAGTATGTTTGTACTTACGATACATTACTGTGATGAACGACATGCAACACTCTATGGTGTTTTTTTATATTAGTTTTAGTTGACCATCGAGTATATGCTTTGTGTTATGTAACTATACATCGCAGTGATTTATGGGGGTAGGTTGCAGTTGAATAGATACATCATATGATATTTTATTATACATCATTGTGATATATATATATATATATATATATATATATATATATATTATATATGATTGGGTTCAAATGAGAACCCCGTCAATATATGTGAACCTAGGGACCAATCTAGATCGTAGATCTAATAATATGTGTGGACCAGATTTTTTCTATTTTTTAAATTCATTAAATTATATATATGGAAGGACAAGGGGTTTTATGTATTTTTACAAATGCTCTTAATCAGATTAAATACCAAATCTTCAAAACCTAACTCATCCAGCCCTTCTTCCTTCTTTTCTCCCCCGTTTCTTATCTTTCTCTTTCCAAAGAAATCGGCCAGCAATCCCCCCCTTCGGCTCCACCACGGCGGCGGCTCGGCGATTCTCCGGTGAAGGCATCATGCGGCGGCAGGCGGCAGTGAAGCCACGATGGCAGCGGTGGCGGCATTTCGCAGCGGCGGAGGCGCGCCGCTCCCCCCAAATCCCGTCCCCTTCCTTTCGTCTTCAACCAAACTCCTTCAGCGGCAAAAACGGGCGGCCAGCGGCGGTGCTTCCCCAAATCCAAAATCAGTTCCCGTTTCACTCTGCCCCACGGAAGCCCGACCCAGCCAGGTTGCAGCGGCCGCCGACGTTCTCTGGAGGTGGCGGGGCTGAAGCTTCGCGTTGCCGGCAAAGTTGAAAGCAGGTAAGTCGTTTCCAAATTCTGAACTTTCTTTCCCCCTTTTTTTTTATTAAAAATTTTTGAAAAGTCAATAGCTTGTTGCTTTTCCTTTCAAAAAAGTATTGCGGCCTGAATCAAGCTGACTTGCTTTTGTTAATAATAAACTTAATTCTGGTTTCTTTCAATAAAGATGCGTCAAACTCAATTAAAAGAAACCAATAACCATCACCTAAATCATCTTAATTAATCCACGTTAATTAGAGGCCTTAATTCACTGTTAATTAACCCAAAAACTGAATCCATATCTTTCAAAAATTGCGGCCGACCTAATTGATTGCAGACATAAGAAACTAATAACCACCGCATATGTATATATGTAATCCGAATAATTTAGAAAAAAATATATTCTGAATTCATAATAATTCTCATAACAATTAAACTAAATCGAATCCTAATTCATATCAAATATGCAAGCATAATTCGATGATGAGGGTTTTTGGGCGTTTGCAGGTGACTCGACTCGGCCAACACGTGGGACCGCTGGGTTTTGTTCAGGCAGACGATGGTGTGTTTTTTGGGATTCGTTCAGACAGTCGGAAAATTGGTGGTGGTTTGGCTCGGATGGCGATTTGGATTGTCGATGGTGGTTTCGGATGGTTGCGATGGCGAAACTCGGCGGCGATGTTGGCCGTTTTTTTTTTTCATTGAAAAAAGCAGTGTTTAGTGTAGTCCAAAAGCACCGTAACAATATAAGAAAAAGCACTCCAAATATTGCACAGTGCAATTATGTCCAGATTCATTGTGCTTTTTATACAGTATTGTAGTTCTAAAATCAGTCATGTACGATGCTTTTACTATCCAATTTTTTTAATTTAATTATATATATATATATATATTACGTCTTAAAACATGCAATATGTATCTTAAATTGAAGATCTTGAGAATGTGATTAATTTGATATATATTTCATTCAAAACGAATAAAAATTGAAAAAATTATGATTTGTTGAAGATTTGAGTTTTATTTCAAATTTTTGAATTTGCAATTTACAGACGAAATTTGCGATGCTTTTTTGTATACAATCGTAGTGTTTTTTTCTTAATCTATTGTGCTTTCTAAAGAACAATGTAGTGCTCTTTGTAAAGGTTGATATATGTCTAAAATACCCTTTTTAATTAATTACTGCATTTTTTTAGATTATTACCATGATGACATGTCATAATCTCAACCATCAAGATTATCCAATCTAATGGTCAAGATGAGTCCCTAGGTTCACATATAATGACATGGTTCCATTTGAACCCAAACCTATATATGTATATATACACAGAAATCGTAACATTAATTTTCTATTTACACAAAGATTATTCTTCAAAATAAATAATTTTTACAAACAAATCAGACAATTATTTGTTCTAATTACAGTAAGACTTGTTTTCACAATAAAGAATATTTAATTATTTTTTTCCGAAGCCACGAAATTAGTTGTAAAATATAGCAAAATACCCTAAATTTGAAAGGAAACCCGCATAAATTGAACTTATAAAAATGTAAAACATTCAACACCTGCGTGTCGCACGTGAAAATCGATATAAAAAATTAAAATCTAAGGCACTGATAATTTTATTAAAAAATATCTAACTTTTAGTATATGTAATATTATTCTTTTATTATTATTTTATGTTTTCATTTTTTTCCCACTTAAGATATTAATATGTTTATCAATGCATTGTATTGGAATTAGATAAGGAGATTTAGAATATATTTAATATTTAATTTTCTAGGTTAGAAAATTTACTATTATTATTATTATTATTTGTTGTTGTTGTTGTTGTCGTTTCTCTCTCTCTCTTTTTCTTTTTGGAGTAATATTTTTTCATATGTATTTTTTAATGTTATTCTCCATGCATTATAATATGATTAGATATCCAAATTTAAGTTTATATATTTTATATTTATATTCCTTTTGTAATAATTTTATATAACTCTTATATTTTTAAATAGAATATTTAAAATTTTAAAAATAAAATTATTTTAACTTTTATTATAAATAAAAATTAACTCAACTTATATAAATTTTTTCTAATTAAATATGTCTTATTTATTTTTTCTATATCAGTGGAATAAAAGTAAGATATTAAATCAAAAAAAATATGATAAAGAAAATATTGAATTAGGTAACATATAATAAATAAAATTAAATTAGGAAATATATAATAATATAAAAATATTAAATTAGGTAAAAATATATAAAATGAAAATATTAAATTAGGTAAATATTAGGTTCGGTGGCACCGAAGCACCTGATTTTTTTTGAAGCTAACAAAGCGTGGGAAACAGACACATAGGATAGGAGGGTTCTGCATTAATATATAGGAGATATATATATGGAAGTTCTACAGTGCTCCCAAGGTACCATACCCCATGTTTTTAACCATTATATCATTTTAATTTTTATGTAGTTGAATGATCAAATGGCTTAAAATACATGGGGTGTGTACATTGGGGCAACTATAAAATCTTCCATTCACACACTCACACACACACACACACACACACACACACACACACACACACACACACACACACACACTCTCTCTTTTTATGTATATATGCAAGTTTTGTTGAAGAGTCTCATGATATTGTTGATTTTACTATGTTGTTTGTTCTATTGTTCGTATTTTATGTTACATACATTATGTGATGTCTTAAGATACATCATAGTGATGTTACAGATAAATCACTTTTTTGTGGTATTTAATTATATTGGTTTAGTAGTAACAATTGTTAAGTAAATCAATATGTGATATGTTAAAGTTCGTTGTTGTATTACTATAGATGAATCATTATTACACTAATTTAGTAGTAGTAGTTGATAGGTAATTCATGCACTATCTTAATATACTTCATTTTGATGTGATAGATACATTAATTTTTTTTCTTGATTATATTGGTTTAGTAGTTTCAAGTTGTTATGTAAACCATATTCCGTCTTAAGATACATCAATGTGATGCGATAAACATATCACTTTTTTTGTTTAGTTGTGCAGATATTGGTGAAGTGTTTGCTCTTGATGTTGATTTATTGACTTATTTGTGCAATATTCTCTAAGTGGTGCAATACATATCAAGTAAACACAAAACAAACAAACAAACAAACAAACAAACAAACAAACAAACATAATGATTGAAAAGAAGTTCATGCTTTAGTTCAAGTATTTCTTTTGATATTGCTCTGTGCGATTTATGTGATGTATTGCATTGTGTGAATTGATGTACATTGTGTTGTTTTTTGTTGTATCTTTTGTAGGATATTATTTTTGGAATTGATTAGATGGCTATCTTGTTCACCTAATTGTTGCAAGTTTCAAGTTGATCGATTATATTAGACATCGTACATTAACTTGAAAGTTTAGTTAATTTTATAGGGAAAAACTATTGAAAGTTTGTGCTTGGTTTATGATGTAAAATTATCGCATTATTGATGTGGATGGTGTTTTAAACAAACGTACCTATTATACATGATTAACTTCTCTTTTTTTTTTGATGTATTTTAGTGAAATTTATGTGATGTATATTTATCGTATTGTTGAAGTTCATAAGTATTGAATGTAATGTACCTATGATACAAGTTAACTAAAAAAGATTTTTTGTACAATGTACATATATGATGTGCATTCATTATCTTGTTGATGTACATGTTTATGCAAAGTAATATACATATAAAAGTAGAAATGTATGATGTACATTTAATGTCTTCTTGATGTACATATAAGATCAACGTAATGTACATACAACATAAATGTTATTTATAAAGATTTATTATAAAGAGTATATTTATCATGTAAATAATATACACATAACATAAAAGTAAGTATTGTACACATGAGAATGTGATGTACATATAATACAAATATAATGTACATATAATATAAACCGGATGTATAACATAATTTTATATAAAGTATATTCATCGTGTAAAGCAATGTACATTTAACATAAATATGATAGATATATAAGACAACTAGTTGTTCATCTTCATCAAGTTCTTCAAAGATTATTTTTTCTATTTTTTTCGCTTTTATTCTAAATCGGTTTTTATTGTGCTCTCTTTGATAGTTGTGCCCTTTGCATTTCATTTATTGTCATGTCATCGGTGTTTGCCCTTGTTATTCTCATTTTACTAATGTTGCATGTAGTAATAAATACATAAATGTTCTATTAGCAATTTACAAATAGCTGCAGAATGATGTATCAACTGGTGTCAAGTGATGTGCATAATACATGATTAAGAACATATGACACATTATATTTTTGCAATGTATACAAAGCTATATAGTAATGTATCTACTATTGTTAACTGATGTACGTAAGACATGGATGATCAATAAAGGACATATTTCATATGCAATGTACACAAAGATGTAACGTGATGTATTTACTGTTGTTAAGTAATGTGTATAATATAATAGATATATCTAACATGATGTATACATGGTTAGAAAGAGGTAATCTATAACTTTCAACTAATGTACATAACAAAGAGATGGGCAACTAAAGACATATTTCATGTAGACGTGCCCACCGATTCTCCCCAACCGGCCAAACCGCTGGTTCGAACTGGCGGTCAATGGTTGGGATAATCGTTGATCACAGCATGAATTGGAACCGAAATCAGAACCTCCATTAAGGCAATTCAGATTCGATTTATACTTTTTTCTAATCGAAAACTGACTTTCAAACCGCTGGTTTGAAATTTTAAAAAAAAGTATCGGTTCAACTGATCAAATGTATCAGTTGGGAGCCGTCAAAATCTCATTTGAAATCAACGATCATGATCTAGTGACCATTGATCATCAATACTCCAGATGAACTAATCGTTAGATCAAACTGCCGGTGTGAACCGAAACCGGTGGTTCTGCCACCTTCTTTTCACTCCTATAAATACCCCTCTTTCCCAACTCATTTCTCTCACACCAAACTATCAACTTTTGTATAATGTCTCTATTCTACATTATTCTTATTTGTAAATTTAATGATTACCAAGCTTCTTTAATTATCAAGCCTTGCTACACTTAAAGTTTTAAGTTTAGTGTTATGATTTCAAACATATTTCTTACTTTCTAGTTAATTTTAAATTTATAATCCTACTTTAGCCTACTACTCTTTCTTATTTTCTTGTATTAATCTATATAAAAAAATAGCATGTTGTGGAGGTTCTTCTCATTCTCGTCGAGCCGATAAGGGAAAGAGTATAACACTCGGGGATGACACCAATGTCTATCCATTCACCTTATCATAATACCACACTCCTTCGATCGGTGACTACAATCTCAACGCCATTGACATTGACGAAGATTCGAGTGATACCGACATTGATCGAACTTATCGAGCTGTCGCCGCCTTTGTCGATGAAGAAATGCCCGATCAAGAGGAGGTGGGGCACGATGATTTGCCTCCAAGCCATCCTTCTCGAGAACCTCATTCTTGTGCAATAACAACGTTAAAATTTGACATTTTCTAAAGGTTGAGATCCCACCACCCGCAAACGAGCCTCGTGAAAAGGTTCTCCCTCCATTTGACTAAATGAGGAAATCTTCACCCGTATTGAAGTCGTCATTTGATTGGAATGGTACTTTCTCATGAAAAGATCATATAACATGTCCCATTTGGTAAGATACTTGGGTGTCAAAGACATGAACCATGTCTTAGCTCGATCCTTCAAGGTGTAAGGAAAACATCACATCTTGATTTGATCTTCGTTAAGTCTTTGAAGGGGGAACATTTGGATGGTGGAGTAGAACTCTCGAATGTAGTTAAGAGGGTTTTAATTTGGTAGCCCATAGAAGAAATGCATGATTGAAATGAATTGCCTTGAGCTCGTACTCTCAGGCCGCGGGGCTCAAATGAATGCATGATGTGGGTGGGCCGATCACGGGCCGAGCAAACTCTCGCATACAAGTTGGTTGAGCTTCTTGAGAATGGTAATTCTCATTTTGATGCATGTAAGGCCCTCGAGATTCTTGACGAGCTTGAGGGAAGTATGGTTGTTGTGGCTCGTGTGGGACTTGATGGTAAGGTGGGTAGGCGCTCTTGGATCTTGGTGGTAAGGCAGAGCTTAATGAAGTGGTGGAGCGTCATGAGGACCTTTATTTTTATTACCATAAATCACTTGAGCATTGGGAGGATCGTCCACATTTGGGTTGTTAGGGTTGGCGTGAGGTTTTTGCGCATCAGGATTGTTTTGGTTCATGAATGGTGGTGGAGGGTCGTGATGGTCTTGCTCGTTTTGATCATTGGGCAAGTTTGGATTGGCTTGGGGATGAGCCATCGATGGATTGTCTTTTGGTTCTTGTTGAGGATTTTAGTCTACGATCCCTCCGAGTGGGGCTCTCATACAATTAACTTGATTGATATTGTCGATGAAAGGGGCAAGCTCTCCATCAAGTTCTCGTCTTCCTTGCATACACTCAATAAATAAATTAAACATATCAAGTTAAAAGAAAATTAAATTAACTAATTATTAAACACAAACATCTTACAGCTTTTGACATTCCCCGACAATAGCGCCAAATTTTAAAGTGATCTTAAACATACTATTTAAATATGTTTGAGGATCGCCCGCAAGAGAACGAGGTCGATCGTAGTGCGGTGAGGTGACTCAAGTCGTATCTCACAAGAAATGTTTCATTTTCACATAATTACACTATACACAAGATCAATTTTTGTTGGTTTTTCATGCTTAGGAATGTTAAACTACAATTTAAGCTTAGAAAAGGATTTGAAACATAAAACAATAAATAATCATACAAATACAAAATAATACAAAGTTTAAAAGATAAAAATTTAAAATAATAAGTTAGTAAAATCATGAACTCATAAATCAAGTACAAATAAAATAAAATAAAGCATGGGAGGGAAAAGAACACTCAATATACAACTAGGAATTCAAAGAAACTACAACCAATCTTGAATATATAACAAACATATGCATGAAAATGAATAACTTAGATATACCCATTTGTCTTCACTACCTACTTTCAAAACTATGCCAAATAAGGAAAAAAGCTTGCAACAAGAACAAGAGCAAGAAACTGGATGAAAAGGAGGCTTCACTGAAAACAATGAAAAACTTAAATATGCAAGCTAAAAATTACACAAGAGAATCAATAGTCTATATTATTCATGCATTCTACTTGGGTGAATTCAGCCAAAAACCGAAACAACCAGAAAAACCGACCGAATAATATAATTCAATTCGGTTTTTGATTTTAAGTATATGACCGCTCGTCGTAAGCGTCAAACTAAATATTTATTTTTCCTTAGCTTTTCTCTACAACTAGCAGTAGTGATAAGTAAGGGTCGATCCCACGAGGAGTGTGGTTAGATTGTGATAGTTCGTATTTTATTTAAACAAATAGTTGGGATAGGAATTATGAATTAGCTAACGAAATAAATAAGCAAATAATTAAGAAAAAGCAAGAAAATAATTAACGGAAAATTCAATAATAATAAAGCTCTAGTTCTAGTTCAGTTTCCACCCTCGTTCCACTCATCTATCCAACCACAATATTATAATCCATTCATCATATGCAAATAAAAACCCTAAGTAACAATAAGCTTTGTTACTTGAATTTGCCCTTACCGTTTACTCAATTAAAATAAGCTCTTTAATTGATTCTAATTATTGAACAACCTACAATAAGCTCTCTAGATTTAATCCAAAAACAGCATTAATACCCAGGAATCATTAGTTGCTTAAGAGAAATAGAAATTACGACAATTACACGGGAAGCAATCCTATTTCTAGCAATAGATAACAAATCCCTAATCTAGGTGATCAAGCCAAATTCAGAATTAAGCAATCATGTCATGAATTTATCATGAAAAGTAAACAAGATAACACAAGGAATCGCATATGAAGAACGAAAGGCAATTTTGCATAAATTAATTAAAACATAGTTTCACGAGGGTTTCAACATCCCTAGAACTAGATAAAACAATCACTCACTCATGGAGTTCATGAAATAATAAAAGAAAATAAAGAAATAAAACATAGTTATAAGATAGAAAGGAGATAAGAAAGCTTAGATCTTGGATTTTTGGTCTTGGATCTTCAAGCTCTTGTTTATTGGGTGATTTGGGATCCCCTCTTCAAGCCTTGTAACCCTAGGATTGTATTAGTCTCCCATTTGGACGAGTTTATATAGGATTACTCTTTCTTACCGCGTAAGTTTCTTCATAAAATAACTCAGCCGCGTCGGCATTGACAGAGCGTCGACCGACGCGAGCCAGCCATAGGCATCGACGCGCATCACCCGCCCGCGTCGACCTGCATGTGCGTCGATTGATGGTCCTTGAATCGACGCTACTGCAGCTTCCCGTCGACATGGCGTCGACCTCGCATCGATCGACGCGCGCACAAACGACACAACACCGCCCATCGCGACGACCGACGTGAGTCATCCTCGCCAACGACGTGAGCCATCGATGCTACCTCTTGATTCTTGGGTTTTCTTCGTCGTTTCGTTGATCCTCGTCTCTCAACTTCCTTGTGGAATATCATTCACTTAATATAGCACCAAATACTGCAAAATAAAGAAGAAATATATAATTGGTGATCGACTACTAATAACAACAAATATGCGGGAAATAAACATATATAAGTATATAAGCACATAAAAACATAGGAGTTAAACCATCAATTACCGTACAATTTCTCGCTTATCAAATCCCCCAAACTTTAACCTTGCTTGTCCTCAAGCAAGCATATAATTAAAGCATAGGACAAACATAACATTAGTAAGTCACTCAAATTGGCCAAATAAACCCATTCGAACTCTAGACACCATTATATTTTAGAAATCGCAAGCGTTTCATGTATTGACCTAGGTGACCCCAGCAGTTTGGCAACTCCTTTTCATATACGTCACGTCAATGTACTATGGTGCCCCCTCGCTACTCAATGGTTCGACTCTATCCATTGTTGGTAATGATCAAATATCTCGTCCTCTCCCATTTATTTATTTATTTTATTTTTTTAATTGAGGCCCACAGCTCCGCACTACCGTTCTCGACTTGACTTGATAATGATTCGGCGCTGGATAGGAGGATCGTCTTGATTTGGTGTTTGATTTGTTGAGTTCACCTTCGCCATGTTTAAGATTTTGATTAGATTGCGCCACTTGAGTATGTGCATAGAATTTGTTGAGCTACTAGCATCTTCATTAAATTTTCGCCCTTGGTATTTATAAGAGAAATGCACTTGATAAATACGGATAGGCAACTATTTCGGCACCTCAATTCTTTTTGATTTTTCAATTTTCTACTTACGCCATGCCGATATACCCTAACCAGACTTTATTTGACTTATGTTTCTACTAACGAGATATCATCACACAGCTGCCAACTTCAAGGCCCCACACAACTCATATTGAGTACGGCAACCACAAATACACATCAATAACACAACAATCTAGAATTGACGCCCCACAAAGTAATCACAAAAGCACTAACATGCGTACTATTAACCTCTAAATCAAATGACAACTAAAAATTTAACCGAAACATAATTCATCCAAGCAATTTAAGCGAGTACTTTTAACCATTTTCTTTTTAATCCCCCGGGATTATCATAAAACTTTCAAAATTTTATCAATTATCAGCACAATATCCTCAATAACCCACTCCCCCAAACTTAAACATTAGCTTGACCTCAAGCGAACACAAAATAAGAACAAGCAAATAAATCAAAAGGGAAGAGTAGGGAAAAGAAATCACCCGGGTAAATGTCGAGGGGGGTCTCGGTTCCATGATGATCTTTCGTCATATGATGGCCCAATTATCCAAATCCATCAACCAAGCTTCATTTCCCATCAAATGTAAAATAAAAATAAAAATGAAAATAATGTAAACATTGGGTTGCCTCCTAACAAGAGACTTTTCTTATCGTCGTTGGCTCGACGTTTTACCCCTCAATTCCATGGGGGTTTCGGTGGAGGTCTCAAGGTGAACGGAACTCCCTTGACTTCATCCTTTATAATTCGCATCCATTTCGACGTTGGATGCTTAACCGGATCCTTACGACTTTGTGGTGGCATCTCATAGAATTTTGCTAAGATGATCTCGTCTATCACCACATACGGAAGATCATCGGTCGCCTCCTTCTCAAAAACATCTTCATGCACGTAAGTCTCTTCTTCATCCTTCATCACTTGACACACGGTCCATGATGGCAATGGCTTTGGCTCGGCTTCGACCTCGATAGGAGAAACGGTAGAATAAGGAATATCATTTGTAAGGTCAGGCAGACTATGACCAACACGTGTCCGCCTCGCTTCTTCTTCCTCCATCTCGTATTCATCCTCCAATTCAAATGTCGGGTCCTCCGCATCATTGATTTTCCCCACATCCTGCAACATGATGGAACTCACATTCTCCATGCGTTCCTCAGTTTGAGAAGACAATCGCTCATTACCTTGTGCATCTAGTTGGTTTATGCGATTCGCCATTTCACTCACTTGAGCTTCGATCTTCTTGGTGTTCTTCATCATGGCCTCCATCATCTCTATGAGGGCTGGGGACACTTTTTGTGTTTGTGGGCGGTTATCATATTAGTTCGAAAAGTCTTGTCCCCTTTGAAAATTTGGAGGGTCCCCCCACCTTGGCTCGTAAGGATCGTTGCCATCTTCTAGGCCTCACTCCATAGGCGTTCGTTTCAAGATTGGCTCGTAGCGTTGGGCAATCATCGGTGACATGATCAAATGTATGACAAAAGAAGCATGGTTGAACCGTAGCCCTCTTAATGATAGTGGACTTTAACTCATCCAACTGAGCTTGCAACGAACTAGTGTCTACCTCATTTACCGACCTCAATGAATTATCACGGTAGTCGAATTGCTGAGAATTAGCCCCATGTTCGAGATCAACTCCCTTGCCGCTGTTGGTGTCCTATCCATGAATGAGCCTCCGCTTGCCGCATCTATCATGTTTCTATCAGTGAGGCAGAGACCTTCATAAAAGTATTATATTAATAACTCCTCGCCCATTTGATGCTGAGGGCAATTAGCGACGAGTCTCTTGAAATGCTCCCAATACTCATGCAATGTCTCCCTGGGTAACTGCCTCACTGCACAAATGTCTTTACGCAAGCTCGCCACTCGTGAAGCGGGAAAATATCTTTGCAAAAATACCCTCTCTAACACCATCCACGTGGTGATGGATCCAGGAGGTAAGTAATAAAGTCAATCCTTAGCGAGACCCTTCAATGAAAATGGAAATGCCCGTAGTTTAATTTGTTCGTCAGTCACTCCGGCGGGCTTCATGCTCGTGCATATAACATGAAATTCCTTCAAGTGCTTGTGTGGGTCTTCGCCATCCAATCCATGGAACACCAGCAAATGATAGATTAATCCGGATTTCAATTCGAATTTAGCATCCTCCAAGGTTGGAAACGTGATGCATAGTTATTGTTGCGGAAGATCCAGATTTGATAGCTCCTTCAACGTGCGTTCTCTACCTCCTGCCATAGTCACAAGATCTAAAAAGAAAATTAATGAAATTTATTATATTTATTTATTTTTTATTTTTTTTCAAAAAAGAAAAGAAATTTAAAAATTAAAAATAATTAAAATACGTCAAATCACAATTTAAACGCGTCACTCCCCCGGCACCGGCGCCAAAATTTGACCGCTCGTCGTTAAGCGTCAAATTAAATATTTATTTTTCCTTAGCTTTTCTCTACCAACTAGGAGTAATGATAAGTAAGGGTCGATCCCACGAGGAGTGTGGTTAGATTGTGATAGTTCGTATTTTATTTAAACAAATAGTTGGTATAGGAATTATGAATTAGCTAACGATATAAATAAGCAAATAATTAAGAACAAGCAAGAAAATAATTAACGGAAAATTCAATAATAATAAAGCTATAGTTCTAGTTCAATTTCCACTCTCGTTCCACTCATCTATCCAACCACAATATCATAATCCATTCATCATATGCAAATAAAAACCCTAAGTAACAATAAGCTCTGTTACTCGAATTTGCCCTTACAGTTTACTCAATTAAAATAAGCTCTTTAAATGATTCTAATTATTGAACAACCTAGAATAAGCTCTACAGATTTAATCCAACAACAACATTAATACCCAGGTAAATAGGCTAATCTAAGCAATAAACAAATAAGCTCGGTTTATTTAACTTATGTTGTGTTATCCCTAACGATGCATAATCATTAGTTGCTTCAGAGAAATAGAAATTACGACAATTACACGGGAAGCAATCCTATTTCTAGCAATAGATAACCAATCCCTAATCTAGGTGATCAATCCAAATTAAGAATTAAGCAATCATGTCATGAATTTATCTTGAAAAGTAAACAAGATAACACAAGAAATCGCATATAAAGAACGAAAGACAATTTTGCATAAATTAATTTAAACATAATTTCACGAGGGTTTCAACATCCCTAGAACTAGATAAAACAATCACTCACTCATGGAGTTCATGAAATAATAAAAGAAAAATAAAGAAATAAAACATAGTTATAAGATAAAAAGGAGATAAGAAAGTTTAGATCTTGAATTTTTTGTCTTGGATCTTCAAGGTCTTGTTTATTAGGTGATTTGGGATCCCCTCTTCAAGCCTTGGAACCCTAGGATTGTATTAATTTCCCATTTGGATGAGTTTAGGTCGAGTTTATATAGGATTACTCTTTCTTTCCGCGCAAGTTTCTTCCTAAAATAACTCAGCCGCGTCGGCATCGACAGAGCGTCGACCGACGCGAGCCAGCCGTACGCATCGACGCGCATCACCCGCCCGCATCGACCTACATGTGCGTCGATTGACGGTCCTTGAACCGACGCTACTGCAGCTTCCCGTCGACATGGCGTCGATCGACACGCACACAAACAACGCAACATCGCACATCGCGACGATCGACGCGAGTCATCTTCGCCAACGACGCGAGCCATCGATGCTACCTTCTGATTTTTGGGTTTTCCTCACCGTTTCGTTTATCCCCGTCTCTCAACTTCCTTGTGGAATATCATTCACTTAATATAGTATCAAATACTGCAAAATAAAGAAGAAATATACAATTGGTGCTCGACTACTCATAATAACAAATATGCAAGAAATAAACATATATAAGAATATAAGCACATAAAAACATAGGACTTAAAACATTAATTACTGTACAATTTCTCGCTTATCAGTATACAAAAATTCGGTTAATTCGGCCAGTTTTGGTTTATCTATAAAAAAAATCAATATAACCAAACTGACCGAATTATATATATATATATATATATTAATTATATATTATATATAATATATTAATTAAATATATTTCTTAATATTTTATTGTGCTAGAAAATGGGAAAATGTGAAAAAGAAAAATAAAAAGAAAAAAATATAAATTGGTTCGGCCCGAAATTTCCTGAAACTGACTGAAATATTTTGGTTCGGTCGAGAATTGGTTTTACATATTAATTCGGTCAGTTCGGTCCTAGTGACGAATACATTCGGTCAATTTGGTTTTCTCTATTCAACAAGTTCGGTCGACCGAACCACCCGATTCAAAACCCTATATTGTACAAGATAAGTGCAATAGAACATGCATAAAAAAAAAACTATCCTAAGTAGATATGTTCTTCAAAGTCTCAAAAGCAAAGAGAGTTGAAAAGTTCACCACAACACAACAGCTACTCCACATATATTAGCTACTAAGTCTCTAGTCTAAATTTATAAGTGCGCGAAAATAAGAGAGGGTTTAGAGGTTCATGCTTGAATAAGATGAGAGGATAAAGTTTGGTGTGAATATTTCTAAGTCAAAATGGTGAGCCAAAAGTCTCTTCAAAAATTCTCTCTTTCCGCCTAGAAGTGTGGAAATATATATAGGAGTGAATCATCGGGAAAAATGGTAACCTTGCCAGAAATAGTCAAAAAATGGCCTTCCATCGATCGAAGAGGTCTCATCGTCGGTGGTTGTCGATTGACAATGGCAATTTATGGTGACAAAATGGGCGTGTGTCGATGGACCGTCGATCGGGTGCCAATTGACGGTGGAGGGAAACCCTCGACAGGTCGGTCGATGCAGGCGAAAAAGGTACGTCGATTACATGTTGATGGGACCACTACTGCCGAACAGGGTTTAAAAGCGGTTTTGAGGCATTTTTAACGGCGGTTTTCGAACCGCCGTTATATCAACCGCCGTAAATTTTTACGGCGGTTGTTCTAAAATCCCCGTAGAAAGTGGGCTTTTTACGGCAGTTTTTGAAGAACCGCCGTAGAAAGTGATGCTTTTACGGCGGTGTAAGAAGCGCAGTAAAAATTTACGGAAGTGGATTCTATGACGGTTCTTAGGAAATACCTTCTAGAAAGTCTGTTTTCCAGAACAGACAATTTACGATGGTTCATGAAAATACCTTCTAGAAAGTAGTAAAAAAAAGAAAGAAATGAAAATACAAATTAAATACAAATACAATTATAAAAAACTCTAATACTCTCAATAAAAATAAATCAGATTTTCTATTAAAACGAATAAGTGTCTGTAGGATACATATTCATATATACATTTGCAAAAAAATAACATATTATAGGAAGAAAAAAGGAATAAGCACAAAAAAGTATTATTATACTAACACTCATGTTATGTTCTCTATTCGAATTTCATATTCTTACGGAGAGTCTTCGTTACCAGGAGGTTCCATAGCAGGATCATATAGTCCACCTGGAATTGGCTTATCCAAAATGTCAACCAAATTCGGGTTTGTAACCTTTACTAAACTTTGTCGCCTGACTTCTTCATCCGACATGAACCCAAACTTCACAACCTGAACGATGTTATAAATATTAACACGCAACGCAAGAGTTATTTAAGTCCAAATGCATACAATAACAAAATGATGTTATACAAATTATCAAAACAGTTTTAACTGCAAGTTTTCCAATTCATAGTCAGGGTTCATTTAATCCAAACACCAAACTCAAGACAATAATAAAATAAAAGCCATAATAATTCAAACAAAAACATGAAACAAAAAATTAAAATGAATAAAGTGTTTTACCATGATTCGCCCATTGGTCCAACTATACGAATGACCTCAATAATTCAAACCATAATAAATGTTCAATGTATGAATGTTTCCATGATATTAGTTAACTAAACCTTGTTGCCAATTGTTCCAAAATCCTTAGGAGGCCATACCTATAGACATATTAAAAGGAAAAGACTTTTGTTAGGCCAGATTGACGGGTCATGACCCGTTAGGCCATCTGACCCGATACTCTAATGTATTGATTTTTGAACTATGATTTATTGATTTTTACTCAAAAGTATTGTTTTTTTATAAATATCTGACCCGTGTTATGATGTATTGGTTTTTGTATTAGTATTATGATGTATTGACTTTTTACTATAATGTATAGGGTTTTATACTATAATGTAATAATATAAAATTTTGGTCTAACGGATGATCCGTTAGTCCGACCTGACAAAAGTGTTGCTCATATTAAAATGGGTTAACATAATTTAGAATAATATAGTTCACCATCTAAAAAAGAGTGTCATTAAATTGCTTACCACACAGAAAATTCTGGAAGGTATAAGTGCATAAGGAACTGGACCAAACTGTCTCGAATCACGGCTATTCTCTAAATTATCTCCCTCAATCCAAACATGCCCCTTTGGCACCTAATAAAACATTGAGGAAAAATCAAAATCAAAATAAAAATCTACACTAAATAAATGATTTGGAAGAAGGATCTAAAAAACCAATTTAAATTCACTGAAGGCAAGAAAAAAAAGGTTTTGGATTAATAAGAGAATAATTAGGAGCAATTACAACAACAGTCTTCAGTTCATCGCTGCTTTGGGGGTCCAGCGCATAAGAAACGACGTCGCCCTCGACACCCTTAACCCTCTTGGTCATAACCTTTGTCGGGTCCTCGGGGCTCCTATACCGCATAGTTAATGTTTTGAACTACAAAATAATTTGCTAAACAAAGTACACAATTTTTAGCAACACATAGAGACTTTATTAGCATCACTGGAATTTTAAATTAGCATCACTAAAACCTTAAATTAGCATATCCATCCATTTAAATTAGCACAGTATAATTATAAAATTAAGCACAATTCCCAAAATTCAGCCAAGGAACCTGAGGCTATAATCAAATTTGGGAGGTTGAAAACAAAACTAAAAAGAAGAATGTAATAATTATTAATGCACTCATGTGTGAATATTGTACACCAATTTCCCAATTTAACGTGACATTGTACAATCATCCAATTTTTTTTAATATAAAGAATAAACACATTTTTGTCGATGGATGACTGTGTTTTGTGGGTTCGGGTCATATTTTTGTCGAATCGAGTCGGTTGTAATTCTCGGGAACACGCTTGGGCCCACTCGACTATTTAAAACCAAAAAAACCAAATTAACATAAATATCTACAGAAATACTAAAAAGTTGACAAAAGTTATGAAAATGTAAAACAAAGAAAAACGAGAGAAAACATGACTCAAACCCAACTAAAGCACATAAAATAAGAGACAAAAATATGCGAAACGTACAAATAAATATGTACAAGCCACAGGTCGCTTGACTAACACTACAAAAAAAACCAGCAGTACTGATGGATATACTGACGGCTTTTAAGCTGTCAATATTACTGGCGAACTCCCTGACGGACAACCTTCCTGACGGCTTTTCTAACGGTATAGGCCGTCAGAAATAATTCCTATCAGTAATCCATCAGGGAAAGTGCAGGAATTTATCCTACTTAATTATCCTGACAGCTTTGCCCGTCAGGATATAATTAAAAAAAAACATGAATATATATCCTGACGGTTTAAATCCGTCAGGATGTTTAAAAAAGAAAAAGAAAAAAAATCATATATATCCTGACGGTTTTTACTCATCAGTATAATTTCGAACTAAAAGAAATGTTTGCTGACGGCTTCATCTGTCAGCGTATAAGTGCGGCTTTCCTGACAGCCTTGGCCGTCAGGATTCTAACCTTAAAAACGCCAGTGTTCTTCCCCGCCTCCATTTTGTCAAAATGCTCCTTAAAACAAAACAAAAAAGAATCCCGGCCCCCCAACTGCCTGCCTCCCACCGCCGATCAGTTGTCGTCGCTGCAGAGAGGAGAGGAAGAAAAAGAGCACCGCCGTGGAATGCCCTCTCGCCGCCCCGCCTCCGAGTTTCACCACCAAACCCTTGTCTTTAGCCAACATGAGGGGTAGAGATCACCAAACTCGCATGACCTCCACCATCCCAGGCTGCCGCCTCCACCGTCCGCCAACGAAGCCGCTCGTACAGTCGCCGCCCGCCAACGAAGTCATCACCAAAATCAACGAGGTAATTTTTCTTTTTTTTTTTTAATTCTTTGCCCCTGTTTTTTTAATTCATGAGTTTCTTTTATTTTCGAGAAAAGGCGAAACAGAGTGAAATTGGGGTTTGAGAATGCTTGAATTTCAATTTTATTCAATTTTGATTTTGTATCACACATGCATTATTCAATTTCGAATAATTATTTAATCTCGAATAGAAAACACATTAATTTTGTTGTCTTGGTTACTTGTTTTATCATCAACTCATATTTTTCATTTAAAAGAATTTCTGCCTTTGGAATTATTTTATTTTATTTTTATAAAATACAATATTATGCAAAGAATATTATGTATATTATTCTTCTTTCCCCCCCTCATGTATTCCAGTTATATTAATGTGTAATGATGTGTTAATCTTGTGGTTTTTCTTGTCAATCTATTTACCTAGTTAGTTATGGAGATATGTTTTAGTATAAATCATTGTTCTAAAAATCAGCCTAGGCGCTCGCCGCCTTCGAACCGCCCACGATTTTTGAAAATCGGGCTGAAAAATCGCCGGAGGAATTCGGCGCCGCCTAGGCGCCCAAGTCGGCGCCTAGGCGCCAGGCAGTCCAATTTTTTATTTTTTTTTATTTTTTTATTTTTTTTATCCAAGACGACGTCGTTTTGGTTTTAAATTTTTTTAAAGCCAATTCAATTGTTACGGGGCAAGAATTGAGACAGAATAGAACAGAAACAAACAGAGAACTCTTTTCCTTATTTAGTTATTTTGATTTTGTATTGTTTAGAACTTTGAATTGAACAATAGTTTTGAAATTGTGATCATTACTTTTAGTTTTGAATTGTCATATACTTTATTGTGTAGCAATTAGTATGTTGAACTATTAAATGTTGGATGTAATGTTGTAAATAAGGGTATTTATTCTTGAATTCTAGGCCCCGCCTAGCGATTTTTAGAACACTGGTATAAATTGCAGTAGCTATTTTCTTTTTCATTTTGTAAGAGTTAATTTATCATATGTTTTTATTTTAATTTAAAAATAAATTTAAAGTTTTTAAAATGATTTTAAATTAAATAAAAAATAATTTAAAATCTTGTTTTTAATTTCTAGTTAAATAATTAGGTTCCAAATAGAGTTTAATTTTAAAATGAAGTTTTGATTTCAAATTAGGGGTCTAATCGTAAATAATTTCGAAATTAGGGTTAAATTGGTAAACTTTTAGGAAAATACGTACACAAAGTATATAATTAGATAGTTATGGGTTAATTTAGTAAATAATTAGAAAAATAGGGTTTTATTGTATTAACTTAGATTGTTAGACTCTGCTTTTGAATTTAGATAAACTTTAGGGGCAAATTAGTAAATAATTAGGAAAATGGGGTTTTATTGTTTCCAATTATAAAGTTTGATTTGTAATTAACTATATTGTGATATATGTATGCACCCATTATATTGTATATATATTGTTCATGCATGGGAGGCCGTGGTGATCGGACGGGATTTTAATTTTTTTTATATTTTACATGCATGGGAGGCCGTGGTGATCGGCCGGGGTTTAATTTTGTTTATATATATTATTGTCATTGTTGTTATTGGTTGTATACCGTCGGATGTTGACGTAGATTACGACGCCGGCCGGGAGGTGTTGTCCCTCCAATAGCGGGTTTTCAATTTTTGTTTGTTTAATAAACGTGATAGGGTGTCATGTGGTTATATTTAAAATTTTAAAATATTTTTAAAAAATATGACGGTGGTAATTGCTTATTTGGAACCTTGGCAAAGTGATGCGATTCATATTTTTGTACAGAACCTTATAGAATCAATTATAGATTACTCGTTTGAGAATTAAAATAATATAGAGAATTTTGAAACTAAGCTTCGAATTATTCCAATATTCCTTAGACCCGTTTGAGATTTAGTATCAAATATAGAGTTTGATACTAAATTTCGAATTGTCCCATTTTTGGACAGTTTGAGAATGTGACTTGTAGTATGGTTATCTTATGTGTATGTTTTTTTTTTGAGTTTTGAAATTTCAGTTTCTGCATCTCTCTAATTGTTCTTGGGTGCACTGAAATATACGTGTACTAAGAGAACTGAGGGGATATGCTGCCGAAATTCTGAATCTAACAAAAATGCATATTTTAAGATAATACATACTACTAAATATCACGTTCTTGAATGGGATAGAAACCTTACCAATTATAACTCGAATTACTCATTCTTCTCGTATGCTGCCGAGATTTTGCCACGTTCTTTTCCGCCCATTCATTCTAGAATCACGAATAACACTCAAAAATCTTAGGATGGCTCCTGATCGTAGTTGAATATACAAACAAAATATTGTTGGATATCTAAATCCGGCATTCGTGTCCAGTGTAGATAGTTTCATACAATTTGACCTCACGCATGATTCTGCAGAGAGGGACAATGATAAACTGAAATGCCCTTGCCCACGAACTAAGTCTAGGAATTGTAGTTATCGGTCTATCGATAGGATAAAATGTCACCTCTGTACCAAAAGGTTCATTGCTGATTACTACATTTGGACTCATCACGGGGAAATAGATCTCGTCTCATCGCCTGCTGATATTGAAGTCGGGGGATCATCATCGGATGCGTACGTCGATATGGTGCATGATGTTCTCAGTCCCAATTTTGATATGAATGATATTGAGTTAGGTGAATCACCTAATCTCGAGGCGAAGAAATTTTTCGATATTCTGCAAGCTGCAAAAAACCCTCTGTATCTCGGTTGCGAGAAGCACAATCGATTGTCTTTAGTTGCCCGTCTTATGAACTTGAAATCAGAGCATGGCATTTTTCAGAAATGTTATGATCAATTTATTGATTTAATCAAAGAGATCATGCCAGAAGACAACAATGTTGCAGATAATTTCTATGAAAGTAAGAAGTTGTTGAGAGGTATGGGGTTACCAGTAGAGAAGATAGATTGCTGCGTGAAGAACTGCATGATTTATTGGAAGGATGATCGAATCTGGATAAGTTCAAGTTTTGTGATCATCCAAGGTTCACACCTTCGAAGAAGGGACAAGCTAAACGGCGCAAGTCCAACTTAATTCCGTACAAGAGGATGTTTTACTTTCCTCTAACGGCCCACTTGCAGAGGTTGTACGCATTTACAACAACGACAAAAGATATGCAGTGTATGCAGAACATGTTGTAGAGAATGGTGTCATGCGTCACCCGTCAGATTTTGAGGCTTGGAGGCACTTCGATCAACTCATCCAGAGTTCGCCGTTGAAACTCAAAACGTAAGATTGGGTCTATGTACAGACGAATTTCTACCCTTTGGAAGTTTTGGAAAATAATACTCGTTGGGGATGGTGATTGTCACACCATACAATTTGCCTCCCTGGATGTGCATGAAAGAGCAGTACATGTTTCTCAACATTCTCCTCCCGGGCCCACAGAACCCAAAAGATAAGTTAGATGTTTTTCTACAGTAATTGATTGAGGAGCTGAATCAGTTATGGTCCGACGGTGCTCTCTTGTACAATGTATCTAAAAATAGAACTTCAGTTGCGAGCAGCCCTTATGTGGACCATTAGCGACTTTCCTGCTTACTCGATGTTGTCTGGTTGGAGTACGTCCCGTCGAATGGCTTGTCCGTATTGCATGGAGTGTTCATATGCTTTTACCTTGAAAAAGAGCAAGAAGCAGTCATGGTTTGATAACCATTGCAAATTTCTATAATGTGCTCATCGACTTCGTAAAGATAAATTTTTTTAGGAAAAGTAGGAAATTTGAAGCTCTACCGCTGCACGTCCGTTCTGGAACAGAGATTTTGGCCGAAATTGAAAGTCAGGGAATTCTGAAAGTAACCGATGAAAATGCAGAACGGGTGAACGGACTAATAGCGAAGAATAGTGGTTGGAGAAAAAGAAGTATTTTTTGGGATTTGCCTTACTGGAGCACTAACTTGATTCGTCATAATTTAGACGTTATGCACATTGAGAAAAATGTTTATGATGATGTGTTTAACACGGTGATGAATGTCAAAGGGAAGATAAAAGACACTTCGAGATCAAGAGATGAGTTAGCAGAATACTGTCACCATCCCGAACTTCATGCAGAACAATCAGGAAAGTATCCCAAAGCATCGTACACGCTCGATAAGCTGTCGAAAGTTGAATTTCGTGAATGGGTAAAGGCTCTCAAATTTCCAGATGGGTACGCATTAAATATAGGTCGCCATGTTGATATGAAAGGATTGAGATTGTACGGGATGAAAATCCATGACTGTCACGTGTTATGAAGCGGTTGATCCCAATTGCATTTCGAGAACTTCTTCCTCATCCCGTGTGGAAG
The DNA here is from genome assembly GCA_014905375.1 of Phtheirospermum japonicum. NCBI lineage: Eukaryota > Viridiplantae > Streptophyta > Magnoliopsida > Lamiales > Orobanchaceae > Phtheirospermum > Phtheirospermum japonicum. The sequence goes on from BMAC01000174.1 coordinate 1,205,061, forward strand.
GCACTAACAGAGCTAAGTTTGTTTTCAAAGATCCGAGTTCAAGAATTATTAGAATTGCTGATATGAATCGTTTAGAGCGTGACATTCCCCTAGTACTCTGTCAACTTGAGATGATATTTCCACCAAGTTTCTTCGATTCAATGGAACATTTGCCCATCCACTTACCGTATGAAGCGAGAATTGATGGTCTAGTGCAATATAGGTGGATGTATCCTTTCAAGAGGTATCGCGCAAGTTAAAAAATAACGTAAGGAATAAAGCGTGTGTTGAAGGCTCGATAGCAAACGCATAGCTAGTTGAAGAGGCGTCAAATTTTATTTCGTACTACTTCGACGATAATGTCTCCACAAAAAGGACAAATTTAAATCATAATGAAGAAGTTCAAAATGATAAAGCCGATGATCCAAACGTTCTATCTATTTTCAAAAATAATGGAGAAGCTTTCTCAGACGCGGGGAAAAGACTCTTGTTGGATGAAGAATTGACCGAGGCCCGAAAATATGTGTTACTAAATTGTGATGAACTCCAACAATTTATCAGGTTAACGATTCAAGCTCATTGCAATTACAATTATCGAAATATATTAATTAAATATTATAACAATTCTCCATTTAAACATAAATGTCAAGTTTGTTCGAAGATGGTGTTAAACGTCACCAACTGAACATTATAGATGAGGCACTGAATCGAAAATTGGACGCTGAATTTCCTGTTTGGTTTGAGAACTATGTGAGTCTTAATTATCTTTAAAATTTACGTGGCAATTAATATAGTATATGATATATATATATATATATATATATATATATATATTATAACATTTAAAACATAAAATTATTGTAGGGCACGAGATCCTTTGAATAATGTAAATGACGATTATATAAGGTCCAATACGTAATGGTCCCATCATGGTGTTGTGAATACACTCAACGGTTGTAAATGGATATAGATTTCACACGCTTGCGTATGGTCCTGAAACGATCAATGCCCGAGCATAGGAGTTTTGTATAAGAGGAATAAATGTATGGGCCATATGTATATAGATTATTACGGTCGTCTTCTAGAAGTGGTTAAATTGGAGTATCACGGGCTTCAGACGACCGAAAGCACGCTCTTGTTCAAATGTGAGTGGTTTGATCAAACTCCAGCCGGCACGAAAATTCACCCTCAATATAAGCTCATTGATATCAATCATAAACGAAGATTCACTCGATATGAGCTATTTGTACTCAGCCTCCCAAGAGGACTCAAGTGCACTACAATTCTTATCCGAGTTTGAAGCGAGACAAACTAGATTGGTGGGCAACTTGAAAAATTAAAGCTAGATCAATGGTGGATTTTATCGAGCTTTGCGTGCCTGAACAACAGTCATTCAAGAAGATGTTGTAGGAAAATTTCCTGCAATACGATTTGAGGATGTCGACTTCCAATTAAACGACCCTCTCAATCACGAAAATGTTGAGTCGTTCGATGATCGTGATTTAGAAGAGTCAGAAAGTGATGAACTAGTATTAACTAAAGAAGACAAAGAAAGCTACGAAGATGAGCCTTAAAGTTAGGGTTGAGGTTCGAAGAGTTTATGAGTGTTAATGATAATGTGAACAATCATATATATATATATATATATATATATATATATATATATATATATATAATACTATATTATATATAATATATATATATTATATATATATAATATATAATTAATTAATCTTATTTATTAATAAAACTATGTTGTATGTTAGATGCGTGGCAGGGGTGCACATAACCGTCGGATTTCTCTCAGCTCATCGTCCTCAGCACCCCATGAGGATGACGATGATGCCGCCGACTTGGACTTGGATGATACTATTCCACCTACCCCGTCTAATGAGGTAGGGGCGGTGGGCACATCCTGTCCCAAGGTCAAGAATACAGGGATCAAGGTCTTCATGCTCGGAAATAGGTTTAATCAATTTTGTTATGTGTTCAATATATAATTTAATTATTTTACACATATTTAAATAAATTTATTAATTTTTAGGTTACGAAGTCCGTCTAAGGAATTGCCGACCTATTTGAGGACTATACACGAGTCTTGTATCCACCCAGCAGGGTGAAAATTTGAGCACATCCCGGACATCCATTATCAGACGTGGTGGCTTCATTTTAGGGTAATTTTGTTTATTTATTTATTTTGTGTTAAGTAAATTGACGAATTATTTTGTTTAATTGTATTTCTTTTGTAGGGATTGGTGTGGTGGGACAGAGGTATATACGATGAGAATGCCATCAAGAAGGCATTCTATATAGCCATGCGGGATTCTTATAAGAGTCGTATACACGAGTGGAAGAAGGCGTATCGATTAGATGGGATGATACCTTCCCGCGTATGCGAGACGAGCTGGAATAGATGGCTGGTGGAGTTTCAGAATCCTGAGGTAGTAGAGAAGTCTGAGAAGGCCATGTGAAATAGATTGAGCAAGCCTGGAGGCCCTGAAACTAGTATAGCGAAGCACCGAGGTGGGTCTATGCTCGCAAATCGACAAGCCGCCGAAATTGTAAGTTGATAATAATTTTATATTTTAATTAATTAATTAATTATATTATTGAACATGTATAATTTTATATTTTAATTAATTTATTATATTATTTTAAATGTATATTTATATAAAGGTTGGTCGGACGGGTACGCAGCCTAGTAACTACGACCTTTTTTTAAAGTATCATCGAAATCACGACGACACATTTACGGATCCCTAAGATCAGAAGATAGTTATAAGTTTATATATTATATATCTGAGTTAGTTAGTTTAAAATCTGTTAAAAGTTGTTTATTAAAAGTAGCTAAAAACTTTTATATCAGGAGGACTATGAGATGGCTTTGGAGCAGAGGCGTGCTGCGTCGTCTGATGATAGCGGCACTCAGGTAGACCCGGACGAGGTCTATCTAGAGGTTGTCGGGAATAAGAAGGGTCGACTCTATGGCCTTGGATGCTTCGGGAAGGCTCAGAAGGGCAGTACTTCTTCCACCCCCACCGTCGATGTTCGTCAGTTTCGGACGCAGCTCCAGTCCCAGCAGACGCAGCTTGAGCTAGCCAACCAAGAGATTCAGCGGATCCGCAAGATTCAGTAGATACGTGATGAGCAGACGCGTTCCTAGTTGACGCTCCAGCAGCAGATTCAGGACGTTGTTGCCCTGGCCATATCTCGTCGGTCTCCTACTGATCCGGCATCCGATAGTGATAATGATTAGATGGTTGTAGAATTCTGAATTTTTTTATACTTTGGAATATTTGAATAATTTATTTTGACTTTGGAATATTGGATAATTTGTTTTGACTTTTAATTATTGGATAATTTATTTTGGATTATCTAAAACTTTATTTATTTATTATTTTTTAATTTAATTAATTTTTATTTTAATTATTAATTAAAATATTACAAAAATTTATAATAATTTAATTTTGCTACTAACGGCCTCCTGACGGGTATAACCGTAAGGAAATTTTATGCTTTCCTGACGGTTTACACCGTCACCAATGCTGACGGGTATTTTGACCGTCACTATTGCTAACGGGCTTCTAACCGCCATGAATACTGACGGCGTAATCCGTCAGGAAGGCATCAGATATTTTTGACTGTTGATGTCCTTCAGGAGTACTGACGGCCATTTCCTAACGGCTTTGGTCATCACGAAAGCCGTCACGAATCCTGACGGGTGCACGTTTCCGTCGGGATACTATAATTATGACCACGAACATGTTGATGACTAATATCCATCAGGAGGCCGTCAGTATTTGATATACTAACGGACTCCCGATGGATATTACCGTCAGCATAGCCGAACTTTTTTGTAGTGTAATGACGTCTCAATCCTCCTGTGAGCAATCCTAGGTTAACGCAATAGCGAGGGCTGTTCCTTTACTTTTAAAGGGCCCGGTGCAATAAAAAGAATGGGCCCCATATATTCATTAAATAAACTAATAATTTTACAAAAAGTAATTTCGTTGATCAAATCAGAATATAAAACAAGTATAAAATAATGAATAAGTTATGAATTCAAAAGGAGACATGTCAATTTTTCAAAAGATATCAATTTTTCAAAAGGAGACATGTCAATTTTTTTGCATCGTAGATTTAGAGGGAAAAATATCAATTCATTAACGATAAGTTATTTTGTCGTTTGGTGTTATTATTTTTTTAAACAAAAAAACCCTTGTTTCAAGTTTTTTTTTTGTTTAAGGAAAAAATTTAGTAAAAATAAATATTATTATTGGGATGCTTGTTAGTTAATAAATAAATAAATAAAAGTTCAAATTGCTTATGTAGGGTGACCTGAAAAATAGCAACAATAATATAGAAAAAGAACCATTAGACTAAGTGGCTATTTTATTCAATTGAATAACCTGTTTTTGTAAATATATATATATTTAAACTATATATAAAAAAAACCTTAGGTGGGGCCTTCACCGACGAGGGCCCTGTGCGGTGGCACCGCCTCGACTGCCCGACGGCCTTGGCGATGGCCTTTATTGCATTCTTCGTTGTAGTCACCTCCAAATTAGCTCTCTTAAACCTAGCCATATAATCTTTCAAGGACTCATCCTTCTTTTGTACTATGGCAAATAACGATATGGATGTCTTTGTGTGCATTCAAAAATGAGGATTTCAATACCTTGAAACTTGTGATCTTTTCTGGAGCGACCTGGTGAAATCAATGTTGCTTAGGTACTCTCATAATGGATAAAAATTCCTTACACGCGATAGTTTCAGTATACTGTCGCAACATTGCTTCATTCTCAAAACTTTGTGTGTGTCGAGTGGGATTCGACAACACATCATAATGAAAACATAATCTTTTGTACCCCCGGGGTAAGGCAACTTTCAATATTTCTTCTGAAAATGGGTGGCCCCGATCTTCTTCTAGTCCTACTCTTGCGAACTATTTTTTTAGAGCTTTCAATGCTATTTTCATATCATGTATCAGCCTTGAGATAAAGGTGCCTCGTCATCATCATCTTCCGCCATTCTCTCTCGCTTCCACCAAAACACACGTCGGTTAACTAATGTTCTTTGGGGGCCCTCGTATTCTTCATCCTCATCCTACTCCTCGGATTCCTCCTCAATGTTCCTTAGTAAATGATCTTCCTCATTATACTTTCTTTCCTGCTTAGCCGCCTTGAATGGTTTCATATACATCCATTCATCATGAGACTTCTCCACACGAGGAGACCACATTATCTCTTTTGGTTCCATATACTTCCCCCTTTGTCATACCTTGTAAACTGATCTTCCTCCTCCTTGTTTCTACTAAGTCTTATATCCATAATCTTCTGCATCGCATCTGGTGGTATTGCACTGAAGAGTTTTTGCAACATCTACTTTTTGATATTAAGGATGTGTTGTCCTAGCAGCTGGTCCCACTCATTTTTTCTTACCTTCATAACTCCTCCCTTCCTGGAGACCTTTGGGGGAACAGTTTGGTTATTTGCCCCCATAATCTCTAGATCTTTCTCCTCGTCTCCTCCTTGTTGTGGCATATTGTCCACCACAATATCTTTCGTCCATGTTGGTGGTATCTTCTTATCACTAGTGGTATTAATATTGGCATCAACATTCTCATCCTTCTTGGTCAAAAAATTCAGAGTGCACAACATCATGTTTTTTAACTTCATGGTTTGGTTTATAACTCATGTCTTTCGCTCAATGACTCGATGTCACTCATATTCTCACGGACGAGGCCACTTGACGCGAACAAGAAATTTGACTCATCAAGAAAGAGATCGGATAGCGTCTAATTAGCTTCTTTGAACCACGATCAACTTGCATAAAAAAATTCAAGTCAGGTAGCCTCAATATAGGCCCTCCGATACTTAAGTTAGTAACCTTATAAATCTTATGAAAATGAGAGCAAGAAAGTAAGAAATTTCAACTTAATTAAAATCGAGGCATGTGTCCTCTTTATATAGATGTTAGAGACGTATGCTCCAAGTTAGGATTTTCGTCTCCAAATCACACTCGAATGCCATAATTAGGAAATCATCTTCCAATAGAAATACCGCTTTCCATAACCATGATATTACCATAAAAACCTCATACCATTAGTAAAAACCTAGAACATTCTTGATTGTTTACTCCTCTTTACCATATTAGCGACTTGCCGGAACCCATTTAACCTTTTGCATGACCTATTACTAAACATATGGGCAGCTCATATCCCATACGCCGATAACCTAACTATTTAAATCAAAACCACTTTTAAAGACCCCTAACACAGCTTTACCGACCTGAATTACAACTTCTATTATGTACATGATTGACCCAATATTTGATGCTACATAAGTAAGAATTCTTGTTCGTTATAGGATTCAAAATTTTTTATTTTTTTTATTTACTCTAGATGTCAAACTATGTTTAAAAAGTGGATAATAATGTATTATTATATTGTAGTTGATGTAAAATAATGTTTAAAAAGTGAATGGTGTTGTATTATAATATTATATTTAATTATATATGTGTTAATAGGATAGTATGTAATGGATATTCGATGTAAGAAACTATTGATTGAGTATTTAGTTTTTTAGTATTAAAACAAATGAGCAATTGATATTCGAAACATCAATCTGGTATTTTGAATCCTGAATCAAACAAGCCCTTTAGCTTTATTTGGTTAGTAGTTGAGGGGTGATTGGAAAAGATTTTAAGAGAAAATTTATGTAAAGAATTATTGGAAAATATATATATATATTAAAACAAATATACATCAAAAAACATATGAAGTTAATATTTATTAGGTGATTAAAAGATTTTTTTTTGGAAAAAAACTTCACCAAAGATATTAACCAAACAAAACCTTCATTATTTTCTTTTTTGTTCGATTGAGTTCTACCTGATCCAATATAAACCATTTGCACCTAATGTTGGGGATTTGGGTATTTGAAAAGTTATTGTTGGTAACTTTGACCCAATATTCCAATTAGGGAAAGCTTGTTATCTTTGGAAACGAGCTTCACTTTCTTAAAGTGAAGTAGATGAATGTGGTATATTCACTTTCATAAATTCATGTTGGGATGAGTGAGTAATCAATGTTAAAATTTGGACATTTAAGAAGTGAATTTGGAAGTTGAAGAGGTAGTGTGATTTCCATTTGAGATATGGAAAGTCCCACATAGAAAGGAGACTCATTTCTAGATAGCTTTATTAAATGAAGTGAGATGGACATTGGTTATAAGTTGAGTAGGGATGGGAGTCCCCAAACGCGCGCCACCACCCACCCATCTGCCAGTCTCAGCACGGCTCGGCTCGCGGCTTGGATTGTGGTTTGTTGTTCGTGGTTCATGGTTCGTCCTTGCTAGGCTTGGGATTATATTTTGAACCTTCTCCATAACCTTCCAATCTTTCTTGTGGAGAAAGATTAGGAGTCTGACTTGTATCAGAATCCTAATTCCTGCAATTAACTTCCTTGTTTAAGGTTTCTCTCTCAACTATAAATACCACCCCCATTGCAGTGTAAATTCATTCATACAAATATCAACAACATCAAAGCATCTCATAATTTTTCTTACCTGCCTCACGCATCATATAGTTTGCAATTAGGACTTTGCTCGATTGTCTACCCAATTCTCGTTTGCTAGGTTGACTGGGTTGTCTGCTCTGCCCAGCTCTATTTATCATTGTATCTTGGAAGATTCATTGCCATAGAACCGTGAGCACTGAGTATGGGGTAACAAGAATCTTAAGGAAAGAGTTCGCTCGTCTCGACATCTTTCTTATCTCTGTTTTATTCTTTGTTACCGTTCTCTGTTAGTTTGAATTTTCCCCCGCTGTTATCCTAGTTATACTGCTATATCCCTTATAGCTTAAGATTCTTATCTTGTAATTTGAATTAATGGATACCACGTCTACACTGAATAACACAACACTGCCTTCATCAAGCAACACGACGTTGCCACATCAACCAACGTAACTCCACCTTCATTGACGAGTTCAACCATACCTGCTCAAACGAACACCTCCACGCCATCAAATGGTTCTGGTTCAGTTTTTTTCTAGACCTTTCACTGGTGCGCCCAACATGTCTACGTCCTATACCTTTGGATCCCGATTAGGTTCTATTCCCTTTGGCTTTGTGATACCTGCCTCTGTTGCTGCTCATGCTGAATGTCCTTGGTATGACCCAAATATACCTGACCTGGACAAAGGAATAACTCTTGTTGGGATGACCTGAGTTGCTACTCTGCGCCTGAAGGGAAAAGGAGATGAGTTGGGCGCAACTTAAGAAGACTCATCCTGATCTGGATTTTGTGACTCAAAGAAGGGATTTATCTTGCTCAGGTCAGGAAAGAGGGAAGGACTGAGGCGGAGAACAAGCCTACAACCCTGATGGATATCGCCTTAACCTGATCTGAAGCCCTAGCCTTAGATAAGGCTTCAGGAAGATCAGGTCAGGAATTTGGGAAACTTAAGTGACAGAGTTGTCCTGCCCTTGGGAGAAGCTTCTTGGTCAGGTCAGCCTAAATAACGACCCAAGACTCGCGCGTTCCATTTCTGAGATCCCGGAAAGGCCCCACTTGACGAAAACTATATATACCCCGGCCATAGGGCTGAAGAAGGTATGATATTCTAAGCATTTTTCTCCTGATTTTAAATACTCCGATCAAAACACTTTACTGACTTAAGAATTGGAGAGGTTTCTACTGGAAAACCCCCAGTGGTCCTTTCTAATGTGTTTTATTGGAGCAGGTCGAGAAATTCTCATGGAAAAGCGCAGGTTTTATTGGCATAATCTTCAAGACGAAACAATTGGTGATGTCTGTGGGAAAGCAAAGCTAAGACGTGAGAAAGAGCATGATGGTCTTAGGCGGAACTTAGAGGCGGAGCTGGGTGGCACGTCAAGCTTTGCTGCACCAATGGGTGTACCAGAAACAACGGGGCCATCGGTGGCAACTAGGCCAGGCACAACATAACCTCCTCCATATGGAACCACGCAAACTGGGGGTGGATTACTGAATGATTCCTTTCTAAGGTAATTATATGACCTCATCGGCAAGGCGGTGGAGGTAGCTGTGGATAAAAAATTCATCGAGCTTTCATCGTCTCCCCCCAAGGTGGCCCAGCCGCCGGAGATGGAGCTACCACGGGCAACCCAGCGCACGGCCAGAGCTTCCCTCCAAGAAGAGGAGGAGAGTTTCTCCACTTCAGAGAGCGAAACTTCAATTAAAACCAACCCATACCTCACCGAGCAGATGCAAAACCTACAGAAAGAGGTCAAGGAGGTTTAAATGAAAGATGGCGGGCACAGGCACAGGGAAAGTGCGGAGAGGTACCCTGTTTACAGAGGCAGTCATGCGAGATGATCTATTGACCTCTTATCGGTCTATGGGCTTTGAGTACAACGGAACAACAGACCCATGGGATCATCTGAGCTGATTTGAGACCGCGGCTACCTTGCACAAGTTCTCTGATGCGGTCATGTTTCGGGTCTTCCCAACGACCTTCACGAAGTCAGCACAGCTATTGTTTATCCAGTTGCCTCCGCGATCTATAAGTAACTTTGATGAATTTAGTTCGGCATTCTTGCACCAATTCACATGTTGTATGAAGTACCAAAATATTCTGGTGGAATTGTTCAATTTAAAACATAAAGAAAGTGAAGATCTACGTGCATATATCAAGTGATATACAGATGCAAAGCTAAAAGTGCCATCAGCGTCTGAAGAACTCTTTCTCAATGCCTTGGCTCAAGGGCTCAGGAGGGGGGAGTTCTTCCAGTCATTGGAGAACTCTTGGAAAGAGCAAAAAAATATATCCACCTAGAGGAGGCCTTGAAGATAAAAGATGATGGAGAGAAGCGAAGGGAATGACCTGGTAGGGAGGACAGGACCCCGATGAAGAAACCCAGGACTGATCTGGTCGGAGGTTGTCCTCGGTTTGATAGGTACACACCCTTGGCCTTGCCTCAGGGAGAAAATTTTCAACCAATTGAGCGATATCCTGACCTTAAACGGCCTTGAACGTACTCCTAGAAGCCAAGAAAAGAAGAATCTGACCGATTCTGTCGATATCACAACGAATATGGCCATGACACAGATCAATGTACCCATTGGAAGGATGAGCTGGAACAATGGTGCAGGTGGGGCACCTAAGGAATTTGTACACGCAAGGAAAGAAGTGTTCAGGTCTGACCCCCATTGGCGCGATTAACATCAGGGAAACAGGAAAGAGTTTGATAATGGCCATAGCAGTGGAAAAAGGAATGAACGGTCTCAAGAAATTAGGGGGACATCCTGATGATCACAGGCGGAGAATGGGACGAACATTCAAAGCGAGCCCAAAACAATTATGTTCGGGCAGCGAAAGACCTGGCTAAAAGAACACGCGAAGTTGGACAATTAACACCGGGCCCAAACATTTACTTTGGGATCGAGGATGAGAATGGCATCCTGGCCCCATACATGGATGCCCTGTTCATAACGGCCACTATCGCTAACTACAACATTCGACGGGTCTTTGTGGAAATAGGAAGTTTGGCAGACATCATGTTTTACGATTGCTTTAGAAAGCTGAATCTGGATATGGAATTAGAGGAGGTCACGACCTCATTGGTGGGATTTGCAGGAGGAGCATTGAGACCTCTTGGCGCGGTAAACCTCCTGGTCACAATAGGGGAGGAGTCGTTCAGACAGACCAGATCAGTACGGTTATTGGTGGTGGATGCACCATCTTCGTACAATGCCATGTTAGGGCGACCATCTATAAGTAAATTCCAGGTGGTGATTTCAATCTACCACATGAAGTTAAAGTTCCCAGCTCGGGATGGGGTTGGTGAAGTTCTAAGAGACCAGTACACGTCACGCCGGACATGTGGAGAACATTCGACGCAATGAAGAAGAAAGGCAGAGCAAGAGGGCAAGAATGGAGGAAGGTCGGCCGGAGTCAGTTCTGAGGGAGGAGAACTTGATGGCAGTAGAAATAATCCCGGGGGATGACAGTCGAGTCCTGCGAGTAGGAACGACCTTGAGTCCAGAAGTCTTGGTAGAGCTGGTTGCGCTCTTGAGGAACAATGCAAATGTTTTTGCCTAGTCTCCCCAAGACCTGGTCGGGATCGATCCAGTAGTGGCAGAGCATCATCTCAATATAAGTCCCACAGCAAAATCGGTGAAACAAAGAAATCGAAACTTCAGCCCTGAAAAAGAGGCCATCATTGAGGCAGAAGTGGAAAAGTTGTTGTGTGCCAAACACATCAAGGAGATACAATTCCCAGAATGGATTTTTAATTCTATGCTAGTACCAAAGACAGAGGAGGACTGGAGAATGTGCATCGACTTTAGGGATCTCAACCATGCCTGCTCTAAAGATCATTACCCATTACCAAGGATAGACCAGCTCGTGGATTCAACATCTGGATGTGAATCTTTGAGCATGATGGATACCTCATAGGGATATCATCAAATTAGGTTGGCTGACGAGGACTGGAAGAGGGTAAGATTCATAACTTCAAAAGGAACATACTAATATGTAGTGATGCCATTTGGCCTCAAGAATGCAGGAGCTACATATCAAATGCTGGTAGATAAAATGTTTAAAAATTAGCTCGGGAGAAACATGGAGGTATACGTAGACGATATGTTGGTTAAAAGTATAAAGGCAACGTCATACGTAGATGACTTGAAAGAAACCTTTGGCATCCTGAGAAAGTACAAAATGCGACTGAACCCCAAGAAGTGTGCATTCAGGGTAAGAGCAGGAAAATTCTTGGGATACACGGTCACGGAGAGAGGGATAGAGGCTAACCCAAAAAAGGTCAGGGCTATCATGGATATGTCGCCTCCAAAAAATGTCAGGGAAGTCTAGTGTTTGGCTGGGCGAATCAATGCTTTAAGCAGGTTTGCTCCAGATCGGCGGAGAAGAGCTTGCCATTTTTCAGAGCCTTACGAAAAAAGAATCGATTCCAATGGTATAAGGAGTGTCAGGAGGCATTTCAAAAGATGAAAGATTACTTGGCAAGTATGTCATTATTACCTAAGCCAATTATGGGAGAGCCGTTGATTTATATATATCTGTGGGGAAGTTGTCGGTAAGCACGGTCTTGCTTACGGAAGAGGGTAAGTTATAAAAACCAGTATACTATTGGAGCAAGGTCTTGCATGAGGCTGAACTCCGATATGTAGAAATTGAAAGAGCCATGATAGCTCTGGTTGGAACTGCCCGAGAACTCCGACCTTACTTCCTCTCCCATAAGATCATAGTTCGCACTAACTTACCTCTGAAGTCTATAATGAGTAAGTCAGAGGATTCGGGAAGGTTGGTGAAATGGATCATCGAATTGAGAGAGATCGACGTACATTTTTAAGGAAGAACGATAATTAAAGCTCAAGCATTAGCTAACTTTATGCAAGAAATGGAAAGTTCTGCCAAGGAGAAGAAAGAATGGACAATCTACACAGATGGTTCACCAGGAAACCTGGGGTGTGGCGCAGGAATAGTATTGGTAGATCCGGAAGATGTGACCACTGAATACGCGTTAATAATGGACTACTCTTTATCCAATAATGCAGCGGAGTATGAGGCCTTGCTGAGAGGAGTTCAGATGGCAAAGGTATTAGGAGCAGAACGGATATGTGCAAATGTGGATTCGCAGCTTGTCTGTAAGCAGATAAGAGGGGAATTCAAGACGAGAGAAGGGCAAATGCAAAAATACTTCGCTCGATTTCATGAGTTGATTAATACCTTGGACGCTTTAGATGTTCACCAAATCCTTAGAGAAGAAAACAGCCGAGCTGATTACCTGGCTAAGGTAGCCAGCTCAGCAACAGATTGTCAAGAAAGAGTGATCACCTTATTGATGGCCTATCGGGAGTATGGGGAAGAGGAGGTTAATGCATTAGAGGAAGAGGAGCACTGAAGCTCTCCTCGTAAAACGTACTTGGATAAGGGATAGTTACCATAGGATAGAAGAGAAGCAAGCAGGCTACGAATCAGGTCAGCCAGATTTTGCATAATCGAAGAAGAACTGTGTCGGAGAGGGTTTGGACAACCTCTCCTGGAGTGTCTAAGCACAAAGGAGGGCGTTCACATGCTCAAATAGGTCTATGAGGGATGTTGTGGTAATCATATGGGTGCCAGAGTCTTATCTAGCAAGATAATGCGGGCAAGCTACTTCTAGCCGAGAATCAGGCAAGATGCATAGAACTTTGTGAAAGCGTGCGACAAGTGTCAAAAACACTCTCCACTTATGCACCGACCTGTAGAGGAGCTCATGACAATGAGCTCCCCTTACCCCTTTTCCAAGTGGGGGATAGATCTGGTGAGACCTTTCCCAATAGCTCCAGCCTAGAAAAAATTCTTGATCGTGGCCATTGACTATTTTAGCAAGTGGGTGGAGGCTGAAGCCTTAGCAAAAATACTGAAGAAGCGGTAATGGACTTTTTATTGAGGAATATAGTGTGCCGATTTGGAGTCCTGAGAGTCCAGGTGTCCGATAATGGCACGCAGTTCATGGGAGATCGGATTCGAGCCTGGTGCACGGAAATGAAGATAGACCAGCATTTCATGTCTGTCTACCACCCTTAAGCAAATGGTCAGGTCAAGGTGACTAATCGAATCCTGGTGCAGGGGATTAAGCCATGTTTAGAAAAGTCAGGAGGCAAATGGGTAGAAGAGATCAATTCAATCCTATGGGCCTATCGAACTAACCCCAAGGAAGGCACTGGAGAAACTCCATTTAGTCTTGTATATGGCATGGATGCCGTATTTCCCGCAGAGATAAGTATGGAGACTCACTGAATACAGAGCTTTGATGAAAACCAGAATGAGTTGTTTGTACAAGATGCACTAGATTTGCTTGAGGGAAAGAGAGAAAGAGCTGTGGTAAAGATGGAGCATATGAGGGGACGGATCAGGGCAACCTATAATAAATCAGTTGTGAAGAGGCATTTTTAGATAGGAGACCTGGTTCTCCACAGAGCTGACTTAGGTAAGCCCAAGGGACCGTACAAGATCACGAAAGCCTTGGCAGGAGGGGCTTATGAATTAGAGTAAATGGATGGAGTCAAAGTACCACAAGCATGGAATGTAGCAAAACTATGAAAATATTATGTGTAAGATTAATGCATGATGCTTATTTATATAAAATGTGGTTTGAATTTATCCTTCTTTTATTGTATCCTGACCTGATTATCAGCGAAATCTTTAAGCCAAGATTAGCTAAGGGAGGATACCCCGATATTCCTGACCTGATTGTTAGAGAAATCTTTAAGCCAGGATTGGATAAGGGAGGATGCCCTGATATTCCTGACCTGATTATCAGTGAAATCTTTAAGCCTATATTGGCTAAGGGCGGATGCCCCAAAAATCTTGACCTGATTATCAGTAAAGTTAACCCCGATTGGCTAAGGGCAGATGCCCAAAAATCCTGACCTGACTATCAAAAAAATAAAATCTTAGCCCCGATTGGCTAGGGAAAAGGTGCCTTGAAGAGCCTGATCTGATTATTGGTAAAGGTTTGGCTGAATAAAGATTATTTGTCAAATCCAACTTCAAAATTGTATGAGAAAAATAAAAGTGGAAAACATCTAAGCCATTTTTTACACAACAGAACTTGGTGAGCTTGATTGAAATGCAAGAAACAAAAGGAAATGCTCACAGAAAAGCAACAAGAACACAAAAAATACATCCAAACAAAAATTGAAATCAGCCACATTAAACGTCATGGTTGGGAAGAAGAAGCCCTCTTATCAGAAGCCAAAATTCGGCGAATATGCCATAGCTCGCGTTCAGTCTCGTGGAGGCGTTGACATTACCTATCCGCTCGCCCGGAGGCAGCGTGAGCTTCGCTAGCGGTGATGGTCAGCAGGCATACTGACTCAAGTAGATCAGCTTTCTCCTCTTCCAGCTGACGGTTGAGTTGGCGAAGCTCATCCCACCCAAGCTTATAATAGATTTTCTTTTACCCTTTCCTCTCCTGAAGCCTACATACTTGAGAAAGTTTTTCGCGAAGCACAGAAAGCTTGTCGGAGAGTTTAATGTTTTCAGAAAAGAGTGTGAGGTTCTTTCCCTTCAAAGTATCAATTTCTTCGAGTAAAGAGGAAGAAGCCATAATGAAATGCATGATGGGAGAATACGTATATAAAGAAAGTAGAGCACGTGATCCATAACAAAATAGTACTAAGGTTTCCTTAAAACAAGGAAACCCTAAAATTACAAAAACATCAAGAGTTATTTACACTACAGAGCAGTCAGAATTAAAACAGAAAATAGAATACAAACTAGATCAACCTAGCCCACGACACCACCATCTCCAACATCCAAGTCTCTAGCAAACTGCTCCACAGTATCCTCCTTAGGAAGGTCGCTAGGTGATACCCTGCCAGGTAACTCACCCAGACCAGCGAAGGTCGGGGAGGGAGTAGAGGTAGGTAGTGCTAGAGTCACATTCTGGTCTGGTTGAGAAGAAGACTCTGGGGCAGGAGTGTGGAAGAGCTTGAGGACGTGTTCAGCAAATTCATGATCCCCAAGCTAATGAAGACGATCTCCTTCGGCAGAATAGGAGAAGCTGGTAGGATCGGGGTTTCCTTAGATGGGCTAGCTTCGGTCATAAGGAGTTGAGGGATTCTCCTTGTGCCATTTCTCACAAGCGTCTAGGCCAAGCTGAAAATATACTAGGGCCTTGGGCACGAGGAGTTTGTAGAGATTCACCGATTTGAGGAAGGCCTATTTAGTAGCCTCCCTCACTGTCTAAATGAGCTGGAGCCCATCCTCTGAATTAAGGAATTCAGTTCTCCCCTCTGCTCGACCCCTCGCCAGGGCTGCATCGACCTGGCTCGCCATCTCAGCTTGGGCCTCTTTCTCTCCTTCCTTGGCAGTCAACAACTCCGCCTTGACTTTCTTCAGCTCGGACCCTCTCTCCTTACAGAGCGCCATCAACCTCTTCTCCTTCTCCTTCAGAAGATTGTGCTCTTAAACCAGATCTGCATTCATGAGCGAACCCCTAGCACAGGCAACCAGAATGGACCTCTTTATTGCGTCCTGATGAAAAATAGCAGGATTTATGGTAACAACAATGAAAGCAAAAATATGTACAAAGGAGAAAAGAAGAATAACTACCCTAGCGTCGTCCTGGCATAGTGATTCAATTAACTTTGGGTCAGACCACTTCTCCAGAGTCTTTCGATCTGATGTCGGGCATTCGCCTTAAATAAACTGGATGGCCACCACCCCGGAGCAGTTTAAAACGGAAGTACTTGAGAACCATGTTGCGTTGGGGTTGACCACTTTGGCCCCTCGCGTGGCCACTCCCTTTCCTAATCTGGCACATTTTCGGGAAAGATTCTCGCTCCTCCCCCGAATCATAGTGAATTGTCAAATCCACTTCGGGTGTGGTAGACATCTCATGCTAGTTAGACCGTACCGGTTGAGTGGTTTCTGCCGATCCAGCAGCTCGTTCTCCCTGTGATCTCTTCTCAGGGGCCGTAGTAGTTTTTTGAGCCTCCAGCAGTTTCTGCATCATGGTGGTTGTGAAGAGAAAAATGGGTTAAAGGTCAGATCTACCAAGTGCATAGGAAGAGAAAGAGAACAAGACAGAATGGTTCTTTTGCATGTACCAATCTCAGGGGTCAAGGGACTTGTCTCTTCTTTGGAATTGAAGAAATTCAAAACGTAGGGGCGAAGAAGTTTAGTCAAATGAAAATGTTTTTGTTCAGCGTTGCGATAATTTTCTTCAAGCGGGGAGACCTGTCTCCCACAGATAACTGAGCTTGAGGTAGGAGTTGGTCAATGGACTTGGGGGAAAAGCCCCAATCACCGGAACAATGTACAAAGAAGAATTTTTTCCTCCAAGCCTTGTTATAGGAAGAACCGCCGGTTAAAAAATAGACACCGGCACGAGCACATTGATAAAAGTAACCGGAAGAGGCACTCTTAGCCTGAAACAATGAATAAGATGTCGGGGCTGTAGGATTTAGTCCGGCGTATTTCATGGCTAGGTTATAACCTATGATTATCCTAAAGGAATTTGAGAAAAAATGGTGTACCGGGATTTTATACATTTGGGCGATTTCTAGTATAAGGGGGTTGACGGGGAGACGCAACCCCACCTGGAATTGATCAATGAAAAAAGTCAGGTGACTGGTACGCAGTTTATAGGCTCTCTCGCCTATGCCGGGGTTAACTAACGAGAATTCTAAAGGGATTTGAAATCTCGACCTCAACCCCTCCACAGTTCTGTTACTAAGGACAGAGACAATATTGTCGGGGTGTCACGAGATAAGGGGAAGCCACTCAGCAGAGGTATTTGGGGAAGAAGAGAATGTTGCCGGAGAAGAAGGAGCCAGACTCCGATGGGTAGAAGAGGAAGAAGATGATTGAGTAGACATAATTTGAAAAGACAAGAATGGAAAAATACCTGGTTTTTTATGGGTGATCGAAAATTGCTCGGAGAAGATGAAACTGCGAGTAAGAGAAAGGAAGAGAAACAAATGCTTGGTGCAGAAGAGTGAAAGTGAAAAATGAACCGCGGGAGAGAAGAAAAGTGTAAATTTTGAAAATGATTATTGAAAAAGGATTTGATGGGACTTGTGCATTTAATGCGCGTTAGAGGTACAGTACCCGAAAAGGCGTATTGGGGTCTAAACCGTTGAAAGTGGGGTATCGGACGTTACCGATCATACTTAAAGATACGACCTGGTTTAAAAGTCGGATTCAGCGGGATCTGTGGATGATAGTGAAGAACTTGGAAAGAAGTGTCGGAAATCTCAACTGCCTGGAGCAAAACCCTAGGTTTCATAGTTCATCTCAACCACTTAAGGGGGGGGGGGGGACTAGTTGGTATGACCCAAATATACCTGACCTGGACAAAGGAATAGCTCTGGTTGGGATGACCTGAGTTGCTACTCTGCGTCTGGAGGGAAAAGGAGATGAGTTGGGCGCAAGGCTTAAGAAGATTGATCCTAATCTGGACCTTGTGACTCAAAGGAGGGATTTATCTTGCTCAGTTCAGGAAACAGGGAAGGACTGAGGCGGAGAAAAAGCCTACAGCCCCGATGGATATCGCTCTAACCTGATCCGAAGCCCTAGCCTTAGATAAGGCTTCAGGAAGACCAGGTCAGGAATTTGGGAATTTTAAGTGAAAGAGCTGTCCTGCCCTTGGCAGAAGCTTCTTGGTCAGGTCAGCCTGAATAACGGCCCAAGATTCGTGGGTTCCATTTTCGAGATCCCGGAAAGTACCACAGCCTTAGGGCTGAAGAAGGTATGATATTCTAAGAATTCTTCTCCGATTTTAAATATTCTGATCAAAACACTTTACTGACTTAAGCATCGGAGAGGTTTCCATCGGAAAACCCCCGGTGGTCTTTTCTAACGTGTTTTACTGGAGTAGGTCGAGAAATTCTCAGGGGAAAGCACAGGTTTTCTTGGCGTAATTTCTAGGATGAAACAGTCATGAAAAATTTAATGGCAGAAACTTTAAATCTGTCTTGGTAACTTAACAAATTAAAATCTATCTCGGTTCTTGGTTGAGGATGCACCTGTTATGAGTGCTAACGATACGAGTTTTGATTTTAGAGTCGCTCTTGATGCGTGGACATAAGGAGACTGTCTCTGCAAGAATTATATCCTAAATGGATTAGACAATGCGTTGTATGAGGTGTATAGTTTGATCAAAAGTATTTCTAAGGAACTCGGGATGTCCTTGGAAAACAAGTACAAGATCGATGACGCCGGCATTAAAACTTTATTGTCGGGCGGTTTTTGGAGTTCGTCATGGTATCTAAAACTGTGATGAGCCAACTCCAAGAGTTGCAATTGATATTGCAAAGCATACAGTCTAAAGGTATGCATGTTTGTGAAAACTTCTAAGTGGCTGTTATTGTTGAATACCACCAAGCTGGATAGATTTAAAGAACTATCTGAAGCATAAGCGAAACCAAATGACTTTGGAGAATTTAATTGTCAAATTATGTGTCGAGGAAGTTAATCAACAATCTACTACAAAGTAAGGAAAGACCTCAATGATGAAGGCAAAGGCTCACTTGACTGAGGCTGATTCTGGAAAGAAACGAAAGCACTAAGGCCATGGAAAAGGCAAAACGAATTAGTCGAATCAAAAGAAAGCCAAGAGATTTAAAGGTAACCGTCATAATTATGGCAAGCCTGGGCATATGAAAAAGGATTGCCGAAATCCACGTAAAGAGAGTCAGAATGCTATTAACGTTGTTACTGAAGGTATGTCTGAGTTGGATCTTTTTACGGTGGTGATGGAAGCTAATCTCTTAGATAATCCAAGAGAGTGGTTTATCGACACTGGAGCAACTTGTCACATGTCTCTGATCGGGATGTATTTTCTGATTATACCCCTATTACTATAAGAACCCTTCATATGGGTAACTCGTGTACTACTGAAGTTGCTGGAGTTGGAATGGTGCTGCTGAAGATGACATCTGGTCTAGAGCTGACTTTGAAGGAAGTGCTGCATGTTTTGTATATTAGGAAAAATCTTGTCTCTGGGTCCCTGCTTATCCAGCATGGGTTTAAATTAGTGTTCGAGTCTAGCTAGTTTGTGCTTACTAAGAGTGGAAAGTTCCTTGCTAAAGGTCACCTTGAGAAGCGACTATTTAAATTGAATGTAATGGCCAAACGCCAGTTATTAATAATAAAGTTATTGCTTCTTTGTATATTGTTGAGTCATGTGATTTGTGGCATGTTAGACTTGGACACGTTAACATGAAATTATTAAAGAAATTAGTAAATATGGATTTGCTAAATAATGTGAAGTTTGACTCAAAAAACAAGTGTGAGATTTGTGTCGCAGCAAAAAATGGTAAGAACATCTTTTAATTTGGTGGAAAGAAGTTATGCTCCTCTAGAGTTAAATTCACACTGATATTTGTGATATGAAACTTGTGCAAACTAGAGGAAGTAAAAATTATTTTATTACTTTCATTGTTGACTGCACATGATATTGCCATGTTTATTTACTAAAGGGCAAAGTTGAAGTAATTGATGCGTTTAAATTTTTTAAAAGTGAAGTTGAGAGTCAATTGAACACTCAAATTAAGGCAATTTGTAGTGATCGAGGTGGAGAGTATGTTTCTCCGTTCCAAGAGTTGTGTGTTGAACATGGCAAAATTCATCAAACAGATGCTCCTTATTCACCTCAATCGAATGGCGCTGTCGAATGCAAGAATCGAACCCTGAAAGAAATGATGAACATCTTGCTAGTCAGCTCAGGGTTACCCCCTAACATGTGAGGGGAGGCGATTCTTTCCGCTAACCATATTTTAAATAGGTTACCTCACACGGGAAGAGATAAGACTCCATAAGAGTTATGGAAAGGTAAAACTTTTGCTCACAATTATTTAAAAGTGTGGGGGTGTCTGGCTAAGGTAAGAGTACCTGAACCAAAGAAAGTGAAGATAGGACAAAGAACCATTGACTGCATCTTCATTGGATATGCACATAATAGCGCTACGTATAGATTCCCAGTACACAAGTATGAGATACTTGATGTGACTGAAGGAACAACCATTGATTCAAGGAATGCAGTGCTTGAGCACATATATCCTTGCAAAGGAAATAGCGAGGACTCTAATAAGAGATCTTGTGCTGAAGATGAAGACGCACAGCTTGCGGTTCAAGATATGTCACAAGATGATGATGATGATGAACCAATGATCCAAACTTTTGTGTTTCAAAATTAAATCCAAGTTAAACCATGTGCGTCTATGTTTGAAAACAAGTTAGTTCGCCCACAAGATAACGGGGTCACTTGTAGACTAGCAAGTTAAACTGGGTCGATTCTCTCGAGGAGTGGAAATACGGAGTTAACGATGTTTATTATGATAAAAACACAAGTTCTAATTCTAAACACACGATCAAGGGGGTTTTTGTTTTGAAAACTTTATAGAACTTAATTTGAGAAAACTAGATTTGGAACTTATCTTGCTACGAAGGTGTCAACCTTTTCACAAGAGTTGTTCAATTGATTTATGAATTCAACTATTAACTATTATAACTCGAACTAAAGACTGTTCCACCAAGTATCATTCAACATTTCATCAAACAATAGATATGCATTCATCAAGTGTTAACCAAAAGAAATTCTAATTAAGACACTCCATACTAAAACATCCAAATCACAGTAATACGGATCGACTAATTAACATAAAACATATCTTCACGAAATCAGTCACAAAAATATAATCATAAACGATTCAATCGAAATATCCAAACATATTATCACAGGATCATTATCTAAACAAGAATTACCAACATGAAGTCCAAACTAATTAACAAGATCAAATTTTAGAGTTTACTAAAAATTCTGAGAAAACACTATCACAGTTCTACGATGAATTCTTGCTAACTCCAACTATTCCGGGGATGAGATGAACCTTGCTGAATTTTGGAAGCTTGTCACGGACCTCCGACTCCAGCGGTTATCACAAACCAATCGAATATAGATTTTTGCAGTAAGGGCTCTAAGTCAAAGGTAAGAGAAAGTTGTCAATTCTCTCTTCCAATGGTATAGGATCCAGTCTAGGGATGAAAGGATAGGTTTCCACTAAGATTCTCTAAGTTTTAAAGACTCAAAAGCCATTTCGTAATTGAAGAATCTCCAAAATCTGTGTTTGTAACGTATATGTCCGATTGTTCATGAGTCTGATCGGATGAATGTTTCTGTCTTCTTGTCGGGATCGGACATAACATTTATCCGACCGGTGCGTGTTTTGAAGGTCAATCCATTTGGTTATGGAGTTCATTCGATCGAACATGTGTTCTTTTGGCTATTTTGAGTGTTGATTCCTTTGTCTTCATCTCCCGGGTTTGTCAAGTGGTTTATCTGAAAGAGAAAGATAGGAAAAAATGGTCCAAAAGGACCAATTATTAATTAAAAAGTCAAAAAGTTAAGCAAAAAGACAAAGAATGCAAAATCATGCAAAATAGCTTACTCTTAACCTGAAAAAGATGGTAAAAAGACTCAAACATGACTCAAAATATGTACAAAAGCGTAACAAAAAACGTACGAATCAACCGAGATGAATCAAGAGGGCGAGGACCGCAAAGTCATTTGGTCCAGAGTTCATGATCTATATGTTAGACGATGAACCTCGTACTATTTGAGAAGCTTTGTCTATTCTTGATTCTCCTATGTGGAAGGAGGCCATCAATGCCGAGATTGATTCTATTATGCAGAATCATACATGGGAATTCTTACTCATGGTAATAAAACTCTAGGATGCAAGTGGGTCCTTAGGAGGAAGTATAAAGCAGATGGCTCAATTCATAAGTATAAAGCTAGGATGGTGGCTAAAGGCTTTAAACAAAGAGAAGTATACTTACTCACCTGTAACCAGAATCACTTCTATTAGGGTGATTTTGGAAATTGCTGTGCTGCACAAGCTTGAAACCCACTAAATGGATGTGAAAACGACATTTTTGAATGGTGAGTTAGATGAAGAGATATATATGGAACAACCTGAAGGGCTTGTGATTCCTGGTCAAGAGAATAAGGTGTGTAGACTTGTTAAATCACTATATGGATTGAAGCAAGCACCAAAGCAATGGCATCTCAAGTTTGACACTCTCATGATGTCGAATAGATTTCGTATTAATGAATGCGATAAATATATGTGTGTAAAGAATACACCTAACTCTTTTGTCATTGTTTGTCTTTAGGTTGATGACATATTAATTTTAAGTGACTCTCGTGATATGATCACAAGTACAAAGAACATGTTAAAAGACAACTTTGATATGAAGGACATGGGGTTAGCCGGTGTGATTCTTGGGATCAAGATCATACGGAACTCAAATAGCATAATTCTCTCTCAGTCTCACAATGTAGAAAACATACTAAAGAAATTTAATGCGTTTGACGGTGAAATGGCTAAAACTCCTTTTGACGATAACCTTTGTTTGGTGAAAAACAAGGGTGATCCAGTGACTCAACAGGAATATGCTAGGATCATTGGAAGTATCATATAACTTTCTAATTGTACAAGACCGGATCGAGCTTATTCAGTGAACAAACTGAGTAGGTTCACAAGTAATCCGAACAGTGATCACTGGAAAGGATTAATTAGAGTATCACGTTACTTGAAATTCACCCTGAGTTATAGCTTGCATTATACGAGATATCCAGAAGTACTAGAGGGGTACTACGATGCTAACTTGATATCGGATTCTAAGGATTCACACTCCACAAGTGGATATGTATTTACCATCGGTGGGGGTGCTGTATCTTGGAGGTCCACAAAGCAAACGTGCATATCTTGGTCCACCATGGAATCATAGTTCATAGATATGGACAAGGCTGGTGAAGAGGCTGAGTGGCTTCAAAATTTTCCCGAAGATATTCCATAATGGAGAAAGCCGGTATCACCAACTATGATACACTGCGATAATCAAGTTGCTATCGCAAGGGCTTGTAGTGAAATGTATAACAGTACATTGTGATATATTCGTCGGATATATAATACTGTTAGAGAGTTGATTTCAAGAGGTATAATTTTCATTGACTATGTGAAGTCAAAGGAAAATTTAGCGGATCCGTTTACAGAGTATAAATCGAGATCAATTCTATACGTTGCTAGAGGGAATGGGAGTAAAATCCACAACTAAGTATGATCTTTAGTGGACACCCAACCATAATGACTGGAGATCCCAAGAACTTGGTTCAAAGGGACAACTAAACTTTAGACTCTTCAGTGTTAAACACTTGGTACCTAGCCATGAGCTAACCCATCCCTGAGCTAACCCATATCCAAGTGATATACCTGCTGAAAGTGGTAAGGGTAAGTCTTAAAATTTTAATGACGATCTATACCTATTAAGGTGGAGTATAGCAGTATACTTCTAATAGTCAAGGGCACTTATTTAAGTGCAGAGGAGTGATCGCCTTGACCGGAGCATTTAAGAATCTCAAGAGTGTTCCAAGGCCAAAATGGACACAGCTTAAGAACTTGAGAAGTAGTGTAAATATTATTATGTGAGTATCATTGTCTCGGTATGCTAGTACGCAGAATAGTTCAAGGACGCTGTCAACTAGGCGACGGTTTTATCTGATGGTACTTCATTACAGAGGGTTCAAAGCCAAAATTCACCTGACCAGATGTAATAATATTTTATGTAGAAACTGACAAAATGAGTCACATGCATCATACATTGATTTGCACTCATGTTTTGTTTGTTAGGGACTTGGGTATTTAAGAAGTTATTTTTGGTAACTTTGACCCAATATTCCAATTAATTTTTATAAAAAATATACGTAAAACAAATATACATCAAAAAACATATGAAATTAATATTTATTAGGTGATTAAAAGATTTTTTGGGAAAAAAAAAAACTTCACCAAAGATATTAACTAAACAAAACCTTCATTTTTTTATTTTTTTTCGACTGAGCTCTACCTGATCCAATATAAACCATTTGCACCTAATGTTGGGGATTTGGATATTTGGGAAGTTATTTTTGGTAACTTTGACCCAATATTCCAATTATTGAAAGCTCTTTATTTTTGGAAATGAGCTTCACTTTCGTAATCTACATTGTGAGTAGATGAACATGGTATATTCACTTTCACAAATCCATGTTGGGATGAGTGAGTAATCAATGTTCAAAGTTGGACATTTAAGAAGTGAATTTGGAAGTTTAAGAGGTAGTGAAATTTCCATTTGAGATATGAAAAGTCCCACATAAATAGGAGTCCCATTTCTAGATAGTTTTATTAAATGAAGTGAGATGGACATTGGTTACAAGTTGAGTAGGGATGGAACCCCCCCCCCCCCCCCCCCCCCCCGCCACACACACACACACGCCATCACCGGCCCGTCCGCCGCCCGCCTGGGCTCCAGCTCGTGGATCGCGGCTCGCATTTTTTTGCGCCACGTGGTTTGTGGTTCGTAGTTCGTGGTTCGTCCTTGCTGGAATTGTGCTTATGTTTTAAACCTTCTCCAAAACCTTCCAATCTTTCTTGTGGAGAAAGATTAGGAGTTTGACTTGTATCAGAAATCTTAACTGCTGTGATTTCCTTCCTTGTTTTAGGGTTATCTCTCAACTATAAACACCACCCCCTTTGCATTTCAAATTCATTCATACAAAAATCAACAGCATCAAAGCATCTCATAATTTTTCCTACTTACCTCACGCATCATATAGTTTTCAATTAAGGTTTTGCTTGGTTGTCTGCCCAATTCTCATTTGCCAGGTTGACTGGGTTGTTTGCTCCGCCCATCTCCATTTGTCGTTGTATCTTGAGAGATTCGTTGCCATAGAACCTTGTGCACTGAGTACGAGGCAAAAAGAATTTTAAGAAAAGAGTTCGCTCGTTTCGACATCTTTCTTATCTCTATTTTACTCTTTACTGATTATTTACTATTCTCTGTTAGTTTGAACTTTCCCTCCTGTTATCCCAGTTTTACTGCTATATCCCTCGTACCTAATGTCATCTAAATTTATGTCACAAATTATCGTGTCCGATGCGACCAAAAATATTGGTGTCTCAAGAATTAGGGCACTGGCCTTAAATATGAAGTCAACGACCTAAATAACTTCAAATAGCCTTACAGCAACCTAATCGATCTCCAAGAGACTCCTGAAGGACTTGAATGATTCTGCAAAACAACACCTAACACCAAGGCGGTGGGCGGCCCCAGCATAGGCCCTTCGATGCTTAAACTAGTTAGTGCTCGAGAGCTCAAAATACGTAGGCTACGAAATCAACTTAGAGAAAAGAATGAAGCCTGAGTTCTCTTTTTATAGATGAGATAAGTATTCCCCAAGCTAAAGTTCCCCTCTTCTACTATAATACCATAAATACCACAGCCGACTTAGAATTATGATTCTTCCTGTATGCTAAGTTCCCATAAATAATAGAATTCTCGCTAAATTACCAGAATAGCCGTGGAATTATAATTCTGTCCATGTTAATTCGCCGGGACCCCACAAAACAACTCATATTTAACCCACTAAAGCCCAGAAGCATGAGGCCCAACACTCAAAGCCAAGCTACCACTCAGCGTCGAGCTGGTATAATAGTACCCATATCGTAAGAGCTCGCTACCCTGTATAAGAACTCGCCACTCCTGAGAAATGAGGTCGCTTACCTAAATTACCATAAATACCTTCATGTTGCTGACGTGAATATTTGATGGCGTATCAGCTAGTCCCCCATATTCTGGTTGATTGAAGTACGAAATCAAGTAGAATATATAAGAAGTAAAGAACACGTCGGCTGAAAACCACAAACCCTTTACTCAACCTAAAACAGACCAGTCAAAAAGAAACACTCCAAACCATGAACCATAACCATCAATATTACTTAAGCATCGCCTTATAACCATAAACCATTTCGTTAGTTCGCTGAGACCCCATACCATAATCCATAATAGCCCAGCTCTTAATATTAAACTGTTATAATACCCGAAAGATTGTGATCCTCCTTGGTGCTAACTGATGGAACTAATCCTGTGTTATTCCCCTTAAAGTGGATATGAAGGCTTGGAACTCCACAACATCAGTATACTTATGTAAGATCGCCCCGTTCTCAAAAAGCTGCATGTGTCAAGTGGGGTCTGTCGATCCATGATATTGAAACTTCAATGTCTTGTACTCCCGAGGTAGTTCAGCTTGTAATATATCTTCCGAGAAAGGATGCCGCTTGTCTTCATCAGGTCTTTCTCCAGTCATCTGTCTTTGTAAAGCTAAGAGAGCCTCTTGCATGTCTCTGAATGCTTTAGCTCCCGGTCCCACTTCACCATCTTCCCGTTCATCCTGGCGTCGACCTCGGCATTTATAAGATTTTACGAGGTTCATAATCCTTGAAAGGTTCCTCACTTCCATCATCATTAGTTTGTGTGTCATATTTCCGGCCTCGGTGTTTGTAAGACTTACGCCTTGATCCCAACTTTTTCTTCCTTTTTGGCTTATAAGTTGGCCCATGCGACCCTCCATCCATGCACAGGCGATCTCTGGAATAGTCCTCCTCCGAAGACGACGTGAAGAACTTCTTATGTCTATGTTTGCTTGAGTTTTTTAACATTTCTCGAGATGGCTCCCACGATGAGGATACCCTGCTTCTTTCTTGTTGTGCATTGATTGGCCCCAGTGTATACTCGTCACTTTTCCCATCGGCCTTACCTTTCCCTTTATCACTTGTACCCAGTCCGTCTGTGTTTCACCCATAAATATGACACCGCCTAAAACTGGTACACCTCCCAGACCTGCAGACAAACACAAGTTAGAAAGGACCACCAGAGGTTTTCCGGTGGAAACCTCTCCGATGCTTAAGTCAGAAAGCGCATGAGGTGTTTTCCAGGAATGAAGAAAGGAATGCACAAAAATGACATACCTCTCTCAGCCTTGGGGCTGAGATATTTATACTTTTTCCCAGTGGGGACCCCAGCCGGGGTCCCGGAAGCACATGCCGCGAATCAAGGGCCGTTTACGTAGCCAATACTAACAAGTGGTCCCACCTGTTTCCTTAGGGGAGATCAGGGTGACAGAGCTGTCTTAAACTGACCTTCCCTCAATTGCCTCACAAGGAGTTTATACCAGCCCGGACTTATCCAGAGCTGTCAATGTTTCCATCTTGAAACATTATCTCAACTCTTTCTGGGAGTTGGCCAGATCTTTCAAGGACCAAGCTTGTTAGTTCTTCTTGTTCTTCCCTAGGCCTGCCAGAACGGGTCAGGTCTTTCTCAGGACCGAGCTAGTTGGGCTTCTCGAATTTTCCTCATGGTGCCAAGTTAGGTCTACACCAATCCAGGTCTGATTATTTATGCCACATCAACTCCTCCCCCCGAAACAGTTGGGGTAGAGCTGCAAAATTCCAAGGCTTCTCAGGAATAGATGTGGTCCCACTCATCTTTTATTGTTTCTCGTACCAATACGAATCCCAAGGAATCCGCCTGGTAGCTAGTCCTAATCATTGGCATTAATGGTGCCATTTCCCCACGTCTTTCCGAGTACTGACAAGTCAGCGGTGCATGACCTACCCTAGGACGGTTGGCGTTCCAGCTCATCACCTAGGGTACTGTTTATCTGTCTACATTAAATGCGGGGATCCCATCAAATCCCACTTTTCTCGATTTTCATTTTTTGAGTTTATCCTCTTGCCTTTTGTTCCCGCTGGCCTCTCCTCTCTCTCACTTTTCAAAGTTTACCTTTACAAAAATTTCTTGAGTTTCCCTCTTTTCTCTCTAGCACCTCCGGCGAATTTTTCCGACTCAGCTTTTCCCCGTTCAGTTTCTCCGACCACCTTTGTAAACCAGGTACTTTCTTTGTTCCCTTATATAACCTTTAAATTATGTCAGCCTCTCCTCCCCTTTCTGGTTCCATGGCGGAGGACTCGTCAGAGGCCCCGGCGAATTCTACCTCCACTGTAAATATATCATTCCCAGAATCACCTCCAACGACTCTTCCGAAGGAACCTCCGCTAGTTCTCCCCTGTCTCCCATGTGATAATGTGCCTTACATAGTGAGCAATCAAACTCTTAGGGGTATACGCGCCACCTTCTGTATTTCCGATGACTTTATTTTTACTAATCCGGCTCCTGATGATAGGGCCTCGTCTCCTCCTCCCCATCATTTAACTTTCTATGTGGACCAATTCTACGCTGGCCTAAGCTTACCCATTCATCCTTTCATTTTGGCCATTTCCAGGATGTACCAAATTCCGGTGCATCAGTTTTTGCCCAACGCTTTCCGGGTTATGGCCGGCTTTCACCCAGCGGCTCAATATTCTGGGATTACTCCCACAGCTCAACTTTTCTACTCCCTGTTCCTGGCCAAGAGCTCTTCTGGATTTTTTTTATCTCTCGCACAGATCTGACGTCCACTTACTGACTGGTCTTCCCACTTCCCATAAGGCCTGGAAGAAGAAGTTCTTTTTCGTCCAGTGCTCAAGAGATTGGGGCTTCTCTACCACTTCCATTAGCGTCCTGCCCTCACAAGCACATTTGCCTCGTGGTGATAGGGAGCCACATCTGGACGAGAAGATCTCCACTCTAAACCAGAACACTTTTAACCTAACCACAGTCCTCAAATCTGACCTTTTAAACTTCTTTAACACCCAAAAAGAGAATGGGCCTCTGCCTTCTCAGATGGGTATATTCCAGAACTGCCTGAATTTTCCTCTCTTGCTATTATTATCATAATTATTCATTATTTCATTTTTCGTTTCAATAAAAATGATGCAAGCACGCATGGCTGCAAAGAAGAAGAGAGCAGCTGGTGGAGGCCAAAGGATCCCCCTGGGTGAAACCACCAAAGCTTTCGCTTCTCCTCCCTCAGAAGCGGTTACTCCTTCAGCACATCCCAGTAGCCAGCCCATGACAGAAACAAGGGCATCCCAAGCTGACGTAGCACCCACAGAAACGGCGAGGGAGACTCCAGAGCAAGTAAGTTGTGCTGCGCCCAAGCCCGCAGCTCAGGTCTCTACAGACCTGCCACTGGTGGATTCCGAAGATGAGCCTCAGTTACAAGCGCGGAAACGGAAAGCGATATGAAACTCGGGCCATCCCTGGGGCAATCCCGCAAGTCTCCCCTTATCCCAACCAATCTCTCTTCAATAGGTCAGTTCTGAACTGTCCTGGGGAGGTAGCGAGACAGTTCATGATGGGGATAGCTCCTACCGCTGACCGCCGAGTCGTGGATAAGATGTCTGATCCTGAGCTGATCGAATACTACTGTCGAGCGAAGGCACAGGTAAGAATTTCTTTATTTGTTGTATCCTTAGTCTCTTCAAGTCTCCAATTCACCCTTTTCCTTTTCTAGGC
Source organism: Phtheirospermum japonicum (assembly GCA_014905375.1). Lineage (NCBI taxonomy): Eukaryota > Viridiplantae > Streptophyta > Magnoliopsida > Lamiales > Orobanchaceae > Phtheirospermum > Phtheirospermum japonicum. The sequence continues at coordinate 1,234,815 of BMAC01000174.1, forward strand.
CGTGGTGGAAAGGGCGTCTTTGTTGGCTCGGGCCCAGGGCTCCTTATTGTAGGCCGATCTGAAAAAGGAGAACGAGGCCCTGAAAGAACAGAAGCAAGAGTTAACCTCTAGAGTTCAGGATGCCAAAGTCAAGTTGCACGGTGCTGAGGTGGAGATAGAGATGCTCAAAGTGGAGTTGGAGGCGGCTCGGTCAGCACTTCACGAGTCGCAGGAGTCGGAGAGTAAACAACGTGCTTTGGCACTTATTATAGAGCAAGAGCTCAAAGAAAAGGTCCAGCGAGCTCGGGTCGAGGGAGAGGCAGACAGAGAGAGCAGAGGTCGCACCGGGGGGCGAGCAGAAGGCAGGCTCGAATTTCTCAACTCAGAGGAAGAACTGCGCCTGATCTAGCTAACTCGAGAGACCACCCGTCGAGCCTTCTTGGGATCGATCGAGCTGTACGACATCCTAGTCCCTGAGGCCGAGGTGTATTACCATCTGGGTCTAGATGCTCAAGCTAAGTGGTTAAGCGAAAATCCTTCCGCTCCTTTTGACCGCTCTGTCCCCCTTGAAACCCCTCCTGAGCCTGCGAGCTTCTGCCACGTTGCCGAGGATGATCGCCTACACCAGTTGGATGCTGCGGCGTTTGCTGATCATGTGAGCCAAGTCTTTTGATCTTCTTCCTCGAGCTCTTCCCCCCCCCCCCCCCCCCCCCCCACCCCCCAGATCAGTCGTTGGTCATAGTTGTGGAAACGGCTGCAAATTCTCCAACTTTCGCCAATCTGGGAGAGTTACAAAGTGCTGCTCAATTCAAGAAGGACTTTGGGGAGGTTTCCCGAGCTGAGGATCCGGAAGAGCTGACAGCGGCGGACTATGGGGCTTAATTCAGGGTGTCTGGTGACTTGGCTTTTGTAATCTCGCTTGCTCATTTTTCTAACAGATCTGTAGTTTTGCCTGTGTGGCTGATCTGTTTTGTTTATGGACATATAATGAACTATTTTCTGGCTTGTGATAATGAATTTTTATCCTGTAGCAACCTTTGGTATTCTAGGTTTTCCTTATTTTCCGAAAACCGTAGTACCTTTTATTCTTTGGCACGTGCCTGTATTCCTTTATATATGGGTGTGTATGAATTATTTTATTTTAATATCTCCAAAATGGCTTCGTCTCCCCTTCTTGAAGAGATCAATATTGTGAAGAGAAAAAACATATCCCTGGTTGTTGAAAATTTTAAACTTTCTAATAAGCTATCCATGCTCCAAGAGAAAGTCGGTTACCTCTACCGGCTCCTGGAAAGGAAAAGTCAAAAGAAACGCCACTACAAGAGGGAGTGGGCTGAGCTCCACCAACTAAACCGCCAGCTACAGGAAGAGAAAGCTGATTTAACCGAGTCAGTGAATCGCTTGACTGTTGCTACCGGCGAGGCACATGCTCTTTCCGAGCGAGCTGACAAATACCGCCAGCGTTATCACGAGACTGAGCGTGAACTATGGCGCATTCTCCTAGCTCTAGCTTCGGATCGGAGAACTCAAGGATGAACACCTACATATTTGTTTTTCTTCCCTGTATCCTGCGTTTATAATTAAATTTTGCCAACCTTCGTGGAAGGTGTGTGCAATCCATTTTGTATTACCAGAAAATGATGAATGAAAGTGTCTTTTTTCCAGAAGAAATTTAGTTTGATTGTTGCTCCTCAATTTTGAGAATTAGGGTTTTCAATGTTAACCAATTATGGTTTTTGAATTTATCATCAGATCTAGAAAACAAGGCATCCGTCTTTTGCCAGATCCGTTTTAAACTTAGCAATTTAAACCAAACATTTTCGCTTCCGCCTTAAACTTCTTCTGGCTCTTTTTGATAGCCAGGTCAGGCGCTTTTATGGGTATCCACCTTGGCTAATCCCAGCGTCATTTGTCAAGTTCAAAAATGTCAGGGTCTTTACCCTTAACCAATCCTGACTTCACCTGGCAATGAGGTCAGGAAATACCATAGGCATCCGCCATTTCCTGAAATAGCCAGCTCTTAAGATTTTTGCTAGCCAGGTCCCTTGCACTCATGTGGTTGCCACAACACCCTTAATGGATTTCTCGGAGGACGTGGGTACCTTACTTTAAGCTCAGGCATCGCAATAGAGGCCGTTCAAACCCCCGCCTAAACAATGCTCCCTTGATCAGACAGAATCGGGCAGACCTGACTCTTACTTTCACTCCTTCTCTCTTATCCTCTGGCAGCTCTCCTTTCTCCATGCATGTCTTAATAGGAGAACGCCAGTCTTCCTTCTCATATACTGAACACACCTGGTCTGAACCAAATTCGTTATCCGCCATTAACAAAGTAATTGTCCTTTCTTGTCAATCTATGGCCGAGCTCGCTACTTTCGCTAGATAATCTTCTCTTCCATTCTCTTTTCTGTGGATTTCGAGGACCGTCATAGCTTTTATATCCTTAGTGAGCTCCTTGAAACGAGCTATATATTTTTGCATATGCTCCTCTCTGGTCTCAAAATCATCGTTTATCTGCTTACACACCAACTGCTAATCCACCTTGGCACACACCTGCTCTGCTCCCAAGTCTCTTGCCATCTGAACTTCTCTCAACAAGGCTTCATACTCGGCCGCATTATTCGACAAAGCTTAGTTCAAGCGCACCGCTACTCAGTCGCCACACCTGTTGGGTCAATTAAAACTATTCCTGCTCCGCAGCCTTGATTTCCTACTGACCCATCCGTGAAAATTGTCCACTCTTGCTTGTCATCAGGAGAGCTGATCAATTCCTGCATGAAATCAGCCAATGTCGGGGCCTTAATGGCTGTCCTAGCCTCAAACGTAATATCAAACTTGCTGAGCTCGATTATCCATTTGACCAGCCTCCCTGACGCTTCTGGTTTGTCCATTATGGCTTTCAGCGGCAGGTTGGTCCGCACCACTATGCTGTGTGAGAGGAAGTATGGGCGTAGCTTGCGAGCTGTGCCGACCAGAGTTAACATCGCTCGTTCTATTTCTACATACCGCACCTCTGCATCGTGCAAGACCTTGCTCTAATATTAGATCGGCCTCTGCACCTTGCCTTCTTCTCTGAGCAGGACAGAACTGACTGCCTGTTGCCCCACGGACATGTATAGGATTAGAGGCTCTCCTTGGATAGGCTTTGTGAGCAAGGTCATGCTAGCCAGATGTTTCAACATTCTAAACACATCTTCGCATTCATTGCACCACTGAAATTTGGCTTTCTTACGAAGGGCTTGAAAAAATGGCAAGCTCTTCTCAGCTGAGCGCGAGATAAAAAGACTCAAGGCATTGATTCGACCTGCCAAGCACTGCATTTCTTTGACGTTTCTTGGAGCTTGCATATCCATAATAGCTCTGACCTTTTCAGGATTAGCTTCGATACCCTTATCTGTTACCATGTACCCTAGGAACTTGCCAGCTCTGACCCCAAATGTGCATTTCTTGGGGTTGAACTTCATGTTATATCTCCTTAAGGTAGCAAAGGTTTCTTTCAGATCATCCACAAGTGAGGTCGCCCTAATGCTTTTGACTAATATGTCATCCACATATACCTCCATGTTTCTTCCCAACTGTTCCTTGAACACTTTATCCACCAGCCTCTGATACGTGGCTCCCGTGTTTTTGAGCCCAAATGGCATGACCACGTAATATTATGTTCCCTTCGGGGTTATGAAGCTAACCCGCTTCCAGTCCTCCTTCGCGAGCCTGATCTGGTGATAGCCTTGTGAGGTGTCCATCATGCTTAGGAGTTCTCAAACCGAAGTGGAATCGACCAGCTGGTCTATCCTCGGCAGCGGATAGTGGTCTTTCGGGCAAGCACGGTTAAGATCTAGAAAGTCAATGCACATGCGCCAATCATCTTGGGTCTTAGGGACCAGCACAGCGTTGGAGAGCCACTTAGGAAATTGTATTTCCTGGATGTGCTTAGCCTTCAACAGCTTCTCCACCTCAGCTTCTATAATGGCTTCCTTCTCTAGCCCAAAATTGTGCTTCTTCTGTTTGACCAGTTTTACCACAGGGCTGATGTTGAGGTGATGTTCAGCCACCTCTGGATCAATCCCAATCAGGTCCTGGGGAGACCAGGCGAATATGTCTTCACTTTCGCGTAATAGTGCCACCAACCCTGTCAAAACCTCAGGACTGAGGGTTGTCCCAACGCGGAGGACACAACTTTCGTCCCCCGGGACTACCTCTACCATCATCAGCCCTTCCTCTCTCCGAGATGGACCTGACCTAGGCTGCTCCGTCCGAGTCCTCTTGCTCTGTCGCTCTTCCTCGTTGCGTCTGACGCACTCAACATACGTCTGCCTGGATGCATAACGATCACCTCTAACTTCACTCATTCCATCCTCTGCCGGAAATTTCATCTTCATATGATATAAAGAAATCATGGCATGGAACTGGCTCAGAGATGGTCGTCCTAGCATGACGTTGTATGAAGATGGCGCATCAACTACTAGAAATCGCACTGTTCTGGTCACTCTATATGGTTTTATGCCTAACGTTACCAAGAGCCTGACTGCTTCCAATGGTTTCAGCTCCCCCCGCGAACCCTACTAAGGAGGTTGTCACCTCTTCCAACTCCACGTCTAACTTTAGTTGCTGAAAACAATCATAGAACTAGATATCTGCAGAGCTTCCTGTATCCACAAACACCCGCTTCACATTATAATTGGCAATAGTAGCCATTATAACCAGGGCGTCCATATGAGGGGTCAGGATGCCATCTCCATCCTCTGAGCCAAAGAAAATATTTGGAGTGGAAGCCATCTGCCCGACCTCTCATGATTTCCGGATTAGATCCCTTGCGGCCCGAACATAGCTATGTTGTGTCTGTTTGGAGTGCTCATCCCACTCGCCACCAGTAATCATCTGGATCTCACCCCGTATGACCTGGGCCTGGTCATTCCGTCTTCCTTCATTGCACCCCCTGTCCTGATCACGTTTATTTTGCTGGGGTCGGTCCTGACTGCCATGACCAGATCTAGACTCCTCTTTTCTCATTCGCACATACTCTTTAAGGTGCCTTGCCTGCACCATCCTCTCCAGTTTGTCTTTGAGATGAGTACACTGGTCTGTATCGTGGCCGTACTCGTTATGATACCGGCAAAGTAAATCAGACCTCTCTTTCCTAGGCTTTTGTGAATAGATCTTAGGCCACTTGAGGTCTGGATGCCTCTCTATTGCTTGCAAGATCTCCCCCTGAGGGGTTGCAAGCGGCGTGTACCGATCAAAACGAAGTCGACCTCCCGACAGGTCTGGCCTGGACCTTTTCACCAGCGCTCTCTCCTCCCTGTCATATCTCTCCCTCTTCTTCTCTCCCTCGTCCTTGATCTTCAGGGCCTCTTCTAGGTGAATATACTTTTCTGGCCTCTCCAGGAGTTCTCCAAACTTTAGAACTGGTTTAACGACCAGCGATTGGAAAAACTCACCTCTTCTGAGGCCCTGTGCCAAAGCGTTTACCAAGAGCTCTTCCGACGCAGAAGGCACCTCTAATTTTGCTTTCGTAAATCGATTAATATAAGCACACAAACTCTCGTTCTCCTTCTGTTTCAAGCTAAACAGCTCGAGCAGCATCTTCTGGTACTTCCTGCAACTGGTAAACTGATGCAGGAAGGCCGAGCTGAACTCATAAAAATTGCTGATATAGCGCGGTGGCAGCTGGCTAAACCATAGCTGAGCTGACTTAGTGAAAGTCATTGAGAAAACCCGACACATGACCGCATCTAAAGACTTATTCACCACTGCTGCAATTTTGAAGCGGCTCAGATAATCCCACGGATCAGTAGTCCCACTATACTTAAAGCCTAGGGATCTATAGTAAGCTGGCACATCATAGCGCATGACCTCCTCGGTAAACGGCGTGCCTCTCCGTGTTGGCGCTCGCCATATTCCTCTTGAACTCTCTCACCTCCTTCTGTAAGCTCTGCATCTGCTCAGCCAGACCTGGATTAGCTTGGCTTGATATCTCGCTGTCAGAGGTGGAGAAGTTCTCTTCTCTATCTTGGAGGGGAGTCCGATCTGCGCGTTGGTGGTGTAACGGCTCCATTTCCGTCAGCGGGACCGTCCAGTCTGGTCGCGCGCCAGATGGCGGTGTTGAGATCTTTACAAAAAATTTCTCCACAGCCGCTTCCACAGCTTTGCCGATGAGCTCAAACAGCTGCCTGAGAAAGGCGTCATTCAACGATCCACCAACGACAGGCGTAGATTCGCCAGAGGGGGGTGGTGCGGTGCCGGGTCCAGTTGCTACTGATGGCTCTCCCCCCTTTAGCCTGATCGTTGATGGCTCTGCTGACCGCGGCATTCCCCACAGCGCGGCGGAGCTAGGGGTTCCGCCCAGCTCTCCCACCAAATTCCTCCGTAACCCATCTGAAGCCATTCCAGAATCTCACGTCTTAGCTCGATCGATAATTTCCACAGACGGTGCCAATTGTTTCACCCAGAAATATGACACCGCCTAAAACTGGTACACCTCCCAGACCTGTAGACAAACACAAGTTAGAAAGGACCACCAGTAGTTTTCTGGTGGAAACCTCTCCGATGCTTAAGTCAGAAAGCGTATGAGGTGTTTTCCAGGAATGAAGAAAGGAATGCACAAAAATGACATACCTCTCTCAGCCTTGGGGCTGAGATATTTATACTTTTTCCTAGTGGGGACCCCGACCGGGGTCCCGGGAGCACATGCTGCGAATAAAGGGCCGTTTACGTAGCCAATACTGACAAATGGTCCCACCTGTTTCCTTAGGGGAGATCAGGGTGACAGAGTTATCTTAAACTGACCTTCCCTCAATTGCCTCGCAAGGAGTTTATACCAGCCCAGACTTATCCAGAGCTATCAATGTTTCCATCTTGAAACATTATCTCAACTCTTTCTGGGAGTAGGCCAGATCTTTCAAGGACCAAGCTTGTTAGTTCTTCTGGTTCTTCCCTAGGCCCGCCAGAACGGGTCAGGTCTTTCTCAGGACTGAGCTAGTTGGGCTTCTCGGATTTTCCTCATGATGCCAAGTCAGGTCTACCCAAATCCAGGTCTGATCATTTATGCCACATCAGCCTGCTAAGAACTTATCCAGCTCTTATTACTTTTCTGGAGGTATGAACCCTATTAACCCTTCGAGGAATCCATTATTCACGTGACAAGATTTATCCTTTGGCGACTCCATCCATTCCTTCGTCCCTATATAGACGACATTTTGCCTGGTAATTTCTGAGGTTGTTTTCTGGTGTTCTCCTTCCGGTCTTTCATCTTTTGTCTTTCCGCCGAAGGTGGTGGTGTGATAACGTTTCTGAACCACCGGTTCTCCCAAGGAAGGTGTTGGCCTGACTTTCGTTTTTTTGTCTCTATCTGCCTCTTTGTTCGTCTCTTTTGACTTATTTGATCCAGGACCATAGGTGGCATAGACCTTCCTTTCATATTGCGTTTATACCGATTCTCACGCCTTTCACTCAAGCACTCGTTGTCCTTCTTTCCCACAGACAGCACCACTTTATGAGACCAAAAAGATTGGTGCCTCAAGAATAAAGGTACTACCTTAAATATGAAGTCAGCGACCTGAATAACTTCAAATAGCCTTGCATCAACCTAATCGATCTCCAAGTGACTCCTAGCGACATGAGCGATTCTTCAAAACTAGGCGGTGGGCGGCCCCGACGTAGGCCCTCTGATGCTTAAATTAGTGAGTGCGAGAGAGATTCGAGAGCTCAAAATACGTAGGATACGAAATCAACTTAGAAATAAGAATGAGGCATGAGTCCTCTTTTTATAAATAAGAGAAGTATTCCCCAAGTTAGAGTTCCCATTTTCTACTATAATACCATAAATACCACAACCGACTTAGAATTAGGATTCTTCCTGTATGTTAAGTTCCCATAAATAATAGAACTGTGTAGTTCGTTTTGGAGGATGAATTCACGCGGATGGGAATTGCTGCTGAATGTCGGCTCAAGGGATGTCCAAACAGATCGAGAGGAGGAACACCCGATCACCATGGCCATGGCCTCTTCGGTTAGAGAAGAGATCAATAAACTTTGGAGTTTCTTATTTTGTCGATTCCACTCGCGAAAGGCTGGGTTTGTCTCGGTTTGCCCGGCGCTGTTGGTAATATGCGTCGCCGGAGAGGTAACAGAACCGTCAACGTAGCCAAATAAATCTTGACAGACCAATAGCGGTTCTACTTGATTACGCCATAACAAATAGTTAGTGGACAATAATTTGATGGTGATCATGTGAGTCAACGTCGATAATGGAAGGAGATTAGTTGAGGAGGATAAAGAAGTTGCCATGAGAGAGGCGGGAGGATGAAGAAAGATTTTTAGAATGTCAATTTTAGTGCACAAAAGTTAGGCTGATACCATGTAAACTATAAAATTTCGATTATATTTCTTTTTGTGTGTTGAAAGTGATTTACAAAGGGAATATATATGGCAATATACGTTGCTAATATATATGGTAAACTCATTACTACAAATTTGCCTTGATAACAGTAATAATAAAGAGATATTACTAATCTGCCTAATTACAACAATATATTTGTAATGGTCTAAAAACAATCCTCATATTAATCCCAAGATATGGTAACGGTCAAGGCAATCCTCATGTTTGATTGTTATTAACCTCAAACATCCATGTTTTTCTTTTTAGGGAGAATTCCCAACTACCCTAAAACATAAAAAATAATTCCCTTAAACTCCATTGAAAATAAAAATTCCCTAGTGATATAACTATTTTAACAAAATACTAAATTGCCCTTTTAAAAAAACGTCCACAGGTTACTATTTTCTCACCTCTTCGAATCTGTCGATACGCTCCCATTTGTTCTTCCTTTTTTCCCCCAAAAATCCCGCAAACAAATTCACATTACCATAGAACCCCCAAAAATCCAAACTGAATCACAGTTTCGATTCAATTGGAGAAGTTGTTGCACAATATCAATGTAATTGCTGTCGACATTCCCCTCCATAGTAGAGTTATTTCCCCAGAATCTTTAGGGAATCCCAAAAATTGGATACGATTCCAAGGGAGAGTTTTTGAATCAAGTGGAGGCGCTGAAAAACGTATAATATTCGTGAATATCACAGGAATCAAGCGGAGAGTCTCAAATTCCATGAATTGAATCCCGGTTACAATATCAAATCGATTCCTGGTTGTGAAAGTCTTCGAAATCAGATAGGGGACCAAGAATCCCGCACATTCCATTCCAGAAGATGTTTATAGGGCTATAAATAATTTTGGCAAATTTGTCGAGAAGGATAAAACAGAAGAAAGCACACAAGTAAGTTTTTAATTTTCAATATTTCGCCGCAGTAGTTTAATATATATATATATATTTTTTATAATTGTGTTGGACTCGCATGGAGTAGGTCTAAGTCATTTTTTGTTCATGTAGTTTATAATCTTTTTTGGTATTGGATTGCCTGAGAAAAATAGTATCTTAGTTCTTGAGTAGTTTGGAATTTGTAGTTCAAGTTACGAAATTCTGAGTAGTTCAAGTGATCGAAACCGAAAGCCCTTGACATGTAATTTGTAATCTTATTTGGAATTTTATTGTAGGTAGTTTAGAATTATAGGTGTTATGTAGTTTAGCTAGTTTGGAATTATAGGTTTTATGTAGTTTATGTAGTTTGGAATTATAAATTTTAGATTCCAAACTACATAAACTATGTTTGGAATTATAGGGTTACATTAATGTAGTTTTGGATTATAAATTCCAAACTACATAAATTACATAGATGTAGTTTGGAATTATAAATTATAAACTACATAAACTATGTTTGGAATTATAGGGCTACATAAAAGTAGTTTGGGATTATAAATTCCAAACTATAAAAATTATGTTTGGGATTATTAGCACCTATAATTTGAGATTCCAAACTATAGATAAACTACATAGCTTTAATTTGGATTATAAATTATAAACTACATTTATGTAGTTTTGCAATATAAATTCCAAACTACATAAATTACGTAAATGTCGTTTGGAACTATAAATGGAGTTTAGAATTATAGGTCTCCGATTCATTGAAATTTTTTTCTAATGAACTTAACAGTTATTCCTTAGGAGTAGCACTTAATGTTTGGCAAAAAGGTACTTTGAAAAGAAAGTGGTGTTTATTTTGTTTGTTGATACCCTATGGCCACAAGATAATCTTTATTAAGTGAACTTGATAGTCTTTTCAATATATTTGTACCTCATTCCTCTAATTGAAACAACACTATTTGTATGTAAATCAGGGAACCCGGACAGATGTCGATCCCGATCAGGACAACGAAGAGGAAAGAGTAAGAAACTGAGCATTAGTTTTAGTATGACCCGGTCAGATGCGGAGGACGCCATTCTATCTTTTGTATTTTTGTGAACCTTTGTCAACTACTCTAATTTAATTTGTATTTTGTGTCATTGACAACGACTAATAGTGCATTTTCAATGATGATTTTTTTGGTAAGTTTGATCATACACACTTTTGCACACTAATAAACAGATTTTTTGCACATAGAGCAAGTTATTTTATCCATGCAGTTTCAAACATAACCTAAAAATCATTCACATTGTTGCCACTGATGCCGGCAATCCGTCCATTGAAAATATGTCATTACTGGATTTTTATACTCACCTAAATTTATTCAAACCAAGACAACAATAAGTTAACACAGAGAATGTTACATTGAAATAAAAGATCATATTTTTATTTAAAGCAAACAAATAAATGATTTGTCTCAACTCCCAACGATCAAGGAAATCAAAAAATCATCAGTATTAATTCAAAATCAACATCAAGATTAGAAATTGTCCCCACTCAAAACATCAAGAATTATACCAATATAAATGCACACTAATATACAAGCTTTTGCAAATTATATATAAGCCGCATGCACATTAATTACATATGCATGAAAATAAAATCTCCACATTAAACAGTTTTAAAGACAATTATTTTTCAAAATATACACGCACATTAGTTATAATAAGAAAACATATGAACACTCTCATCAACAATGAACGGGCAGGTATTAATTCCATCCGGTGGAACATAAAAAATACATTTCTTATCAACCAACTTTTAGAAACAAAACAGGATTTAATGTATCGAAATACGGGTTAAGAGTAGAGGTGGTGAAGAGTATAATAATTTCAGTAGACAAACTTAAGAGTTAATGTCTTGAAAGTCCAAGAGACAAAACTCTCCTGCATACGCTGTATGAAAAGCCTTTTCTAATTGTTTCAAAGATTTAAGGATAATAATTACTTAACCTACCCTTGAGGTATGAAAAGCCTTTTCTAATTGTTTCAAAGATTTAAGGATAATAAGTACTTAACCTACCCTTGAGGTAAAAGGTGCTACAGTCGCCCACTTGTAAAATAGAAATAGACATCAAAGGGGATTTGTAATTTTGAGATAGGTGAGATTATTTTTTGTAACTAACCAAGAGGATTATATCTGTTTTAGAAACTTTTGTTCCCTTACTGGATAATATTATTTTCTTTTCTTTATAAAACAACTAATTTCTTGACGTCCAATCTACTTCGCATAATTTTTGGGAAATTACACACTACTTCGCAGAAGTTTTTGAAAAATTAAATACTACTTTGCATAATTCTTGAAAAATTACAAACTATTTCGCATAATTTTTGGGAAATTACATACTACTTTACCCATATAGTACTAGAACATATTAACTACTTCGCCATAATGAGCCACGTCGCCAGAGTCATCGCGCCGTTTCTAAAATTTGTAGCCTGGAGCCAAGGCCCGAACGCTATTAACGGCGTGACCGCACTTCAGTGCCATCGCCGTGCGTTATTGCCGGGGAAACAGGGACGGGGTTCGTCTACAACCCAGTGTACATCAATAACGATGCCGGAATTCATCATCCCCAGAACCCCTTTCACAAAATTACCGCCGCCCAAAGTACAAATGGCATGGTAAATTCCAAACTACTCTGCAAACTACAATACTAATTTATTTGAGATATTCCAAACTACTTCGCATAATTTTTGGAGAATTACACACTATTTCGCATAAATTTTTGAAAAACTAAATACTACTTCGCATAATTCTTGAAGAATTACAAACTATTTCGCATATTTTTTGGGGAATTACATACTACTTCACCCATATCGTACTAGAAATATTAACTAATTCATCATAATAAGCCACGTCGTCAGAGTCATCGCGCTGTTTTCCAAAATTTGCGGCCTGGAACCAAGGCCCGAACACTATTAACGGCGTGACCGCACTTCAGTGCTGTCGCCGAGCGTTATTGTCGGGGAAACAGGGACGGGTCCGTCTACAACCCAGTGTACATCAACAACGATGCCGGAATTCACCATCCCCATAACCTCTTTCACAAAACTACCGCCGTCCAAAGTACAAGACATTGGACGTAATGCGCGGCGCCATAGAACAAGATATCCATTTGCACCTAATTTCGTCTCCTGTTAAAAACGCAGCAGTGAATGTGAGAAAAGAGATGGGGCGGCGAGCTCGAGCCATGAACCAGATGCCATTGCCCGTTTCGCCTTGCCAGTGGTTTGCACTGGTTCAATCGGGTGGGTAGAGCCGTAGAGGCATATAGGGTTTATAATTTCTGGATTCGTATTATGATTTTTATAATTTTTAATCAGAAGTTTTGAAGAAATAAGGGAAAATATTGAAAGCCAACTTTAATTCTTGTTATAGGGTATTTTGGACAGTTTATATTATATTTTTTATTAAATAAAAAGTATTTGGTTTATGTGAGAATAAAAAGTGTTAATGAATTATATGGTAGATAAAACTTATATTTTGACAGTACATGGGAATTTTCTCTTTTTTTTAAGGTTCAACTAATACCAAAAAAAAAAAAAGTATACCTGATCTAATACAAAGAAAAACTCACGCCTCATTCATGTGAATTGACCCCAAATTTGTTTGGCCAAAAGAAATACCATAAACGGATATACTACTGGGCTAAGACAATTCAAATTTTCTCTTACTTTTAGAGTATTATTATTAATCTTTAATTCAAATAGATTATAAATGTTATTTAGATAATAAATGCATTTTTTTAAAATGCATATCATGAGAGTGTAAGAGCAATATCTCGAGTGGCATTTCTTGTATGGTGACACTAACTTGTGAAATAATCACTGCACCATTATCCGAATCCAAAGCAAAGTTGTTAGCAATTAACTAGAAACCACGTCACTGTAACTACCACTACTAGGGATGACAGTTCAAATTGAAACTCGTGGGATGACCCGATAGCTTGAGAAAAGTAGATATAAGACTGAAGATTTCTAACTTGAAAAAAAATGTACATGGAATTGGCCCGAATTGAATAGTCCGACGGTGGAGGTGGGCTAACTCGAGAAAAAATGTAGAATGCTCAACTCAATTCGCCTCATCTGCAACCAAATGTATAACCTATTTAACTCGTACAATTCATTTATTAATTTAAAAGAAGAATAATTAATGAATTAGTTATAGGCGCAAATACATTATATAACTTAAATGCTAAAAACTCCTTATTTTGTTTTTTTCGAATGTTATTTTTTAATAGACATTACTCTATTGCTTTGTAATTTGTGTTGTTCATTGTATAATTTGGAATTTTATTAGTGTAGTTATATCCTGATTTCTTATTCTTTATGTATGTTGTAAATTTGTGATTTTCTTTATTAATTGAATGTTGTGTCATCCTCAATAAAATTTAAACTCAAATATATTTTAGTAGAAATATTTAAATATATATAACAAGTCTGGTAAATGGATTGGAGTCCTCTTTTTATAAAGAAGAAAAGTATTCCCCAAGTTAGAGTTCCCATTTTCTACTATAATATCATAAATACCTCAACCGACTTAGAATTACGATTATATGCTAAGTTCCCATAAATAAAAGAACTCTCGCTAAATTACCAGAATAGCTGTGGGCTTATAATTCTGTCCATGTTAATTCGTCGGGACCCCACAAAACAACATATTTAACCCGCTAAGGCCCAGAACTATGAGGCCCAATGCTCAACGCCAAGCTATCACTCATCGTCGAGTTGGTATAATAGTACCCATATCGTAAGAGCTCGCTATTCCGTATAAGAGCTCGTCAATCCTATACATCAGGTCGCTGCTCCTTAGAACAGTTGCTTCTTATGAAAAATGAGATTACTTACCCAAGTTATTATAAATACATGCACGAACCAACGTAAATATTTGATGTCGTATCAGCGTGCATCATTATTAAGAAGAATGACTATTATACAAATCAACTTGAAACTAAAAATTTCAACACGGAACCTTAACCAAGGATCAAATGACAATGCCCTACACCTAAAAGAACATGGAATAGAAGTAGGTGAGAGTGAGATGGAGTGTGGGGACCAGTTGGGGTACTATAAACAAAAGAAAAATGGTTCGGTTACATATTTTTCATTTGATCCTAAAGGGAAACCCAATTTTGTATAGTAAACTTCACCTTTAAAAATCAAATGGCTCCGGCGGAAAGTACCGGCCCAACCCCGTCCAGCCACGTGGTGGTCGTCCCGTATCCCGGCCGTGGCCACGTTAACCCCATGATGAACCTCTGCAAGCTGCTCACAAATTCCCAGCCCAATCTCGTCATAACCTTCGTAATTACAGAAGAATGGCTCGGCTTCATCGGCTCCGAGGATAAACCGCCGAGCGTTCGATTCGCCACCATCCCGAACGTCCTGCCGTCGGAGCTGGCTCGCGCCGCCGACATGGTCAGCTTCGTGGGGGCCACGCAGACTGAGATGGCGGGGCCGTTCGAGCGGCTGCTCGACCGGCTCGGCGCGCCGGTCGACTTTATTATTGCGGATACGTTTTTGAACTGGGCGGTTGAGGTCGGGAATCGGAGAGATATTCCGGTGGCGTCGCTGTGGCCGATGCCGGCTTCGGTGTTCTCGGTGTTTTACCATTTTGACCTTCTCGTAAGGAACGGGCATCACCCGTTTGAGTTGTCTGGTGAGTCCTTAACTGTAATTTGGCATGTACATTGGGTCAACAAAGCATGTTTTCTCTCTAGCGATTTGGACTTTGAATGTATACTGAAAAGATTCGAAGATCCTGGGTACGTATGTATATATATATATAATATAAATTATTTGATTTGAAAAGAAAAAAAAAATCCAAAGATTCTCGATGTTTTACCATTTTGACCTTCTCGTGAGGAACTGGCATCAGACAAGAAAATATTTTCCAGGATTACGGTCTTAATGTTGTTGCGAAACTTTTGTTTTACTTTTCTGACGACAAAATAATATTTTTATTTGTGTTTAAAATAATCTTCACGAGAAGGACTCACACAAGGTTTGTGTATACGAGATCTCGACGTAGAATTTAATAAGTAGCTTATAAAAAATTAATCTTCCACAAAAAAATTGAATTTTTTTTTAATCATAGTTCCTGATTTCATCAATTATGTAATTGCAATTTTAGTCCACCATTAGTGACAAACTGACAATTGTCGGCTAATACTCTAATCTTGGTTGAACCTGCAAAGGTTAGCTAAAAAATTCAAACATTGTTCTATACTTGACTCTGAAAGAAAGAATGACTAGAAAATTCAAATATCGCTTCAAACACTAGATCAGTGTAATTTTCTTCATTTTCTGTTTTAATTTGAAAAGAATGACTTGAAAATTCAAGTTTGGCATGAAGTTAGTCAATTACATAGAATGGAGTTTTATGCAATATATCATCAACAAATCCCCAAATATTTGTACCTTTTTTTTTTGGGTTCAATTTATGAAGTTTTAGAACAAAAATTCGATAATCATCACGAACTCTTGAATGCGAGGTTCCAGAGCGAGGTGACGAACGAGTAGACTATATCCCCGGCATCGCTTCGATCCGTCTTGCAGACATTCCATCGATCGCCCACATGAAAGACCAACGCCTCCTTAATTTAGCGCTTCGAATCTTTGCAAACGTAGCCAAGGCACAATCTCTTCTATTCACTTCCATTTATGAGCTCGAGCCTCAAGTCATAGAAGCTTTGAAACAAGAATTCTCATTCCCCATTTACACTTTCGGCCCCGCAATCCCGTACTTCAATCTCAAAGACTCCCTCTCTTTTTTGACCAATCACCATCATCAGTATTTCGAATGGCTAAACTCTCAACCTCCGAGCTCGGTTCTGTACGTCTCGTTAGGAAGCTTTCTATCCGTTTCGAGTGCCCAAATGGATGAAATAGCCGATGGCCTGCGCGAGAGTGGTGTGAGGTTCTTGTGGGTGGCTCGCGGTGAGGCGACGAGGTTGCAAGAGAGATGTGGTGACGTTGGACGAGTTGTGTCTTGGTGTGAGCAACTGAAGGTTTTGAGTCACCCTTCGGTTGGTGGGTTTTGGACTCATTGTGGGTGGAATTCGACTATGGAAGGTATTGTTAATTTGAAGTTTGAAACCATGTATATTTTTGTGAATTTAAGATATTGTATGAGGAAAAATGAATACACATGGAACCCACAGGTATTTTTGCTGGTGTGCCGATAATCGCTTTTCCGCTGATGATGGACCAAACGACTATCCGTAAGCACATCGTCGAGGATTGGCAGATTGGGATAGATGCCAAGAGAGAGGTGAGAGGCGGAGATTTGTTGAGAAGTCGAAAGATTGCTGAGCTGGTGAAGAAGTTCATGGACTTGGAGAGCATCGAGAGGAAAGAGATCGCGAGAAGGTCGAAAGAATTTAAGGAGGTGACTTTACGAGCGATTTCGGAAGGAGGGTCGTCTAAGCTGAATCTTAGATCTCTTCTCGATGATATAACATCATCCGGCTGAATAAGATCCGTGTTATTGCAGTAGTTGTTAATCGTTGTTGACCAACGAAACGCGAATAAATTTGTTCGCTGCATTTTTTTCGTGTTTCGTTGTGGGGTGTTTTCATGACTCATTGTTTCAGTTTATAATTAGCAGATGAATGTTGCTGCTGTTGCATCACAGTTCTGGAATTGGATTCTTTCTGGTGTGATTGATTCAGTTCAATAGGGACCAAAAAAATGATTTCCCTTAGTTCTCAAGTTTTCGAAATATTTACAAAAACTACCTGAGATTCGGGTTATTCGAAGAAGAAAATAGTGACGGTACAGGTAGGAAGTTTATACCCGTTACCTTACCCGATTAGTACATTAGTCGGTACCCTACCTGTACCCTACTCGTTTAACGGCATTATACCCTACACCCTACCCGATATATATTATGAATTTAAATATATAAATATAATAATAAAGTATGTATAATAGTTAGTTTTATAAATTTATATATTTGTATTACCACACTTATCTTATGTAATATATCAACATAATTTTATTTATATCTTATTATAAAATGTATATCTTACTATCATGTTTCATATTAAGATAACATATCATAATTTATGAAATATTGTTTATTACATTATTACTACAATATTAACAAAATAATATCAATATCAATACATCATATTTACTCTAAAAAAATATTGAAATTACTTTAATTGATTATTTAGAGGAAGAGAGTTTTCCTCACATTCACATAACCAATTATAACTTATTTAAAATATTTTAGTATAATATATTGAAAATTGTTGTTGTTTGAGATACTAATAATATTTTTGAATGACTCATTTTTAAAATAATTTAATAACTATAGTAAACCAAATTAATTTATATTACTAAATTAGTGTTGCTATTAAAATAAAAAATTATTTAATTAAATAATAATTTAATTTAATTCATATATTCGGGTACCTGTTGATAACAAAAACCGAGTAATAGAATAGGGTACAAGTAGGGTAAATTAGTTTCAGGTAGGGTACGGGTATGGCCGTATTCGTACCCTACCCTACCTGTTTACACCCCTATGAAAAACAAACAAACAAAAAAAAAAAAAAAAAAAAAAACAAACATAGAAGTTTTGAGGTTTTTGATTCTTTAAATTTAAGGGTGTAATTGTAATATTTTTATGAATGCAAGAAATATATATATATATATATATATATATATATATATATATATATATATATATATATATATTTTTTTTTTTACTTATGATGGGTAAAATATAAAATGGAATATCTAAGTTTTTTTTTTTTTTTTGGTAATTTTAAAAGGGGTTTTTGTGGACCACCCTTTGCCTTATTTCATTTTGGGGTTTACTCCCCTTTTAAACTTTCTTTGTTTTCACTCTCTAACTCCATATATAATTTAAAGTTAGCTCCCTTGGAACCAATATGCCCTTATATTTTCGTGCAAAAAATTGAGTACTTAGTTGTAACATACTTAATACTTAGGTACAAAATAAAGAATACTTAAAAAACTACCAGATAGTACTTAGGCCCAACATGCTTCCTTAAAATTAAACTCTAAAATTTTGTACCTCTCTTTGACCGAAACAGCTACGGGTGAGATGGATTGCGATGCCACCAGTCGGAAAGTTACCGCCCTAGTCCGTTTTACAGACGATATCACCGTCTAACTTCTATTCACAGAAGTTGAACTACAAGTTATCCGACTCCTTCAGTAACTGTTCAGCACAACCTTAGTTCGTTTCCTACACTAGGCGTACGAGATGCTTGATTTATAGAGATAATTTATTAAGCACCCATATTGAACCAGAAGCCTTTATTTTATTAAGAACTTAAAATAAAATTTATTACATTAGAATCTCCTTTTGGGAGGAGAAAACTTATTTAGCCTCTCATAGAGAAGGCTTGCACTCGTAAATACATAAACTTCCTAATGCAAACTATTAAAACACTCTTTATTCTTGTACACAAAACACTCTTTATATTTCTTAATATGAGAAAATAGAAGGTGATGAGCGATGCCTTCTGCTTTCTCCAAATTCTAAATTTATAAAAGTCTGGCGAACTTGAAATCCGGACTTCACATAGCTTGTAAATTAATTGAAGTCATTGCTTATGTCGTTATTTGCATTATTGTCCTCTGTTAGCTGGTGGAATTTTCGCTTTGCGGAGGCACGTTCTTGAGGAACCTGATCATCACAGGATCCTTTTATTATTATCGGGGAATCCTTCACTTTTTTGATTTGTGCGGTCCCCGGGTAAAACGTGTTTTTGGTGGTCCCTGACCACTTGGTTTATTCTGTTTTTACTTTGTACCAAACTCCGACTCCGTCTGATTTGAGCATTCCGAACATATTTTCTCCATCCATCTTCAGACGTGGGCCATGTTGCAGTATTTTCGGCGAGTTTCTTTACTCCCTGGTAGCTTGTTGTTCCACAGAAGAGATCTCTTCTCAAATAAATCTTCTGTAAATCATGTTGTGTTTCCTGTCATTGTGTTTAACAGGAAAGACCCATTCATCGTATTCTGGAAGAACTTGAATGGGAACTTGACTTTGTCCATCTCAGTGAGGCAAACCCAAAGACCCCATGCCCTTCTTTTGGACACGTCATCTTCCGTGAGTGATGCCACTAACGGAATTCCTTCAGACGATGGTGCTTTGATTTTCTTCATTGCTTCCACGTCTGGTCGCCTGAGCTTGATGAAATGGAACACTTCATGTATTCCCTTTCTGAATGGTTCTGGTGCTGTGCTAAAGAAATATAACTCTAGGACATCACCCCGTGCCAGATGTGGGTTATTCGCCCATGTCTCATGCACTGCATCTTGTATCCATCTCGAAAGTTGTTATATTTCTGAGAAGTTTGGCGATCTTGTATGAACCGATAAGGCCCCGAATACATACCAGCTTTTTACATCTTGTGGATGAGATTCTGGCATCATCCATACTCTGGGATATCTTCCGGAAACATCTACAAGACATTCTGCCGGATTAATTCCCACCCTGGTTATTAGCTTCTCCCATCTCTGTTGGTAAACCTGAAAATGAGGAGTTTTCAAAATTTTGTAAGTATCGGTCTTAGATTTTCCTGTCTGTGGCCTAAGATCGATCTCTTCCTCATTGAGGCGATGGGTTGACTCGAAGACTCGGGATTTGTCTCCGGAGCATTGGTTTTAACTTGAGACGGTTCATCCGTAGATGATTCCATCTTAGTTCTCGTGCTAGGGGTACTTGAATCCCCTGCTACAGGTACAGAGCCCTGTACTCGAAGTGTCTCCTTTTGCACCATTGAAGATGTCGCCCGGAGAAGGGGCTTTCTCATTACAGACCATAACTGTTCGTTGGCCTGTATGCAACCTCGTATTCGATCGGAAATAGTTTCCCGATCAACATGTTGTAACCTTCCGGCTACCTCTGCATTGAGGGTCAATGCATCGAACTCGCGTTGAAGCATCTTCAAGTGTTCTCTTAGATGCCTCGCCATTTTGAGGAATGAATCAATCTCTGATCCCTCCATCTCTTGTTAAGAAATCTGCAAGAACATTTTCATGAGATTTTATAATGACAATATCAAAATCATAATATTGACATTCAGCTTGCCATCTAAGTAATCTAGCCTTTTCGGGTTTAGACTCAATTTTGTTTTTCAAAAAGGCTTTAACGCTCGAGTTATCAATTTTTAAGGTGAATTTCTTAGATAGAAGAAATAAAGGCCATTTCTTAAACGCCTTTCTAATTGCGAAAAACTCCTTCTCGTTGATATGCCATCGGTTTGCCTCGCTACTTGAGAATAGCCCGCTGCAATATCTACATGGCACTTCTCCTTTGGACGTTAGTTTCGTAAGAACCGCTGTCCACCAATAATCACTGGCATCCGTGTATAGAACCAGCTCGTCCTCGCCATTCGGAATCGCCAATTTGGGGAGTTGTTTGCAAACCTCCTTTAACTGTTTAGTTTCTTCGAGGTGTTCTTTTTCCCATTTAAAATTGGCATCCTTTTTTTAGTAGGGGGCTAAACACCTTCCTGTAATGTGCCAGGTTATTTATGAACATCCCGGCGAAATTAACAACTCCTATGAAACTTTGAAGTTGTTTCTTATCCTTGAGTGTGTCTGGAAATCCCTGTATCTTTTCTACAATGTGATTCTGTAGAATAATCCCAGACTCATCGATCTCTATTCCACGGAACTCGATATTTTTTGTAGCAATTACTGCCTTCTTTTCTGAAAGCACTAATCCGTCTTTGCGGCAAACATCTGAGAAGATCTCCAAATGTTTTAGATGATCCTTCATGTCTTTTGATGCAATGAGTATATCATCAATGTATACAAACATGAAGCGGAAATAATCTTTAAAAAGATTATCCATCTTTCTTTGATATATCTGAGGTGCATTTGCTAGGCCCATCGGCATAACATTCCAGATATAGTGTACTTGTGGTGTAGAGAAGGCCGTGAATTTCTTGCTTCCTTCTTCCATCTTAATCTGGTAGAGTCTAGATTTGTAATCAAATTTGGAGAACACTTTTGCATTCTTAATGCAATTTACCAAATGCTCTCTACTTGGGATATAATATCCATCAAACTCCAAGATGTTATTGATTCGTTTGTAATTAATCACCAATCTTGGTTTTCCCCTTTTTATTTCTCCATGATTGCGAACCAAGAATCCTGGGCTGCTGTATGGAGAAACTCCTACTTCAATCAACTTAAGATCCATGTGTTCCTTAAGTATTTGTAGCATATCCTTTCGATCTTCTTGATTCATCAGGATAGGCTTATATCTGACAAACTCATTTTCTTTTCCGGTTTTCACCTTCAAAGATGCTTTGAGTTCATTTCTATCTCACCACGCTAGAGGATATTCATTGAAATTCTTTTGAATATTTCTTTTGATGTCCTCTAGTGTAATTTGTTCTTCCACAGTGGTGTCTGGTTGTGCACTCGTGTCTAGGCTAGCCTTGAGGAGTTCAATATTTTTTGATTTAATCCCCTCTTCCTTTCGTCCTCCCAGGCTCTCGTTTCGTAGTTGGAGAATTGCTTCTCTATACCTTCTTTGATCTTTCATCTTTGGGTGTCGAAGTTTCCCTTCATCACCACGCTTGCTGTGAAAATTGATTGGCATTTTTCTGTGGAATGCCTCTCTTAGTCGTTGTACTATAATCTTATGATCACAAAGGGTTGTGAAAATAAGCCTTCTAGTCTCATTTTTTTGCGTAAATCTTTTGAATGTCTGTAGGAAATTATTCCCTAACAGAATATCCGCTCCCGTATCATGAAAATAGATCGGTGGAGTTTTAACTTTGTACCACGGGGTACCGTTTGCTCCTACCATCATCATTTCTGCTTGCTTGATCCCTCTTTTAAGGACTAGGATCCTTTTAGAGAAATCTCATCCCACTACTGGAGATAATTCTTCTTCCATTTCTTTAGAGAAGACTTTTGGTTTAGCCGTGCAGATTCCTGCACCTGAATCAATGTAAGCTGTGAAATATTCCGCACAATATCTTGAATATATCATTCCAACGGGAATGTATATGGAGAATGGGCTGGTACTCATTTAATTCTGCATCTTTTCTCGCCTACCGTAAACTCCATTCCATCTCTGAATCTTTCCCATGGTTTATGATCCTAGAGAGACTCTATCCCTAGAGTTAGTTGCTCTGGGATTCTTCCTGCATTCCCCTCAATGACTGTTTCAATTTCTCAAATCTTGAGGACTCCTTGATATTTTCCCAAGGAAGGTTGTTGCAAGTGATACAATGAATCACAAGGGAATATGTTATCTTTTTTAGTGATGTCGAATATTACTTCTACACCTCTCCATCCTTCTGGGCACTTCAACTCTCCATTAGTCTTGAATACTTCAGGAGTTCGAGTGCTTTGGCTAATTCTTGGACCTTCCCATTGAGGTCCACTGATCATTCTACCTTGTTGGAAAGACATTCTCCTTGGCTCGATCATAAGGCTCTTACTTTTATTAAGAACCGGCCGATCTTGAATTCTCATATCAATCTCTCTTATTGTTGGAGATTGCATGATCTCTGGTAAGACTGCCTTTGCTACGTCTTCAAAGATCCTTGGTATTTCTATGAACTCTTTCTCAGGAATACTTCTGAATGATGAGTATTCGAGAGTGCATAAGAAATCTTGTACGTGATTAGGTAGAGTCTGTTTCCTTCTGTCATCAGGTCTGGTCTCTTCAAATCTTGATGAAGGGTGAGAACTCTACTGAAACTCGATCTGCCAAATTATACGCGATCCTTGGGTAGACATTGAATGCTAGTTTTCCCGCGTATAAGTTTCCAGTGATTGCTCCCAGATAAGAATCTTTGAGATTTGGGATTCTTTTATCGAAGAGGGCTAGATTTAATGGTGAAACAACTCCTTCTTTGAAGTTTGACTTTATAATTACTCGAATGGCTCCAATGTGGATCCACGAGAGTGTATTTGCCATTTCTCTCCTGAGCGTGCTTTTAATCTCCTGGATTTCTCGGTATGGGATTAGTTGCATCTCTATCTGGTTCCCCGTATATTCCATTGGTATCGCGAATTCTCCCGTGGAAACTCTATGGATAATTTGATGTTTTCGGTTTCTTAGACCCAACTTATCCATCGCCTTTTCCATTGCTCCTATTGTAAATCCTTCATACATTTGGATCTTTGGATCTTCTTTCATTATTTTCATAAGCGTCTTATGAGAAACTGTTGTATGTGAGAGGAATCCTGACATATTCTCTCTTACAACTTGTTGAAGAAATTCTTCTTCACTCTGATTCTGAATATGATTCACTTCCATCTTCAGAGTAAATCTCTTCTTCATAGATGCTTTCATCCGAGGGTATATCCTCAAATTGATACACCTGTGCCAAATTTTGGTAATAGACAGCTTCTTAGAATTCTTGAGTAGTCTCGAACTGTCTAACGCCTCTTTTTTTGATTCTCAGGGCAATCAGTAGAAATAAGCCCCTTGACTTCACACGTCTAGCAGTTGCAATCCTTGAAACTTTCATTAGCTCTGGTGTGAGCTCACCTGAAAGTTCTCTTTTTTGGCGTCCTACTAGTGCTCCCTTGGCTCGAGAATGAGCCCCGGCTTCGACTTGGCCCCGTTCATTGTCCTGATTTGTAGTTTCTGGCCTTTTGTTTTGACCAGAACCTTCTTGGTTTCCCTGGAAACCTTTTCTTGTTACTTCGAGCGTAAGAGTGACTTCTTTCCTTCTTCCGCTTATGTCTCTGTGGTTGACCTCCCACTACTATTGGAATGTCATTCTCCACACAACATAAAGGAATCGATTTATTAATCCCTCTTAGTCTCTTATAATTTTTGTGGAGTGCTGCTTGGTGGCACCACTCTGCTAACTTGGCTTTTAGAAATGACATCCTTCTAGCCACCGTATCCATGTCAGTTGCTGGCTTGTATTCTTGGATCAATATTTCTCTCCATGGATTGGGTATTTTTGTAAAGAAAAGTCGAGCCGCATCTCCATCATTCACCTTGGATTTCCATCGATATTCGGCGAATAGCTGGATATATTCGTCTACATGAAAAATATACTGTAACTCGAGGCAATAGAGGGCTTGTCGATATTTTTTCTGCTTTTCCTCTTCCATTCCCTCGAAATATCCTGTGCCGATAAAATGGATTTTGAATAATTTAGCCATATTATCGACGATTCCTTTTAGTGATTCACTCGCTATAACTCCCATTTTTATATCTTCTCCTATCAAGTCCCAGGCGATCTTTACAGATCCTTCAAGGCTCATTTCAAGGAGTAAAATGAACCCTTCCTTTTCTAAGCCGAGAGTTCCAGCTGCAATTCGCATTGCCGATGCTCAATCATCTATCAGTATTTCTCGGTTCTTGAAGTCTGGGACATTTAGATTCAACATTAGTCCATATGGATGTATGGGATCCAGTTGAGACTTTCCGTATGGCGTGTTGAGAATATTGGGCCTTCGGGAACGTTGCCTGGTACCCACTACGTCTGTAGGATCTTCATTTATGGTGAAATCCCCGACATGTGGCATTGGTGCGTCTTGTACTGGTTCATGTGAAGCAGAACTTTCGCCTTGAGTAAAACTTGTCGGTGGTGGTGCAGGAGTGCCTCTTGGTACTAAGGCTGAAGAATCTCCTGAGTTCATTTTTAGATCTACAATACCCAATCATGTGAAGGTTTCGATAGGGTCTTGTAGATCTTCCATGTTGATTCTTTCCATTACTTCTTGAGTTGTAATGGAACTCCCTTGATTATTGCCATCATTTTCTCTTCTTCCGTTGATTGTCTTATAACCTCAGTCGGTTTCCCCTTCTGGTGTAAAAGGGGTTCCGTTCCAAAAGTTATGCGTTGTCTTCCTCCGGGTCAATTAGAATTTCTCGTGTTTCCTTTTGATGTTCAACCATCTCTTTCATCTACACCTGGATATGGTGGTCGCTGTCTTGGATCGTCCTTTGGATTTCTCTAAGGTTCTTAGAGAAATCGGCTACCTCGCTGCAGTTGGATCTATTGATGGTGATGAGGCAGGAGTAGGCCAGACCCGAATTGGGGTAGATTTGGATTTAGATAACCAAAACAGGGACTTCACGGCGACTTCTGCTGGGTGAAGTTGACCTGGTCAGAGCGAGGGTCACCCCAGCTTTGGAATTGTCCTGAGCCTGGTAGAGCTAAGCAGCGTTATCCCAGCCCGGGAGTTATCTTGGGCTGGTGAAAGACCTCCTGTAAAATGAACCTTGAAAGAATGGAAGCAGGCTCGCCAGCAGAAAAGAGACCAGGAGTAAGTAAGACCTGACCTCCTGACCCCTGGCAAGGGACAAGTGGGACCACTTGTCAGAGTTTGTTGTCTAAACGGCCCCTGATTCGCGGCCTTTGTTTCCGAGATCCAGGAAAAGGGTCCCTGCTGGAAAAACTATAAATATCTCAGCCCCAAGTCTGAGAAAGGTATGTTATTCTTTTGAAGTATTCCTTCTTATTTTTCTGGAAAACACCTCAAATGCCTACCGACTTAAGAATCGAAGAGGTTTCCACCGGAAAACCACCGGTGGTCCTTTCTAACTCTTGTTTGTGGTGCAGATCGGGACGGTGTTCAAGGTTTCAGGTAGTCTTAACATTGGTCATTTTTTGGGTTGAAACAATTGGCACCGTCTATGGGAAATCGATTAAGCTAAAGCGTGAGGTTTTCTTTTTATTCTATGGCTTCAGACGGTTTACGGCCGAACTTGGTGGGAGAGCTCGGCGGAACCCCTAGTTCCGCTGCGCCGTGGGGGATGCCCAGGTCAACAGATGCGTCGACGATGGGGCCAGGAGAGACATCACCGTCGGCAGGGGCCGCGCCTGGCGCCACACCGCCCCCACTCAGTAGATCTGTGCCAACTACGGGTGGTTCGTTTAATGAATCTTTCCTTTTGCAACTCTCGGAGCTAATCGGCAAGGCCGTGGAGACGGCGGTGGAAAAGAAGTTTGCGGAGATGGCGACGCCGCCATCCAACACGCCACCAACACGAACTGTCCCGGTGGTGGGAGCGGAGCCATGGCAAGGACAGCATGCGGATCGGACTCCTTTACAAGACGGGAAGATCACTTCTCCACCTCCGACAGCGAGACTTCAAGCCAGACTAATCCAGGTCTGGCTGAACAGATGCAGAGCTTGCAAAAAGAGGTGAGGGAGTTTAAGAGGAAAATGGCGATTGGTGGTGTGATTCCGGCGAGAAGGGGTACGCCATTTACTGAGGAAGTTATGCGAGATGATGTGCCGGCTTCATATCGCTCCCTAGGCTTCGAGTACAATGGAACCACGGACCCGTGGGACCATCTCAGTCTCTTTGAGATCGCGACAGCCCTGCATAAATTTTCAGACGCCGTCATGTGTCGGGTCTTCCCGATGACTTTTACTAAATAAGCCCAGCTCTGGTTTAGTCACCTGCCGCCGAGGTCTATCAGCAATTTTGACGAGTTCAGCTCAGCCTTTTTACACCAGTTCACGAGCTGTAGAAGGTATCAGAAAATACCGCTCGAACTTTTCAATTTGAAGCAGAAAAAGAATGAGAGCCTCCGTGCTTACATCAACAGATTTACAACCGCTAAGTTAGAGGTGCCTTCTGCGTCTGAAGAGCTGTTGGTGAACGCTCTGGCGCAAGGTTTGAGAAGAGGGGAATTCTTTCAGTCACTGGTGGTGAAACCAGCTCTGAAATTTGGAGAGCTCTTGGAGAGAGCGAAAAAATATATCCATCTGGAAGAATCTTTGAAGATCAAGGATGAGGGAGAAAGGAAGAGAGAAAGGCAAGATCGTGAGGAAGGAGTTGTGAAAAAGCTTAGGCCAGACCTGTCCAGAGGGAAGCCTCGCTTTGATAAATACACTCCTTTAGCAACCCCACGGAGTGAAATCTTACAGGCAATTGAGAAGCATCCAGACCTGAAGTGGCCAAAGACCTACTCACAGAGGCCCAGGAAAGAAAGATCAGATCGTTTCTGTCGCTTCCACAACGAGTATGGACATGACACTGACCAGTGTACCCATCTAAAAGACGAGTTGGAGAGAATGGTTCAGGCCGGACATTTGAAGGAGTATGTTCGGATGAGAAGAGAAGAAGCTAGGTCTGGCAACAAGAATCATGATCGGTTCCTGTCAGATAAGGGAAGCCAGGATAGGGTGCGAGCTGAAGTAAGAAGATCTAATCAGACCCAGGTCATCCATGGAGAAATCCAGATGATAACCGAAGGAGAATTGGAGGAGCATTCCAAGCGGACACAACACAATTATGTTAGAGCCGCGAGAGATCTAGTTCGAAAATCACGTGACGTGGGACAAATGACCTCTACCCCTAAAATCTGTTTCAGGTCAGAAGATGGCGATGGCATTCTAGCCCCACACATGGATGCTCTGGTTATAACTACAACTATCGCTAATTATAATGTCCGTAGAATTTTTGTGGATACTGGAAGTTCTGCCGACATTTTGTTTTATGATTGCTTTAGGCAGTTGAAATTGAATGTTGAGCTGGAAGAGGTCACCACCTCCCTAGTTGGATTTGCAGGGGGAGCCCTTAATCCCTTGGGAGCGGTGAGGCTCCTCGTGACATTGGGAGAGGAGCCGTATAGGGTGACAAGAACGGTGCGTTTCTTGGTGGTGGATGCACCTTCCTCTTATAATGTCATGTTGGGACGGCCATCCTTGAGCCAGTTCCAAGCTGTTATATCTGTCTTCCATATGAAGATGAAGTTTTTGGCGGAAGATGGAACGGGAGAGGTCAGAGGTGAACAATATGCCTCACGACAGACCTATGTAGAGTGCATCAGGAGGAATGCGGAGGAAGAAAGACAGAGCAAAAGAGCTAGAGTAGAGCCGCCAAAAACAGATCTGGCTAGTAGAGAGGAAGGGCTGATGATGGTTGAAGTAATCCCAGGGGATGAGAGCCGGGTCCTTCGAGTAGGGACAACCCTCAGTCCGGAAATTTTGACAGATCTAGTTGCACTGTTGAGAAGCAGCTCGGATGTGTTTGCTTGGTCCCCAAAAGACCTGGTAGGGATCGACCTAGAGGTGGCAGAGCACCACCTCAACATCGGCTCGGATGCAAAGCCAGTAAAGCAAAAGAAACGCAATTTTAGACCCGAGAAGGAGGCTGTCATAGAAGCTGAGGTGGAAAAACTGTTAAAAGCTAAGCACATCCAAGAAATACAATTCCCTAAATGGCTTTCCAATGCTGTCCTGGTTCCCAAGACTCAGGAGGACTGGCGCATGTGTATCGATTTCAGGGACCTCAATCGTGCTTGCCCGAAAGATCACTATCCTTTACCTAGAATTGACCAGCTCGTCGACTCTACTGCTGGGTGTGAGCTCTTGAGTATGATGGATGCATCCCAAGGGTATCACCAGATTAGATTAGCCAAAGATGATTGGAAGCGAGTCAGCTTTATTACCCCGAAGGGGACGTATTGCTATGTTGTGATGCCTTTTGGTTTGAAAAATGCAGGAGCCACCTATCAACGTTTGGTTGATAAGATGTTTAAGAACCAACTTGGGCGAAACATGGAAGTTTACGTGGACGATATGCTGGTTAAGAGTTTGAAAGCAACGTCGCACATAGAAGATCTGCGGGAGACCTTCGATACTCTACGACGGTACAGGATGAAGCTTAATCCCAAGAAATGCGCATTCGGGGTTAGAGCTGGTAAATTCCTGGGCTACATGGTCACGGAGAAGAGTATCGAGGCAAATCCCGAGAAAGTTAGAGCAATTATGGACATGCAGGCGCCTACGAATGTGAAAGAAATGTAATGCTTAGCAGGGCGTATTAACGCTTTAAGTAGATTTGTGTCCAGGTCTGCAGAGAAGAGTTTACCATTCTTTCAAGCTCTGAGGAAGAAAGCAAAATTTCAATGGAACGATGAGTGTGAGGAAGCATTTAAAGCATTGAAAGAACATTTGGCTGGCATGACCTTGCTCACAAAACTTGTCAAAGGGGAGCCATTGATTCTATACTTATCTGTAGGACATCAGGCGGTCAGCTCGGTTTTAATCAGAGAAGAAGGTAAAATACAGAGACCAGTCTACTTCTGGAGCAAGGTCTTGCACGCAGCAGAGATCGGATATGTAGAAGTGGAAAAGGCGATGCTAGCGATAATAGGGACTGCTCGCAAGTTACGACCATATTTTCTTTCTCATGGGATAGTTGTGCGAACTAACCTCCCATTGAGGGCCATAATGGACAAACCAGAGGCATCCGGACGGCTAGTCAAGTGGATAATAGAGCTCAGTGAGTTCGATGTTACATTCGAGGTGAGGACAGCAATAAAAGCCCAGGCCTTAGCCGATTTTATGCAGGAAATGACCGGTCCTCCGGGTGCACTAAAAGAATGGACCATCTTTACAGATGGCTCGGTCTGCAATCAGGGCTGTGGGGCAGGGATTGTCTTGATAGATCCAGCTGGTCTGTCGACCAAATTTGCTGTACGCTTGAATCATACATTTTCCAATAACGCCGCTGAATATGAGGCCCTCTTACGAGGAATCCAAATGTCGAAAGATCTGGGCGCAGAGCGGGTATGTGCTAAAGTGGATTCCCAGCTGGTTTGCAAATAGATCAGTGGTGAATTTGAAACTCGGGAGGAGAACATGCAAAAATATCTGGCTAAATTTAGAGAGCTGGTTAAGGACATGAAGGGCTGCACGGTGTTACAGATTTCTCGAGAAGAGAATGCCAGAGCTGATTATTTAGCAAAAATAGCCAGCTCGGCTACAGATTGTGACAAGAGAACAATAACATTACTTGGAGCAGATGCGGAGTTTGATGTCGCACAGGTCTGTTCGGTATATGAAATTGATGATTGGCGTTCCCCTATTACAGCTTATTTACAACATGATGAATTACCGGAGGACCGAAGAGAGAAAGCTAAGGTGAAAATTAGGTCTGCTTGTTTTTGTTTGATCGGAGGAATCCTGTTTCGGCGCGGGTTTGGAAAACCCTTGTTGCGGTGTCTAAGATTGGAAGAAGGCGCCCAAGTCCTTAGAGAAATCCATGAGGGCTGTTGTGGTAATCATATGGGGGCCAGAGCTCTGGCAAGCAAAGTGTTAAGAGTTGGTTACTTCTGGCCTTCTTTGAAGAAAGAGGCTGAAACCTTTGTCAGGAAGTGTGAAAAATGCCAGAAGATGGCCCCCCCTGATTCATCAACCAGCGGAAGAGCTGTTAACAATGAGCTCCCCTTGCCCTTTTGCGAAATGGGGGATTGACCTTGTTGGTCCGTTTCCGATGGCTCCAGCCCAGAAAAGATTTTTAATTGTAGCCATAGAKTATTTCAGRAAYTGGGTRGAGGCYGAAGCTCTGGCKAAYATAACSGAWGAAGCGGTAATGGGATTTATATGGAAAAATGTTGTCTGTCGCTTTGGTGTGCCAAGAGTCTTGATATCYGARAATGGWACRCAYTTRARGGGWYCKAAAATRAAGGCKTGGTGTYRRAAGATGAAWATCCAGCAYRATTTCACGTCTGTATARCARCRYCAGGCGAATGGTCAAGTCGAAGTAACTAATCGCATTCTTGTCCAGGGACTTAGATCACGTCTAGAAAGATCTGGGGGAAAATGGGTGGAAGAGCTGAATGCAGTACTTTGGGCATATCGCACAAATCCAAAGGAAAGTACAGGTGAAACCCCCTTTAGCCTTGTGTATGGCATGGACGTTGTAGTGCCTGCAGAGGATATGCCCAAATCCAAAGGAAAGTACAGGTGAAACCCCCTTTAGCCTTGTATATGGCATGGACGCTGTAGTGCCTACGGAGATCAGTTTAGAGACACACCGGATTCAGAATTTCAATGAAGAGCAGAACGAGCTGTTGAGGCAAGATGCTCTGGATTTGATCGAGGAAAAAAGAGAGCAGGCCGCAGC
>BMAC01000174.1:1276170-1314679 GCA_014905375.1 Phtheirospermum japonicum
CTCCCAACCCAAGCATGGGTTTGGGATTAAAAATCCTCTCTCTAGTTTTTTAAGATCTAATTTCTCTCTCTTAGGTTTTAGATTCAATTTCAAGATTTGATGTAATTTCCTTTTCTAGATTAGATTTAGTTTCAAGCACCTCCTTGGGTTTGTAAGCCTAAGAAGAATCCAAATACTCCTTTGGATTGTTAATTTTCAAGCCTTTTTGGCTAATTTGGCCCATTTAAACCCAATTAACTTGTATAAATAGGACCTCTCTTTCATTTTGTAAGACACTTCTCATTTTCTCCCAACCCAAGRATGGGTTTGGGATTAAAAATCCTCTCTCTAYTTTTTAAGATCTAATTTCTCTCTCTTAGGTTTTAGATTCAATTTCAAGKTTTGATGTAATTTCCTTTTCTAGATTAGATTTAGTTTCAAGCACCTCCTTGGGTTTGTAAGCCTAAGAAGAATCCAAATACTCCTTTGGATTGTTACTTTTGATGCAARTTAATTCAAGKTTGCCACTCTTTCCTTTAATTCAAGTAAGTTTCCTTTCAATTTATTGCTTTATGCTTTAATTCCATGTTTGTTCTTCATTTTCATGCTTTGTTCTTCATGTTATGCTTTTTGTCTTAGCACCTTGAATTCATGATGAAACTTATGAATTGGCTATGGAATCTAGATGAGTGACACATCTAGATCATAGATCGGCTCTTAGATCATCTTGATTTTGAGATTTTGCTCTGCTTTATTTGCAATTTTATTTTTATGCATAGTTTTAGGTTAAATCTTAGATCTACTCTTTGTTACTTGTTATTTTCCTTAAAGTTTTAAACTTTCTTGTTAATTTTCATTGCTCTTTACATCCATGCTTTCAATTTTTACTAATTTTCATTATTTAGGATTTTATGCATAGTTGTACCTTGTGCATGCATGCMTGTACTTGGTGAAACAATGCTTGTTTTTGCTTATTTTCATTATTTGCTTGCATTTACATATTGAGGCATCCGACGAGGCATCCTACCAACATGCAAATTCAATTCCTAGGATAGTTAGTTATTTTAATTATTTTACTTTCATTTTCTTTTATTTTTCAAAGCTTGAAACACCTTGATTCTCTCAATCGAATCGAATTCCGATAATACCAAGCCAAGAACCCGTTGATATATTTCAACACCACTAAAACTCTACAAACACTCAGCTCGCATTCCCTCCATTTCAGCCTTCAGCAAGTCTATCTCCATCTCTGAGCCTTTTAGCTTGACTTGAGCTTCCTGGCCCTCTCGGACCTTAGCCATCAGCTCTGATTCTCGCTTTTTCAAAATTTCAATCTCCCCCTTGAGATCAGCGTGCAGCAAAGAGCCTCGAGCTCGGGCCAACAGAGATGCTCGTCCTACCACAGCCTGATGCAAGGAAGGGGTAAGTGGGAAAACTGGGAAATGTTAAGGATAGAAAAGGTGGAAAAAGTTATACGTGAGCCTCTGCCTGGCAGTAGAACTCAACCAGCTTCGGGTCTGACATCTTATCCACGATGTTACGGTCGTATGTAGGAGCTAACCCCATCATGAATTGCCTTGCCACTTCTCCGGGGCAGTTCAGGACCGATCTATTAAAAAAGGTCTGATTCAGGTAAGGAGGTACTTGAGAAGTGGCCGGAGGGATAGTTTGAGGAGCAGCCCTAGGAGTGAAGGGCAGAGCAGTCTGAGGAGGATCCCTAGAGGATGAGGTAAGGTCAGTTCGGCTCCGCTTTTTCCGCTTCAACTGTTGCTCTTCTTCTGGATTCGTCGAAGGTTGAGCTGCTGGTTCACGCACTGGGCTCCTCCTCGGTTCTGGGTTTTTCATGACGGGCTCAGGAGTCCGGGATGGTGCCTGAGGTTGGCTCTGGAGTGGCGTAGTGAGGAGGACCTCTTCCGGGGCAGGAGCAGCTCTAGCAGGCTCCCCTAGAGGACTCTTCTGGCTCCCTGCTGCAGCCTTGCGAGCCCTAGCTTCCATCTTCGCCAGCATCATCTTCTCTAAAATGGAAAAGCGAAACAGTGAAAAATATGATAAAAGAACTATAGCGAGAAAACAATAAAACCAGGACATTCCGAGAAAAATACCAATCTTGGGTGGCAGAGGACCGTGTCCTTGTTGGGAATTGAAGAAGTTCAAGAGCTTGACGGTAAGCATCTTGGACAAGTCAAGGGGGTTCTGGTTTAAGAGGGCGATTTTTTCCTTCATATCTGGTGACCTATCCCCTCGAGGTAAGCGCATTTGAGGATGCAGAAAACTAATGGGTTCGGTAGGGAAGCCCCAATCCCCCGAGCACTGAACAAAGAAGAACTTCTTTTTCCAGGCCTTATGAGAGGTAGGAAGACCTGATAAGAAATGGACGTCTGATCGTCCAGATAAGTAGAAAAAACCAGAAGAACTCTTTGCTTAGAATAAAGAGAAGAAGAGCTGAGCTGTGGGGGTGATCCTGGCATACTGTGCTGCCAGGTGAAATCCGGCCATAACGCGAAAGGCGTTAGGCAGGAATTGTTGTACTGGAATATGGTACAGCCTTGAAATAGCCTGAATGAAGGGATGGATGGGCAGGCTTAACCCCGCGTAGAACTGGTCTACGTAGAAAGTGAGATGACCGGCGGGTGGTGATGATGCCCCCTCACCGGGTGCCGGATTAGTGAAGGAGAACATATAGGAGATAGGGAATTTTGCGCGGATTTCTTTAAGGGTCCGATTGCTATCTATTGAGGATAGGTTGTCAGGAGAAGGAGGAGGTAGGATCGCCGGTAGCCCCCTCCCCGGAGCCGTCGCGTAGGAATCGGCAGAGGAAAGGTTCACGGTAGAGGTGGAGTTCACCGGAGTTGCCCCCGACGAACTCTCCCTGGCGGGGTTAGTTCGGGAAGAAGAAATTGACATAATTAAAGAGTGTGTGAAGAAAGAAAGGGTACCTGATAATAATTGCTTGGAAAGATTAGAAGAAGATTACCGGAGGAGCAGAATCGCCGAAATATTGCAAAAGAAAAAGGGAGGAAGCCTTTAGAGAGTTTTTGAGAAGTAGAAATTAAATATGAAGGGGAAAAGGTATTTGGAGGGACAAAAGGAAGGCGGATCAATTTGAAAAACGAAAATCAAGGAAAAAGCGGGATTTGATGGGATCTTCACATTTAATGCGGACAGAGGAACAGTATCCTAGGCAGTGAGCTGGGATGCTAACCGTCCTAGGGTATGACACGTGCCGCTGACCAATCGGGTACAGTATTTGGAAAGAGGCGCAGGTATGGCAACCGTTTGGGGAATATGGGACGACACCACTAGTGCCAATGATTAGGCCTGGTTGTCAGGAGGATTTCACGGGATTGATACCAGTACGAGAAACAATAAAGGATGAGTGGGATCTCATTTATTCCTAAGAGGCCCTGGAGTGTTACAGTTCTACCCCAACTATTTCGCGGGGAGGAGTTGATGAGGCAGGAGTAGGCCAGACCCGGATTGGGGTAGATCTGGATTTAGATAACCAAAAAAGGGACTTCACGGCGACTTCTGCTGGGTGAAGTTGACCTGGTCAGAGTGAGGGTCACCCCAGCTCTGGAATTGTCCTGAGCCTGGTAGAGCTAAGCAGCGTTATCCCAGCCCGGGAGTTATCTTGGGCTAGTGAAAGACCTCCTGTAAAATGAACCTTGAAAGAATGGAAGCAGGCTCGCTAGCAGAAAAGAGACCAGAAGTAGGTAAGACCTGGCCTCCTGACCCCTGGCAGGGAGACAAGTGGGACCACTTGTCAGATTTTGTTGTCTAAACGGCCCCTAATTCGCGACCTTTATTTCCGAGATCTAGGAAAAGAGTCCCTGCTGGAAAAATAATAAATATCTCAGCCCCAAGGCTGAGAAAGGTATGTTATTCTTTTGAAGTATTCCTTCTTATTTTTCTGGAAAACACCTCAAACGCCTATTGACTTAAGCATCGGAGAGGTTTCCACCGGAAAACCACCGGTGGTCCTTTCTAACTCTTGTTTGTGGTGCAGATTAGGACGGTGTTCAAGGTTTCAGGTAGTCTTAACATTTGTCATTTTTTGGGTTGAAACAGATGGGATTCATGAGCTGTATCCCTAAGGTACATGAGGTCCGTCTTCAATATCTGATTTACCCAAAGGTAACTCAGATGATATGTCTTTTATTTCTCGCATTGTAACAAGGTTTCCCTGTCGGCTCCTGCGAGTCTTCGTGCAACATATTGGTTATCCCAATATGCTACTTTCTCTTTGTGGTCTATCTCGTATATTCCCAATATTTGGAAATATTACCTGAAATGAATACATTTCGAACACTCGTTCGAACCCATTTTTAGAGATAATTCTCCTCACCAAAAGTTGATTACATATTTTGAATAAATTTTCTTATAAATTCTTAATAAACCTAGACTGTGATACCATTTTCATGGATCGGTTTATCATGGCAATTTTCGGAGTATTCTATAATAAGTATTAATTTCAAAGGTACGAAGTATTCGGTACATAACCATTAAGTATAAGATATATTGGAAGTAAGTACTCAGATTCTGTACAATAAATTTTGACTTTTCTACGCAAAAGGACAAACCCATTAAATAAGGGTAAATTTGGATTTTTATAAGACAATGGAGTGATCATGAAAGTCAAATGTGTATTGGGGAGTGGAGAATGAAATTATTTGAGTGGGGAGTGGACCACAAAACAAAAGAAGTATTGGGGATTTTTCTTCAGAATTCCCATTTTAAAACTCTCGTGAGCTTGTGTTAATACCTCAAACATCCATGTTTTTCTTTTTAAGGTTCAACTAATACAAAGAAAAAAAAGTATGCCTAATCTAATACAAAGAAAAACTCTCACACGCGTCATTCATGAGAATTGACCCCAAATTTGTTTGGCCAAAAGAAATACAATAAACGGATATGCTACTGGGCTAAAGACAATTCAAATTTTCTCTTACTTTCAGATTATTATTATTGACTGTTTATCAAACTCCTTAAATCTCACTCCCTAAATTAATTCTCTCTATTATTTCAAACTCCCTATCTCATTTTGCTTTATCAGACTCCTTATTTATGTCAGCTCTCTATTATAGGGACTCCCTATTCTAATTTTACTTCAACAGGCTCCCTATTTATAAACATTTTATCATATACATAATAAAGTAATAGGGAGCCCATTTAAATAAAGGTAGAATAAAAATAATAGGGAGCCAAAGTTGATCCTTAGACTAACTCCAACAGACTTCTTATGAAACTCTCTAAATCTCACTCTCTACATCAATCATCTCTATTATTTTAGGCTCTCTATCTCATTTTACTTTATCAGACTCCCTACTTATTTCAGCTCCCTATTTTAAGGGCTCTCTATTTTAATTTTACTTCAACACACTCCCTACTTATTCATTTTATTTCACCAAATAGAAGCCAAGTAAGATAAAAGCAATAAAAGATAAGTAGGGAGCCAAAGTTGCTTCCTACATTTAGAGAGCATGACTTTAAAAGAGAAGAGCTCCCTATTTTAAGGAGTTGCCTTAAGTAGACTGTTGGAGCAACTTTATTAATTTTGGCTCCCTAAAATAGGCAATGAGCCATTTTAGGGAGCCTTTTGGAGTTAGTCTTACATTTAGAGAGATCAAGTAATAACGTAGGGAGCTCCCTATTTTAGGGAGTTCTTATAAAAAACCTGTCAGAACTATATTAATGTATTTGTCACCCTAAAATAGTCGATAAGCCATTATAAAGTGACTGTTAGAGATAGTCTTATTAATTCTTAATTCAAATAGATTATAAAGTGACTGTTAGAGATAGTCTTATTAATTCTTAATTCAAATAGATTATAAATGTTAGTTAGATAATAAATGTATTTTTTTAGAAGCATATCATGAGAGTGTAAGAGCAATGTCTCGAGTGGCATTTCTTGTATGGTGACATTAATCACTGCACCATTATTCGAATCCAAAGCAAAATTGTTAGCAATTAACTAGAAACCACGTCACTGCAACTACCACTACAAGGACGACAATTCAAATTGAAACTCGTGATATGACCCGATAGCTTGAGAAAAGTAGATATAAGACTGAAGATATATCTTTAAAAAATATTGTAGATCGAAATGGGGCTAGCTCGAAAAAATTATAATGCTCAACTCAATTCGCCTCATCTGCAACCATATGTATAACCTATATAACTCTTACAATTCATTTATTAATTTAAAAGAAAAATAATGAATTAATTATAGGCGCAAAAAGTTGACATATTTATATAACTTAAATGCTAAAAACTCCTTATTTTGTTTTTTTCGAATGTTATTTTTTAATAGACATTACTCTATTGCTTTGTAATTTGTGTTGTTCATTGTATAATTTGGAATTTTATTAGTGTAGTTATATCCTGATTTCTTATTCTTTTTGTATGTTGTAAATTGTGATTTTCTTTATTAATTGAATGTTGTGTCATCCTCGATAAAATTTAAATTCAAATGTATTGTAGTAGAAATATTTAAATATATATAACAAGTTTTGTCAATGGATTGGAGTTGGGATTATCAATGAATAAATAAGATGAGTTCAAGTTCGAATTCAAATTTTTGACACGAATAATTAAAGAGATTGGGTTTGAATATGCAGGTTTTGACCGAGAACCCGTAAACACGAGCCCACGAACATGACCCAACCCAAATTGCCACCCCTAACCACGACCATGTTTTAAAGCTTTTCTTTCATCACTTATGATCCGTAGACTATTAGCCAAACAAAATAACTAGTTGTGTTCGTAGAACTTTCGGATGGTTTTAACCAATGTTTACATAATTCATAGCTAAAACTAAAATAAAAAAATGGAAACAGCCTTATCAAAGAAAATTACAGTAAAATATTTATTTTCGATTAGTCAAAAAGCAGAGTCTAGTTTCAACTTTTCATCCCTTAAAATCCCCCCTCCTCAAAAGACTTTCCCACCAAATCAATCTCCATGGCCTCGCCGGAAAATAAGCCAACGCCACCTTTCCACATGGTGGCGATGCCTTACCCTGGCCGCGGTCACATCAACCCCATGCTCAACTTCTGCAAGGCGGTGGCCGAAAGGAGAAGCGACATACTCATCACATTCGTAGTCACGGAGGAATGGCTCGGCTTGATCGGCTCCACCACCAAGCCGCCGAACATCAGCTTCGCCTCCGTCCCCAACGTCGTGCCGTCGGAGCGCGTCCGCGGHGACGACGCCCACGGCTTCGCCYTGGCCGTCCTGGCCAAGATGGGGGAGCCGTTCGAGCGACTTCTGGACGAGCGGTGGCTCGCGCCGTCTCCGGATCTGATCGTAGCCGACGCGCTGCTGCCGTGGGCGGCTGAAGCTGCGGCTATAAGGAATATTCCGATGGCTTACCTGTGGTGCATGTCAGCATCYGTGTACGCGATGTTTGACCATTTTGACCTTCTGGTGCACAACGGCCATTTCCCTGTTGATTTATCAGGTAATTAAGTTTAAAAAAGAATTTACATACCTGTTTTGTAAATTGCACTGTTTGATTTCTCAGATTACATTCTTCTTTCAATATTTTATTCGTAATTATTGTTAAGAATTTTTTTTTTACAGTAATACCCTTTAATTCAATTTTTATTTCTGTGATGTGATGTTCCCAGTTAATGGGGATGCTGTTGTGGACTACATCCCGGGCCTCTCTCCGATTCGTCTCTCTGATCTTCCACATATCCTGAGGGACCCTGAAACCTCTTCACTGCTCCTCAAAGTTTTTCCCAGCGACTCCAAATCAAAATATCTCATCTTCGATTCCATTTCGGAGCTAGAATCCCAAGTTCTCAAACATCTCAAGCAAAAATCCAAATTCTCAATCTTCAACATTGGCCCTGCAGATTCATATATCAAATCCAAACATTTCATCACCTCCACTAGTAACACTGATGATGGATATTGCTTGAAATGGCTAGATCTTCAACCCCTTAGCTCGGTTCTTTACATCTCACTGGGGAGTTTTCTATATGCTTCCAAGGCCCAAATGGATGAGATTGCCATTGGGCTGCAAAGGAGTGGTGTCAGGTTCTTGTGGGTGGCCCGGCGTGAGGCGGCCCGGTTGCGGGAGATGTGCGGTGAAAACGGGCTTGTTGTGGATTGGTGCGATCAGCTGAGAGTCCTCTGCCACCCGTGTGTAGGGGGATTCTGGTCGCACTGTGGGTGGAATTCGACGAAAGAAGCTTTGCTGGCGGGCGTGCCGATGCTGACTTCACCATTACTTATGGACCAATTGCCTAACGCCAAGGTGATTGTCGAGGATTGGAGGATCGGGTGGAGGGTTTCGGAGAGGGAGCTTGGCGAGGAGAATTTGGTGAAGGGTGATGATATTAAGGAGATTGTGCGGAAGTTTATGGATTTGGAGAGTTTAGAGAGAGGGGAGCTTGTGAGAAATGCAAGAGAATTGAAGAAAGTGTGTGAACGAGAATTTGAAGTCGGGGGTTCGTTTGATGCGAATCTTGACGGCTTTGTGGAATCAATCCGTTCTTCTACGATACGAAATAGATAATAATGTTGTCGAGTTTTTGGAATATTTTTTATGCGTATATTGGTATTCTGAATCTTCTATTTCATTCTGAATTTCATATCATGATGTTTTAATCTACTAAGCAAATGATACATATGTAGTTGTACACGTTTACGTTTATCTAAGACAATGAAATACAAAATGGAGTTGACGATTCAATGTGTTGGGATATCATGACTAATACTCTCCACATTTCATTTACTGTCCTGTAACGAGGGGAAGGAGTTGTCCTCAGATCCCCTTTTAGCTACTCCGTCAACAGATTTCCACCCAGCGCACCCGGGGATGTCTTTATCTCTCTCTGCAGTATCATAAACCACCCATTCAAGAAACATACAAGACATATCAACTAAATCCAGTCAAACGTGTTGAGAATTTTATTCTTAACAATTTTTTCTTTTTTAGTTGTTTGTTTTTTTTTGGCACAAAAAAAATTAGAACTCTATATATAGTTTCCTAGATTGTGTCTAGGACTTTATTTAGTTTTTTAAATTATGTTTAGAACTTGGTTTAATTGTTTACCAAGTATAAGACTCTTCCATTTAAGATAAAGAGGAGACACAAGAGAAAAGAACTTACGCACGGATTTTACGAAGCAAGGA
Organism: Phtheirospermum japonicum; assembly: GCA_014905375.1. Lineage (NCBI taxonomy): Eukaryota > Viridiplantae > Streptophyta > Magnoliopsida > Lamiales > Orobanchaceae > Phtheirospermum > Phtheirospermum japonicum. The sequence goes on from BMAC01000174.1 coordinate 1,285,294, forward strand.
GGACGCAATCATCAAGGAAGAACACAAGCAAGTTATATACTTGAAGCCATTGTCCAAGATCAAGAAGGTTTTCGAAGTCGCGTGACCAACGGAGAAGATCATCCTTCACGGCGACAAGTATTTTAGTATCATAGTGTTTGATACTTTAGTTTTTCATATATTACTTTATATCTTTTATGTATGATCTTAAACAAGAAAAGTAATATAGTTTTCGGGTTTGTACACCCAAGTTCACAAGTGCTTTAACTTGTGAACGAAATTTAAATTGTTGTGTTTATCTTTTATATTTTCGCTGCTTATTTTTGTTAAGCTCTTGATGTTAGTTTCGGTGATTGTAACACCGAAAGTAACATCATTTAATGATACTTATTTTCATTAACCATAAACCTGCAAATTTACAATTGGCATCTAGAGCGGGTTACTTGACGTACTAAGTACTGATCCTTATTTGTTAGGTGCTATGGATGCTCAAGGCAATCCACAGCTTTCGTTCCTTAATGGAGAGAACTACTCTCTCTGTAAACAGAGGATACTGTGGTGTATAAAGAATATCGACGAACGAGCGTAGAGAACCATTCTGGTTCGATGGGAGAAGCCACGAGTTGCCTATGCTGCTAGAGACACTATCATCAAGAAAGAAATAGACTAGACCACTGATGAAATAGCCGCTTCAAACTGGAATTCCAAGTGCATCAACACTATTTGTGGATATGTTGACTCTAGATACTACAAAGTTATCAAGAAGTGTGATTCATCAAAGGATGCGTGGGACGCATTGCAAAGGGTGTGTGAAGGAACCTAGAGCGTGAAGAGATCAAGACTAAGAATGCTGACATCTACCTTTGAGCCAATGAGGATGGATGAAAAGAGTCCATCATGAACTATACCATTAGACTTTCAGATATTGCAAACGAGTGCGGAGAGCTTGGTGAACCATTAACAAACTCACGTCTTGTGGGAAAGCTACTCATATCTATCTCAAAAAAAAATCAGTATTAAGGTGGTAGACATAGAAGAATCCAAGGACACTGACGATCTAGATCTCGACGCTTTAGTTGGCTAACTCAAGACATTTGAGATGGAACATCTTGGTTTCAACTCAAAAGAGAAGAATGTTGTTTTCTCCTCTGATGTTAACTCCGATAACTATGATAAAGATTTTGATTTGAAAGGTTTACTTAAAAAGATCGAAACTACCACACTTGAGGAAGAAGAAGTGTTCTATGTAACTCAACGCTTTAACAGGTTTTTAAAGAAGAAAAACAACATTGGAGGATCAAGTACAAAGATCAAGCCACATGTGCCTACACCAAAATTTTCTGTGCGCACACTTTCCAGATCCCAGTCTTCGCCTTCCGTTCCAATACATCTAGCTCCCAAAATCCCCTCAGTGAAATTCAATGTCATGAATGCAAATGTTGGAGATACTATAAAAATGAATGTGCGAACACTCTCATAAAGAAGAGCATGATTGCTACAGAGTACACTGAAGATGACAATGATTCTGACTCGCCTAAATCAGTTCCAGCCTTATTCGCCAATGTTGTGTGGGATGATGACATCCGTGTTGGTAACACCAAAACCAACACCTTGTGCCTGAATGCAGAGGTTGGGGAATCTCTTGACGAGTACGAGCAGATGAGCATTGAGCATAAATAATTATTTGCTAGTTGGGGAAAAAGTACTCAAAGTCAAGGATCTTATGATCGAGGTGGACAACCTGACCAAGGAAAAGGATGATCAACTTAATATAATTATCTGATTGGAGTCGTCACTCACCAAAAATGATGCTGAGTTAGAACTAGTGAAAACTAGATTGAAGAAGGTTCAAGGAACCATCACAAAACTCAACAAGGGCAAGGTAAATCTTGACAAAATTTTGTATATGAGTTTCTCAGAAACCTCGAGACACGGAATCGACTACAAGCCAAATAAGCCAATACCAGCATCAAACCAAGAAAAGAAATCAACCAAACATCACAAGAAGAGAAGAAGTCAGTATGTTTGTCATCACTGTGGTGATACAGGTCACATTCGACTTTTTTGCTGGAAGATTGTTGCGAGAAAAGACATTTTCAGAGGACAAGGGTGTCTGCTGAGTCCCATGACAGTTTCCATGTTACTAACACCAAAATCAACACCAGATTCAAACATGTATGGGTCAAAAAGAATGAGATCAAATGCAATATAATTTATACATCCCTAAAATCTCACGTTGCCGGAGCCTGGTACTTCGATAGTGGTTTCTCCAAGCACATGACCGGCTCTAAAGATCTACTTCCCAACATTGTCAGATTTCAAGGTGGAAAGGTAAAATATGGTGGGGGTGCAAATGGGCAGATCATTGGCCATTGAACTCTTCATGTTCCTGGTATTGTAAAAATGGAGAATATTTTGTTGGTAGAAGGTCTTACTGCAAACTTGATAAGCATAAGCCAACTCTGTGATGCTGGTTTCAGTATTAAGTTCAACCGTGAGAAGTGTTAAGTCTATGACGAGGATGGATCATGTATCCTCACTGGTCAGAGGACTTCTGATAACTATTACCAAATCAATGGTGATGTATTTTACAAGCTGTCTCAATTGCATGATGCTGAGGTGTGGCATCAAAAATCCGGGCATGTCAACTACAAGATGCTAGAAAGGTTAGCTAAAAATGAAGCTGTGAATGGGCTTCCTAATCTCAACACCAAGATCATCCCTGTTTGCGAGGCATGTCAGAAAGGAAAGCAAGTCAAGGTGTTACATCCAAATGTACAAAGTCTCACTACCTCATATTGTTTCGAACTCCTTCATATGGATCTTATAGTACCACTTGAAGTTGAGAGCCTTGGTGGTAAAAGGTATGTTCTTGTAATTGTAGATGATTTTTCCCATTTTACTTGGGTATAATTTTTAAAAGCAAAATCGGAGGCTTTCGAAGCATTTAAAAAACTTACAAAAAGGTTGTGTGTGCGATTTGGTGTGAATATTGGTAGGATTAGGTCTGATCATGGAGAAAAATTCGAGAATGCATCTTTTTCAAACTATTTTTCAAAAGTGGGTATAAGTCATGAGTTTTCATCAACGATCACCCCCAACAAAATGACATAGTTGAACGTAAAAATAGGTCTTTTGCTGAGATGACTAGGACTATGCTCATTTCTAATGGTATTGGAAAATATTTTTGGGCTGAAGCTATGAGTACTGCATGTCATATAATAAAGGGATAATCTTTTTTTGCCCCCCAATGTATACAATTTTTTTCACTTTGCCCCCTCAAGTATTTTTTGTTCCACTTTGCCCCCTGATGTACAATAATTTTCGACGTTGCACCCCAAACTTTATTTCAGACGGAATATTCTTTCTAGATTCCATTGACGGGCAGCTGGGGGGCAAAGTGAAAGAATCTTATAGTTTGGGGGGTAAAGTGCAAAAAATCTTATAGTTTGGGGGGCAAATTAAAATAATATAAATATTAAATTTTTGTTTTCAAATTTTATATTTGAAAAAAATATATAATTTTTATATTATATTCGAAAATACTTCGGGGGGTAAAGTGAAAAAAACTGCATACATTGGGGGGTAAAGAAAAATTATCCCTATAATAAATAGAGTGTGTTTTAGACCAGGGTCCTGTGTCACTCCCTATGAATTGTTGTTGGGTAAAAAACCGAACTTGATTACTTTCATGTCTTTGGATGTATTTGCTATGTGCTTAACGATAGAAATCATCTTGCAAAACTTGATCTAAAAAGTGATAAATACATCTTCATGGGATATTCCCAAAACAGTCATGCATATAGGCTTTTTAATCTCAAGACACGTAGCATGTTTGAGTCGGTTAACGTCAAGTTCGATGATTTGATGAGTGGTGTTAAACCTGTTGAGGATAATGATCTGGTATATGATCAAGATCCTCACAATAATATCACGGTTGGCATAGATAAAAGTGCAGGTGTTAAAATCGAAGACGCAGGTGTTGAAACTGAAGAAACTGGTGGTGACAGTTCTGGTGACTTAACATCAAACCCAACACCTACTCAAGCTGCTCCAGAATCAGATGAAGAAGATCCAACTGATCCCATTGACTTACATCAGAGGTATATACTATCAATCCCACATGCCAAATCATTGGAGATCTCAATGAAAGAAGTACAAGAAAGCGGCAGATAAACTTCAAAAAAATGGTTAGGTATGTCTGTTTATCTACTAACTGTTCTAAAACTCAAGAGTCTTTGTATCTTTCCAAAACAGATCCCAAGCGTGTGGAGGATGCTATTAAGGATGAATTCTAGGTAAAGGCAATGCAAGAAGAGTTGGATCAGTTTGCCAAAAATGATGTTTGGTATTTAGTTCCTCATCCAAAAAACTCTCATGTAACAGGAACGAAGTGGATCTTTAAGAAAAAAATGGATGAGGCAGGCAATATTGTGAGGAACAAGGCTCGACTGGTTGCACAATGGTATACTCAAATTGAGGGTATCGGTTTTGATGAGACGTTTTCTCCTGTTGCTCGCGTTGAATCTTAAGACTTTTACTTGTTGTTGCTGGTTATATGAAAAAATCTCTACATCAAATGGACATAAAGAGTGCTTTTCTTAATGGAGTTTTAAGTGAAAAAGTGTTTGTAGAGCAACCTAAAGGGTTTGTAAATCCCCACAAACCAGACTTTGTTCTAAAATTGAAAAATGATTTATATGGTTTAAAACAAGCTCCTAGAGATTGGTATGAAAGGTTGATTCAACACTTGCTCTTTTTAAATTTTAGACGAGGGGAAGTTGACAAAACCTTATTTCTTCTTAAATCAAATAAGCACATCTTGATTGTCTAGATTTATGTAGATGATATAATTTTTAGATCTGCTAATGAGCAGATGATGAAAGATTTTATATCTCGAATGTCTAACACATTTGAGATGAGCATGGAAGGTAATCTCTCTTACTTTCTTGGTTTGAAAATTAAATAAATGGATGACGATATTCTTCTCTCTCAGACCAAATATGCTAAGAATCTTGTTAAGAAACTTGGGTTAGAGAATGAAACGCATAAGAAAACACCGTTGGGCAAAATCACGAAACTGTTAAGAGATGATGTTGGTAAAGGTGTTGATAACACCATATATAGAAGTATGATAGGAAGTCTTTTGTACTTAACAATGAGTAGGCTTGGTATCATGTATATTGTGTGTCTATGTGCTATATACCAGTCAAACTCTAAAGAGTCACACCTAAAAGTTGTTAAACGAATCATTAGATATATAGCTGGTACAACTGAATTGGGTGTTTGGTATTCTAGAAACTGGTACTGAACTCGTGGGTTATACTGACTCGGGCTGGGCTGTGGATGTTGTGGATAGAAAGAGTACTACATGGGGTTGTTTTTTCTTGGTTAATATTCTTATCTCATGGTATACAAAAAAATAAAATTGCATTTCTCTTTCTACAGCTGAAGCCGAGTATATTGCAGCTAGAAGTGCTTGTACACAGTTATTACAGATGAGCCAAATGATAGAGGACTACGGTCTACATAGTAAAATATTGACTGTGTTCTGTGATAATTCCAGTGTCATTGATATCTCAAATATCCAGTCCAGCATTCACGAATCAAACACATTGACATAAGGAACGACTTTATTCGTGACTTGGTTGAGAGGAAGGTAGTTAGTCTCGAGCATATAAGAATAGACAATCAGCTTGCTGACATCTTCACAAAGGCATTAGATTTAGAGACCTTTTCTCGTTTGAGAAGAGATCACAGAATGTGCACTGTCTAAGTCCCTGTTAGTTTTGATGTTATGACACCAAAACTGTCATCAGTCATAACATCTGTATATTTATGCATGCATTTTTATTTTCTTTTTCATACATAATTTGAATGCATTGGGTCTGGTTGAAAGTGCAATAAGGTCATGTGTTGTAATAGAAATGGTGGCAAAAATACTAACCTCTTCAATTAGGTGATAGTGGAACTTTTCCGCAAAAACTGGTTTTCTCCCAGGTCCAAAAAACAAGAGGTGTTAACAGCAATTGCTAAAGATAAGCTATTTCTCTTCAAATCTATAAAAAGATGAAGAAAAAGGATCCAATCTTTAAATTTCACCTCATTGAGTGTTTTTTACGTAGTCATTAACTTGGGTTAAGGGATCTGTTTTTCTTGACTTTACCTAAAGTAATGTTGGTTATAATATCATCAATCAGGAAAAGCAACACTGATCAAGTCACTTAAACCATGAGTTGTATTTTTAACCTTTTTAGGTCATGATTTTTAGGCATCAATTAAGACATTCATACTTTGAGAAGATGCCTTTTTGCTGTGTGTTATGTTGCTTGTACTTTTGTCTTTCCTGAACTCTCTTAATCTTGTTTTGAATCTTGCTAACCAAGTATTTCAGTGGTGTTATAATCGGACGATTGGACAGGTAATAAAGGGATTAACTTAGTGAGTGAGAAATTGCTTTGCAATATATTCATTCTACTTTGGTGATGGTTTAAATAATCCAGCTCTATTTTTGGTTGATTTGTAGTAGATTCGTGTGATTTTTATTTCCAAATTAATGAGATAGTGACTTAGTGGATTGGGATCATGTGTCCTAGATTAGGGGGGGTTATTTTTGGAAGGAAAGAGAATAATGTTTGGGTTTAAAATCGGTTTTTGGGTAAATGAGGGAGTATTTTTTATTATTTGCTTTTTTTTTTCTCTTTCCTAGCAACATTCATTTTTTTTGGTATAAAAGATCGATTATTTTTTTTACCGTATGCCCTACTTCTCCAAAATTCACCTGCAAAATTTGATCTCTCTTACTCTCACGACGTTTCTCTCTCTCTCTCTCTCGATTGTTGTTTGTTTTCTTTGTCTTTTCTTCAAAATTCTTGTAGTATGTCGAACCACCATCTCCGTCCCATGTTCCTAAACTACCGGAGGGCGTGGTCCATCCCGGTGAACAAATTCCATTGAATCTCTCAAGATTCGGTGGCCTGAACATCCGCGAAGAGATTGATGGTGCTTTACCTCCAAATCTGTCACCGATTGCAACATCTGCTGCCACTCCGCCGTCGCTCGATTCTCAAGTTATTGTTCCTGCTCCGGCTCCTTCCAACGCTATTCCGGAGGTCCAGGTTTTTCCAAGACAGCAGGGCAACGAAATCGATGTTGATAATCCTCTTGACTAGTCGTTCATCGCTGCCACTTTTGGCCGGATTGGGAATCCGACCCTAAAGAGATCACGACGGTTGTGCAACATTCCTCCGAGTGTAGTTCCAGTGGCTGTTCCAAAGAGCCAAGCAGGTCTGCGGCGCAATGTTCCACTTGAACACATAAACTTGGTCGAGGACGTCACGGTCATGGCGGACTCGGATGATAAATATTTTGTGCCACCTGCACCTGTTGCCGCACCGCCACCGTCATCCACTCCAAGGCTGTCCAAGTCAGCGACTCTTCGCCGGAAGCAGACAGTCAAGATGGCTGACAAGAAAAATCCCCTGGCTTCAATTAAGGTATCTCCCAGCTCTACTGAAACTGAGTATACAAGAATAATCAATAAATAGTGATTATACATATACAAGGTATGGGTTAAAAATATGACATCATATACACGAGTGTTAAACTAGTACGATAATATATACACACACACAAAAAATACATTTTAGTGCAAAATTAATAATTATATAGTTAAGAAATACGATACCGAGTAAAATAGTGAATCCGTCTCCATTTACTATAGAAGTTCCTAGGGAATTCATTAGAGAAATGTTTCCAATCAAAATAGTTTGTTCTTGCATACCCCTACTCGTTTTCCAAATTAATCCCGCACGGTTATAAATCCGTATATTACGACTGCATATGAATCTTTGTCTAATTAAAACCGTGCCCAAACAATTACTGATATTTTATAAAAGCGGATCACTTTTTTTTCCCACTAAAAAATTAGTACTCCCAAACAAAATGGAAATGAGTGTGCTCGAGAGAGTGTACCATGGACCCAGGTGCACCCTGTAATTTAATTTATCATTGTATATAACTGGCACATATCATCACATATAACTGGTACATATCATCACAAATAATTGAAATTCTAAATCTAAAATTTAAAATCCTAAAATTAAAAAAAAATCTAAAACAAAAAATTAAATCATAAAAATAGAAAATTAATCCCTAAAATGAAAAACTAAATCCTGAAATTGAATATTAAACTCTAAATCCTAAATTTCTATCATATATCATCACATATAACTGACATATTTCATCACATATAACTAACACAAATCATCACATATAACTGGTAGAATGATAGATTTTTGCCGGGTCCCTAAAATGAAAAATTAAATAAAAAAATAAAAAACTAAACCTTAAAATGAAATATTAAATCCTAAAAATGGAAAACTAAACCCTAAATATAAAACTAAACCTAAAATGGAAAAGTAAACCCTAAACTCTAAATTTTTGTCACATATCATCACGTATAAATATCATATATCATCACTTATAACTTTCATATATCATCATGTAATACATGAGCACCTAGTAAGGTGTACCCATGTGCACCTAATATAAATTGTCGGTGTGCCCGAGCTGGTATAGCTTCGCCTGTGTCACCGTGTGTAGAAATATGAGCTATTTCAAACTCATTTATGCTTGCATTGACTGAAACTCGTTGAAATTTAATTTAATTTATAATTAGGCTACAACTTTCATTTATCAGTAAAAAAACCAAAAAAAGTTGGGTTAATTTTGTAGTTTAATTTACAATTGCAAAATCTCCAACCATTTACCATAAACGAAAAGAAAATATAAACAACAGTTGTTTTCATTTGAATTTCATTAAATAAATAAAAAAGTAAATAAACTGTGAAAATGAAAATAAGAAACTTCTGAAAATAACTTTCATAACTCCCACAGTAATTTGTTAAAGATTTTTTGTTTTAATATATTAAATTACTAAATTAGGCAAAATTAGGCAAAAATGATTTGTTAAAGACTTTTATTTCAACTTTTCAACTCTTTAGAAATTCTCCCCTTCCTCAAAAGACTTTTCCCACCAAATCAATCTCCATGGCATCGCCGGAAAATCACCCAACGCCGGCTCTCCACATGGTGGCGATGCCTTTCCCCGGCCGCGGCCACATCAACCCCATGCTCAACCTTTGCAAGGCGGTGGCCGAAAGGAGAAGCGAAATACTCATCACATTCGTAGTCACGGAGGAATGGCTCGGCTTGATCGGCTCCACCACCAAGCCGCCGAACATCAGCTTCGCCTCCGTCCCCAACGTCGTTCCGTCGGAGCGCGTCCGTGGTGACGACACCTACGGCTTCGCCATGGCCGTTCTGAGCAAGATGGGGGAGCCGTTCGAGCAGCTTCTGGACGAGTGGCGGCTCACGGCGCCGCCGGATCTGATTGTAGCCGAGGCGCTGCTCCCGTGGGCGGCTGAAGCTGCAGCCAAAAGGAATATTCCGATGGCTTACCTGTGGTGCATGTCAGCATCAGTGTACGCGATGTTTGACCATTTTGACCTTCTGGTGCCACAACGGCCATTTCCCTGTTGATTTATCAGGTAATTAAGTTTAAAAGATGTGCTCTGTTTGTGAATTGCTCTGCTTGATTCGTCCAAAATTAATTAATTAAAAGAAAATATAATTTACGGATAATGATTTCAATTCTATTTGACTGTGTGTTGGTCAAAAATCGTATGCAAACTGCGACGAAGATGCGATGGTTATGTCTCTTGAAATTTGGAGGTTCTACATAAATTTTGCATGGTAGTTGATAAATTTTTTTATTTAATAAATAATATTAAAAGTTACTAACAATTAAATAAACAAGATATCACAAATATTAAATACATTCAAATAATCAATGTAAGTTCATTAAAATATTCTCCTAACCAATTATACAATCAAATACTAAATACATTCAAATAATCAATGTAAGTTCATTATAATATTCTCCTAACCAATTATACAATCAAATTTTGACTTTTACATAAATTAAGAAAAGTTATTAGAAATAAAAAATATACAATATAATTTTTGATTTGCCCTTATTTAATATGATAGAATAAATATAAATATAACAGTTGTTTATTTAAAATCAATTAAGGCTTATATCATGTTGTATGATAGCTTAATGGTAGACTATTAATTAGTATTGTAATTAGTTAAGGGTGTGTGAGAAAGGTACATAATGTAAATCAATAACATCATGATAAATAAATATTCTTTCATGGTTTCAGTTTGTTGAAAGACACTGTCCTTTTTTTTTTTTTCTATCTCTTCCGCCTCATAATTCACCATCTTCATTAACTATGGCCGAATCGAAATATTCGTTTCATCCATCTCTTCAATTCACCATCTTCATTAACCATGCCGAATCGAAATATTCGTTTCATCCATCTCTTCAATTCACCATCTTCATTAACCATGCCGAATCGAAATATTCGTTTCATCCATCTCTTGTTGTCTCCAATGTGAGAACCTACTTTTCATTACTCTCGAATTAGAGAATGTTCAATATGCAACTTGGACAGAACTCTTCAAAATTCATTCAAGTTCTCACCGAGTCATCCACCGCATCATCCCACCAAAAACAGGTTAGACGAAAAATTCCACAACCAATTGTGGATCAATGTAATCACTCATGTTTTTTTAATTCGAGCAAAAATCGTGACATAACTGTCAAAAATATGGCCACCCTATTCCAATTTGTGGTCTTGGTCATACAACAATCTCACCACCCTCACCCCCACCATTGTCCTTGAAAAATGTTCAAAATGCTCCTCACCATATTAAAAACTTATTGTCAGTCCAAAATCTACTACTGATAACTTCGTGTTTGTTCAATTTAACCCGTTTAGACATGCTCAACGGTTGCAAACCGGCAACTCATGGTTCAAACCGCCGATTAAGTTTGTCAAAAACTAACAAACCGCAACCGAACCGTCCAAACTGTGAAACCTATCGGTTTCACGGTTCAGTTTGGCTGGTTGTCCGATTTTTTTTACTTCTAAAATTCATATTTTTTAGGTTTTCTCCCTATGTTTATTTTCAATTTTATTATATATATATATATATATATATATATATATATATATATATATAATATATATATATATATATAGTGTGTGTGTGTGTGTGAGAGAGAGAGAGAGAGAGGTACGTGAAAAAATAGAAACAACGCTTTGAATTAATTCAAAAAAAAAAATTTGAACTTGAACTATTTAAAATATTTGAAGTTAAAAAAAAATAATTAGAATATTGAAATTTCTGAAGTTAGTTTTTTTTATTTTTCTATTATTATAATTTTTTTCAAATGTATGAGATTAAATGAGAATAAAGAACTAACACTTTGAGAATTTTAATCAATTAAAAGAAATTAAAATTGAACCATTTATAATATTTGAAGTTAAAATAAAAGATTTATATTAGAATATTTGAAACTTTGAAGTTAAGTTAGAAAATAAAATAACACTTTTAATAAATTCAAAAAAAATAAATAAAAAGAAATTGGACTTGAACTATCTTCAAGTATTTTCAATTAAAATCTGAAATCTTAATTTCAAGTAATTATATATATGAGAAGAATACGTGGTTTATGAACTTTGAAAAGGGGTGAGAATGAATAATTTTCAAATACTCGAATTTAAAATCTGAAATTGTTACTTTGAAAAACTGAAATAAGTTATATATTAAATTGTAGCTCCCCATCTTAAAATCAAAGTGCACATAATTTCTTGTATCTTACTTACCTTAGACATGGCGATAGATATAAGTTATCACGAATTTATTGATTTTTGCTAGATCCAATAACAACTAGTATCTCCATCGCAATCGTGGGTCTATAACTTATAAGATAAAGTATTTTCTTGTTGACCAACAATTCAAAATATCGAACGAGTCTGGTATTAGAAAAATGACTTAGAAAATGAATATTTTATAAATGTAGAATAAACGGGCAATTTGAAGCGCCGATTCATGGTTGGAAAAAAGCTTAAACCGAAACCGGACTGCATTATTGGCAGTTGCATTCCAGTTCCAATTTCGATTCGAACCGTGGTCAACGGTTAATTGAACCGATGACCGCCGATTCAAACCGGCGATTTAGTCGATTTGGCCAAACCATTGAGCATCTCTGTTAATGACTTTCAGGCAGGAAAGCGCATAATGAAATATGATAGTCGAGGATATCTATATCCCATCTCCACTACCAAAAATAAAAACAACTCAGTATACACATTTACATCTTTAGCACCATCGTTTTGGCATGCACGTTTGGGTTATCCAGGAGAACCCATTTCGAAACTTCTTACATGCAATTAAGTTATTGATTGTAGTAAACCTTGGATTATTTTCTATTCTTGCCCTCTTGAAAAACATATTAAGTTTCTTTTATTGCCTTTAATTCATGCACTTTCATGCCGTTTGATATTATACATCGTGATATTTGGACATCTCCAGTTTTAAGTTCTTCGGGCCACAAATACTACATATTATCTAGTCGATGGTTACTCTAATTTTTTTGGAACTTTCGGCTATCTAAAAAATATAAGATTTTCTCCACCTTCTTAAAATTTAGAGTTTTCATCTGTAACCAATTTCAAAGAGAGATTAAGAGCTTTCAATGTGATAATGGTAAGGAATTTGATAATGAGAAATTTTGGAAATTTGCAAAACTAGTGGAATTATTTTTCATCTTTCCTCACAAAATGGAAAGGCCGAACGAAAAATTAGAACCATTAACAACGTCCTTACGTACCCCACTTGATCATGCTTTCATTCCTCACTCCTTTTGGCATCATGAATTACAAACATCAATATATTTCCTAAATATATTCCAAGCAAACTTATAAGACATCAAACACCTCTCCAAATCCTATATCAAATAAACCCATAATATTCACACCTTTGGGTATTTGGGTTCTTATGTTATCCTCTTTTTTCATCTACTACTCTCAACAAATTTCAATCTCGTTCTACTCCATGTGCGTATCTAGGTTATCCCCCCATCATCATGGATACAAATGCTACGACTTATCTTTTTTAAAAAATATATTATTATTAGTCGTCATGTAATTTTTAATGAAACTCAATTCTAGTTCTCTTAAAACTATACTCCTTCAAATTATGTTTTCTTGGGGGATGGACTCTCACTTCATATAATCCACCACATGGACTCACAAAGTATATCTTCCCAGGCCCAAGACCCAACATTGTTGGCCAACCCGACCCCTTCTTCTCCGTGCCCAATCACATATGCCCACAATCAGTACCAAGTCCTGAACCCACTCCAGCGTGACCGAATAGCCTCTCTTTCTCCAGGCCCACGCCTTCCCTCCGGCCCTTTACACATGACCCACCTACCTCCAATTCCAAATCAGCAACCGGTAACGAGAAGACAACATAGAATCCAAAAATTGAACATCAAATGTAGCCTACTCACTACCGTAATTAAATCACCAAAATTCCATAATCCCTATTTTGCCCTTTAATGACCCAAATTGAAAAATAGCTATGAACGATGAATATAATGCTCTTATTAAAAATAAGACATGGAATTTAGTTCCACGTCCACCTAATGCTAATATTATTTGTTGTAAGTGGATTTTCAAACATAAAGAAAATTTTGATGGTTCTTTGAGAGACATAAATCCCGACTTATAGGCGATGGTAAAACTCAAGCGGTTGGAATGAAATGCGGTGACACTTTTAGCTCGGTCATCAAACCAGCCACTATTCGCATTGTTCTCGGCTTAGCAGTTTCCAAGCAATGGCTGATTCACCAACTCGATGTCAATAATGTGTTCTTGCACGGTGAGTTACATGAAACTGTATGCATGTATAAATCCATAGTTTTTTGAGACCCCAGACATCCTGAATACATTTTCTTTTATTGGAAAAGCCTTTGAATGGACTCAAGCAAGCTCTTGGAGCCTGGTACAAATGATTCGTGGATTATACCTCTACAATTAGATTCTCTCATAGCAAATCTGATCACTCATTATTCATCTTCCAGAAAGGTAATCATATGCTTACATTCTCCTATATGTCAATGACATTGTCCTTACAGCCTCATCCGATGATCTTCGCAAGTCCATCTTCTTAGTTCAGAATTTTCTATGAAAGAATTGGGTACCCTAAGTTATTTCTCGGGCATAGGAGTTACTCGTTATGCAGGTGGTCTGTTCCTATCTCAAAAGAAATATGCTGAAGAGATCATTGATCGAGCTAGCATGTCGTCTTGTGAGCCCAGACCCACTCCACCCAATACTAAACCAAAACTAAGTGCGAATTCTCGCACTGCGTCTAATGATCCATCCCACTATCGCAGCCTGGCAGGAGCCTTATAGTATCTTACATTCACACGACCAGACATCTCTTATTTCGGGCAACAGATCTACTTACTCATGCATAATCCAACAGAGGAACACATGTTTGCTTTGAAATGCATCAAACGTCATAGTTAGGGCACTCTCAACCATGTATTGCATTTATATACATCCTGGACAACCTCTCTTATCTCATATACAAATGCGAACTAGGGTGGATGTCTAAATACCCAACGCTCCACTTTGGATTATTGTGTTTTTCTTGCAAAAAATTTGATCTCTTTGTCCTCCGAACGACAAGCTATGTTGTCTCAATCAAGCCCCGAGGCCAAATATCGAGGAGTCTCTAATGTGGTTTCTAAATCTTGCTGGTTACGAAACTCTTTTCTTGAACTTCACTGTCCTATTTCAAAAGATTCATTAGTCTACTGTAACGTTAGTGCAATTTACATCTCCAAAGATCCAGTCCAACATCAACGCACTAAACATGTCTAGATGGATATTCATTTGTTCTCAAAAAGGTTGGTCGTGGTCAAGTACTAGTCTTAAATGCCCCCTCACTCTTCTAAATTGTCGATATCTTCACAAAGGTCTTCTGTTGATTCTATTTGAAAACTTTTGGGATAGTTTCAGTGTCAGTCGACCTCCCGCTTCGACTGCGGGGGAGTGATAGAATAAATATAACTATTGCAGTGATTTATTGTAAAATCAATTAAGTCTTATATCATGTTGTATGATAGCCTAATTGTTAATTATTAATTATCCTTGTAATTAGTTAAGCTTGTGCACAAAAGGTGCCTAATGTAATTCAATAACATTATGGGAAATAAACATTCTTTCATATAAAAGGTGTTGGTTACAAAATTTATATTAACTAGGGTTATAATAAAATAATGAATAAAGTAATATTCAATATAAAAAGTGGACTATATATTTGGGACACGACTATATTTGAGATGGATGGAGTACTAAGAAAAATTAACATTAAGTTGATTCTAATAACAAAAGTTCACGACCTCCACGCCTTTTGTTACACAAAATTGTTGATTAAATCATTATAATCAAAACGCGTGCAAATATTCTCTAAGTTTCCAAATTTTTTATTGATTTTTTATTTGGAATCAGGTTATCAAAACTGAGAATGAATTTCGTGTGTCCGGTTGTTTTTCTAGTTTTCCAAGAAAATTGATTGTGCAACTTGCTTGTGAGATACTTGAAAGTATGAATGTCCTAAAGACAATCAGATTTAAAGACATTATACTTGATCACAACTATTATATATATGGCATTGCATTTATTGAATTATTATTTATATTGTTTGTGATTATTCATATAAATGCTCCCGTAGAGTTAATGTTGTCATTGATATGGTGAGATGTCATTGATAATACATTACTTTTAAAATAACCACGACTAATGATTATGAAAATTGGGATATTGATAATATAATATATGTCGGCATACACTTTAGAGAATGCAGTAAGTCTCACGAATGCGAATAATAGTTATTCGTGATGGACATATGGATACTTTGGAGAGTATTGATAAACCCTACTGATAAGTTATTAATTGTATATCTATAAACTTATCAGTGTTTAAAGCGTGTGATAATCCTTTGCCTTGAGGTCAATACGCACCTTTTTTACTGAGTGATGTACTTTGACCATGACCAATGCTTGCACTCCTTTCGGGGTAGATACAGCTTGTGTTGGGTGCATCATGATGTAAATGAAGGTGGTAGTTGAGCCAAGAAAGAATTCATTCCTCGATTGAATTTCGAGAGAGATCACTCATAATCTCTATATTTGGTCGACTAAAGTCATTGGCCAATGTAAGAGACATATTCAATATAGTAATTGAAGTATTTTCTAGTTGTCGACTAATAAAGATGAGATAAATTGATTAAGCCATTGAGATAGACACTTGGATAAATCTTAAGCTTAATCGAGTGATTCGGAATGAAAGGAATTTCACTAAAACTTTGTATAAAGGTTATAATTCGCTGAGTTCAAGTGAATGTTTTTTATATATTGAGTTCGTTCAACTATGCCGTCTAGGAGTTTTGTTTGGATCATCATTGGACTGATGTCATATATATAGGCCTATAGGGTCACACTATATGCTATTAGTTTTCCAATTTAAGAGTGTATCAAGAAAGTATTAAATATTCAATTTAGAATTGTAATATTTAATTGTTAATAATTATGATATTAATTTTTATTTGATAGAATCTTTAATTAAATTAAATTGAATTTGGATTTAATTATCTATGTTATATTAATAATGGTAATTGGGCTAAAATTGTTTTGAGCCCATGTCTTGGACAACTCCAATCCTTTTTAGGATTAGGCTTCTCTTATGTACCTAGTATAAATATAACATAGAGTCATAAGTTGTAAACAATGAAAAACAAGAGAGACGCAGAGAGTTATTGGAAAACATAAATCCTAATTTTGAGATTGAGAGTTATTGAGCTTTCGTGAGGTTTCCTAACTTTCTTCACGATAACAATGCACTGAAGTTGGATTTTGCAGGCGGACAACTAATTGCGTGGATACCTTAGTGTTGAACTCAATCCTGGATTTACTGTAAGGGTTTCATGCTTTTATCTCGTTTATTTATTATATAAATATATTCTTTCACAGGACGGATCTGTTGGATCTAAAAATTTTAAAACTTCCGTTGCACGAGTATGGTGTTTGTCTCTATGAATTCCAACAGTAGTATCAGAGCTCGGGGCTGTGTTAACGATTATATTTATAATATTATAATATAATCATGGGTTGAATTGTTGTTTAGTGATTTTAATTTGATTAAAATCGTTAATAGAAATTTTAATTTGATTAAAGATTTTAATTTTAATCGTTTTTAATTAGATTTTAAAAAAATTGAAAATCGCAAAAACGTAAAACTGGGATTGAAAACATACCTGGACCGCATCTTCTGCAAACCTCCGCTGCGTCGGCGATGGACCGCCTTCCGCTGGATTACGTCCTGGATGACGCCGTTGGTCGGAGAGGCAGCCTTCTGGACGGGCTCCAGACGGCGGCCACGCAGAAAGACAGAACACGGCTGCGTTTTGGGCCGTCGATTCGCAGGCTTCAGGGCCGATTTCTCGCCGCTCCGCGAGTTTTCCGGCGGGCCATTGCTGTCGGAAGCTTCGGCTCTTCACGGGCTGTAGCGTGGTGCCGACGAGGCCCGAAACGCAAGCCCTAAATCCGATTTAGGGCTTGGGTAAAATCTTGAGAATTTGATATAGTTTTGGTCTTGATTGTAATTTTAGAAATTTATGAAATCACATAATTTCTCTAAATTTTTAAAAAACTACGAGGCTGCCCATAACTTTTCAGAAACTTCGTTTTGACCCCAAAAATTTTTCAGAAAGTTGTTTTAAGTCCAAATGGCATTTTCGTAATTATTAAAGTTTTCGAAAATTGCCGAAAGGAACCTAAAACTTTCAGAAAATCTTAAGGGGGTATATGGCTATGCTGAAAATTTTGAAACTTGTTTTTTTACTAAAAATCTTTTAAAATTGTTTTAGAAATTAATTTTAAGTTTAGAATTTAATTAATTTCTAAGTTAGAACATTTTTAAAAAAAATTATTTAGAAATAAGAATTAAATTTGGAATTTAATAATTTCTAAATTTAAACCTTTTAAAATTATTTAGAAATAAGAATTAAATTTAGAATTTAATAACTTCTAAATTTAAACCTTTTAAAGTAATTTAGAAATCAGATTAAATTTGGAATTTAATTTTTCTAAATTTAAATTATTAACCCATGATTATTATTATATTACTGCATTATTTGATAATGTAAATTAAATTAAAATTTTGAATTTCAATTTAATTATGGAATTGTTCCTCTACTTGCAATAATTGTCTATGTGCTCGTATATTACTTTTTAAGCATAGGGTCCGCATATATTGTCTAGGTAGGCGGCGCCCAGTATTTGTCGGACCGTTTTCTTACAAACTTGGGTAGGCGGCGCCCAACATTTGTCGGACCGTTTGCTTATAAATTATGGGTAGGCGGCGCCCAATAATTGTTTACTGTTCATTTGGATCTTGTTAATTGTTAAACCCCGATAAATACTCCCCAAATAAAATATGAGTCTCATCTTGGATGAACGCGCTGTCCATTATAATTGGGTGAGTACGAAACCTTTTTCGTCCATGAGTATTGCACCCTAGTGCTTGCTCTGGTCGACGAGGTCAAGGCTCGCTCATAGGTGCATATGTTTGCGATCGTGTAATGGGGTTGACTCACTTAGTTCTTTCTTGTCGCCCTAGCGTTGGAATCAACTAAGGGCGTAAGATCGAATTAAATTCGATCGATCAAGAGTTATAATTGTGTATAATTAGTTTGAACACCTACCAGTTGTGTTATTGTGGTCATCAGCCCTAGCAGGGGCTGCAATAGCATGAATATGGATCTTGGCTAACTATGATCATATTTGATATCAGTCCGTATTCTACGTGGGGTCGTAGAATATGTTAAAATAGTGGGAGCTAATTATTAAAGTCATTGTTAATTAGTTAATAATTGTGATCATAGGAATTAGAATTAGAGTTTTAATTTCATCTCTATTAATTTTCTCCAGATTAGTTAAGATGTCGAATTTATCATTGAAATGTTTGGTTGAAATGAACAAGTTGACTGAACCAAACTTTATGGATTGGTTGCGCAATCTGCGTTTAGTTTTGAGACAGCAAAAGATTGAGTATGTGTTGGACACACCCGTTCCTGAGATTCTTGATAAGAACTCTCCTGAAGTTTGACATTGATATTCATGGGAAATATAAGGATGATGCAACTTCGGCAAAATGTGTCATGCTAACTACGGTGACGACAGAATTGCAAAGACAGCATGAACACATGGCCCCTTACGAAGTGTTGGAGCATTTGAAGAGTCTCTATGCTTCGCAAGCTCAAACTATGGAGTATGAGCTGCTAAGAGATCTCTTTCAGTGCAAGTTTCATGATGGGGGCAAGGTGTCTGAGCATGTTTTGAAGATGATAGGGTTGATTGAGAGGTTGGCTTCGATTGAAACGAACCTACCTGAAAATGTCTCAGTAAACTTGATCATGAATTCGCTTCTTGGTTCATTTGAAAACATCATTGTGAATTATAATATGAACAATACGAAAGCGAAGCTTCCCGAGGTTCATAACATGCTTAAGACATATGAGTCTTCAACCTCAAAGGGCAAAGCTGTACTTATGGTGAGTACATCTGTTAGATCTAACCTGAAAGGTAAGAAAAAGTAGAAAAAGAAAACTAAGGTTGGGACTAAGCCTAGGGCTTTGAAGCTAAAAGGAGGTGCTTTTAAGAAGCCAACATTGTCTAAAGATGTGTGTTTATATTGCAAAGAAAAGTGACATTGGAAGAGAGACCGTGAGAAGTGGAAAACATTAGATGTTTCCGGCTCCTTCAGGTATATTTGTCATTGAGATAAATATATCTATTAATAACTCTCACTGCTGGGTATTTGATACCGGATGTGGCTCACACATTTGTAATAATGTGCAGAGGCTAATTGATAACAGGATGTTTAGATCGGAAAAAATTTGCCTGTGCGTGCGAAATGGAGCAAACATTTGTAATAATGTGTAGGGGTTAAGTGACAGCAGGATGTTAGACCATGGAAAATTTACCTGCGCAATGGAGTAAACATTTGTAATAATGTGCAGGGGCTAAGTGACAGCAAGATGGTTAGACCGGGGAAAATTTACCGAGCAAAGGTTGCTGCCGAGTGTGTAGGGACTTATAAATTAGATTTACCTTCGAGTTATAAACTAAATTTATATAATTATTATTTTGTTCCATAGATTACGAACAATATTATTTTTATTTAGACATTGAAGAATTTTTCTTCTATTTTACTAATAATAATTATTTATTTATGCATAATGGTATTATTTATAAAAATGCTTCACTTGTTAATGGAAACAATATAAAAATTGGGCCTATTATAAAAATTTGTGACGCCTAGATATCAAGGCTCTAGGCAATGGCCTTTGCCACTTGCCCACGAGCTGTCTCTGGGTCAAACATCTATGTTCAATTTCTAACCTTTTTGATTACTGGTGTGGTATTAACTGGAGTAACTCAAATCCACAAATGTAAGTTGACTGTCCGTGTTTATATTATTGTGTGTATGTGTGCCCGCTTGTACTTGTGTGTGTAACTTTGTATGTGTATGTTTGTGTGAGAGGGAAGATAGTGAAGAGTGAGTGAATAGAAAAGGGGGGCGTGCTTTAACAGACTATTATATGGATAATTAATTTTTTAAATCGGTGCATTTAGGAATCCCACAAATGTGAATACTGAAAGTATCATTTCTCACTTAATTAGAACCATTAAATTTAAAGTTGGTTATGAATAATGGTAAGATCAAGAGATGTAAATGTAGGAGGGTTGGGAGGTATGGTGCCTTCACGTCACCGTAGTCATTTCCTATAATAAATCATACTGGCTTTACTCGTCTTTTGATCCATAATTCATCCAACTTTTATGTTTTGTTGAAGATCAGAAAAGGGAAAGATTTCACTTGAATTTTGGAGAAAATAGCGTGACGATTAGTAATCTCACTCGAAATTCACAAAAGGGACAGATAGTAAATGAAAATGTGATAATAATAATTGACGTGATGCTTTTTTAGTAAAATAGTGTCAGAATGCTTTTTTTTTAATAAATGGTGATTTGATAAAAATAAGAGAGCGATTAGGTATATGTAAAAACGATCTTGTATTGTAGCTCAATTGAGATTGTTCACCCATAAGTCTGTTAAATTGATTAATGGAGAAATGAAAATGGATGAATAATGTAGTTTCTAAAAAAAATCACATGCCAAGTGCAAACCGCACATTTTCTTTTTAATTTTAGCAGTCCCTCTAAAATTAGGCTGAATAGGCTATATACATAACATAGATAGACACTGATAATCATTTGCTCTTTCATGTTGTGATGATCCCACTTAATGGAGATGCTATTGTGGACACATTCCAGGCCTCTCTCCAATTCGTCTTTCTGATCTCCCTGCAACCATGAGGGACCCTGAAATCTCTTCAATACTCCATAAAATTCACCCCGACGAGTCCAAAGCAAAATATCTCATCTTCAATTCCATTTCCGAGCTAGAATCCCATGTTTTCAAATATCTCAACCAAAAATCCAAATTCTCAATCTTCAACATTGGCCCTGCAGATTCATTTTTCAAATCCAAACATGTCATCAACTCCACTAATGCCACCGATGATGAATATTACTTAAATTGGCTCGACCAGCAACCCCTTGACTCGGTTCTTTACATCTCGCTAGGGAGTTTTCTATATGTTTCCGGTGCCCAAATGGATGAGATTGCCAATGGGCTGCAAAGGAGTGGTGTTAGGTTCTTGTGGGTCGCCCTACGCGAGACAGCCCGATTGCAGGAGATGTGTGGTAAAAAAGGGCTCGTTGTGGATTGGTGCGATCAGCTGAGGGTCCTCTGCCACCCATCTGTGGGAGGATTCTGGTCGCACTGTGGGTGGAATTCGATGAAAGAAGCTGCGCTGGCGGGCGTGCCGATGTTGACTTCACCGATACTGATGGACCAATTGCCTAATGCCAAGGTGATCGTCGAGGATTGGAGGATCGGGTGGAGGGTTTCGGAGAGCGAGTTTGGAGAAGAGAATTTGGTGAAGGGTGATGAGATAAAGGAGATTGTGGGGAGGTTTATGGAGTTGGAGAGTTTAGAGAGAGGGGAGCTTGTGAGAAATGCAATAGAATTGAAGAAGGTTTGTGAACGAGAATTTGAAGTCGGGGGTTCATTCGATGTGAATCTTGACGGCTTTGTGGAATCAATCTTGCAACGTAGGTCTTCTACGGTACGAGACACTTGATAATGTTGTCGAGTAATTTGGATATGTGGTCGATTTCATTATGAGTTTGATATGATGTTTCAATATAAACTAAATTCAATCAAAAGCTTCTAAAACAATCCAAACAACAAGAGTAATGCATCAAATGGAAACTGAATGGAGATTGCATTGATTTAAAAAGGGATACACGACAAGGGTTCACAATACAATTATACACAAAACGATCGATTCTTGAAAGACCATTCACTAACCAAACCGGAACAACAACATGATCACACAACAACAAGAACTCGAAACACCCAAATCTGATCCATCAACAACATCCTTCAACCTAATCATCACCAAATCACTCCAAAACTATTTTTTCTTGTTATTTTTATTAACCCCTGCATTTTCTTTACCTCCGGCTCCGGCTTGTGCTGCTTTTCTAGCCGCCTTTTCTTGCAGTGCTTTTGCATCCCTGTCGATTAAATAGCATACACCAGCAATTAGATCAACATTTAAATAGCCTGATTAATTAAAGAAAACTCTATATCACAAACTACCCATGGATCTGCATTTTCTTAACAAATATCCCTATATTGAGGTTAGAACTTGTAAAATAGAAACAAATCATCACGTATTCTTAATTCTTAAAGATATAGCTGGAAATTTATTGTAATAAGACGAAACCTCAAATATTTTTTGTATTTAGCATTATTTGACATAAGAACGCATAGGATGAGAAAATGAGATAACAAACCTTTCTCGTCTCTGCTCGGGGGTCAATCCATCATCCTTTGGATTCCTGGGCTTGTGGCCGGTTCGGGCTTGAGCCCTCTCACGATCGCGCTCTCTTTGGTTACCGCGTTAGCTTAAAGTCAAGAGTCAAAACAAAATGTAGATCAACTACTAACAAAGTATGTTTTATGCTCGTTAATTTCTGTTTAAATCAAAGCGGAATGGTAAGTTGCAAGTCCTTAATGTTTGCCATTCAAAGGATTGATTTTGAAGGAAAATCAAGAAAACCGAATGCTTAGATTTAATGATATTTAAAAAAAAAAAAATCCCATTGATCAAATTCTAAGGTTTATTTAACCTTTTTCTCAAAAAATATTGGAAAAAGCACTTCTGTTGTATTAAAGTCTTTTTTTTTTCCCACATTACAGATAAAAAGAAAACTATTCAAGAACAAAGAAAATACTCATACAACATAGATAATTTCCTATTTTCTATTGGAAAAAAAAAAAGTTGATCTAAAATCAAAGAGGAACATATCGGAAGGATATGACTCATTCTCGATTCTACGAACAGCCAAACAAAGAGATCTAACACCAAATTCGCTCAACAAAAGGACCCTGGGCAACAAAAACCACCCAAAAATTAAGGGAAAAAAAAAATACAAATAGGCTAAAAATATTAATAACGCGGAGAGAAAAGAAACAGAATTCTGCACAAAGAAAAAAAGAGAAGAATAAAAATACCTTTTCGACGCAATGGAGTATTATGATAGCTGGAAAGAAAAACAGAGAGGGGTTATTGGGATTCTAAACAATCGATTGAGGATTTAGGGACAGCCAAAATGGGAAGGAGTGCAATTATTTAAATATAAATTTGAGAGTTTCGAACCAGTTCTTTCAGGTCTCCGCAGAAGGATCGAGAAGCAATAAATATTATTATCTTAATTCTGACTTTTGAATTTGATTGGTTCTCTTTTATTTTATGGTAAGTATTACTCTCAAAATATTTACTGCTCAATCTGTTTCAAAATATAAATCATTTTGAAAAAAAATACATTTATTAAAAAACTTAAATAAATGAGTAAATAATTAATTATTTATTTTCGTAAACTACCAATTCCATTTTACCTTACTCTCTCTCCTCAAATATTTTAATTTTCAATTAACTTTTTATCTTTTTCTTTCTCCTTCTTCTCAAATATCTCAATTCTCAATTCACTTTTTACCTTTTTTTTCTCTCTCTTCTCCTAAATTTGTGTGAAAAAAACAAAACAACTTATATTGTGAAACAATAATTTTACTTTTAAACAACTTATATTGTGAAATGGAGGGAGTATTATTTTAGGGTTGTGTATAAGAATAAGAATTATGAAGTAAATATTACTCACTTTGAGTTTACAAAATTTATTGTCTTACTAGTTTGAAACCCGCGATTTTCGGGTAAATATAAAAAATGTAAAAAAGATGAAATTTATCAAAAAAATAATTAAGAATGTGAATTATTATATCAAAAGAAAAAAAAAATATTGTTCACTTTATATTTTGAAATTTTTATGCTACATTAGTTGTTTTGTTTAAAATGGTATCATTTTCGTCGCAACAAATAATTTTCAATCTTTTATACTCTTAACTATCAATATTGTGAAATAAAGAGGACTTGTGCATTATACGCGAGTTTTATAATGATACTTTTGAAAGATTTGTGATAGCTATAAAAATAAAATAAAAAACCTTAAAGTATGATTGTATTTTAAACTTATGTGGCATCTCGTTCCAATATAAAAATCGTTCAAGTTCTGGTATATTTATATTTTATATTACATCATTTTTTATAATGAATAGTGTTCGAGTGCATTTATACATGCAAATCCACGGGATTAGTTGTTAAATATAGCAAATTACCCTTAATGTGACATTCAAAACCCGAAAATAATCGAAATTGTGAAAATATTAAGGACCCCTTGAGTGATATCAAATTTATATTTTATAAGGTTATCATATTCATTCGAGATGCGAAAAATATAATTAAGACCGAAATTCTTGTAAATCTGAAATTATGAGGATTATTGTAAATTCTTATAAATTATGGAATTCTTCTAAATTTCGAAAATATAATTAAGACCGAAATACTATGTCGTTCTAATAATATATATGCAGTTTAACCCTATGAGGATTATAATTTTTTGATTTTATGAATTAGTATATATTTGGTATAAATATTTTAGTTTAGGTATATAAATTATTAATATGAGGAATGATTTTAGTAGTAAAAAAAAACACTAATAAAATCAAAATACTAATACTAATAATTATTCGTATAATTATTTTAAGAATATTATTAATAGGTGTTTTTGTGAATTTTGGGTGATTAAATAGTGAGACTATCTCTCATGAGACATATATGAGAAAATTGGTGAGAGAATATCATTGTTCTGAAAACCAGATCGGTCATTGAACCGGTAAAACTACAGGTTCAGTGGTTCACAGGTCCAACCGTGGTCGGACCGATTATATATATATATATATATATATATATATATATATATATAAATCGAATTATTAATATAAAGAAAAAAGGAAATATTATTCCCTTTAAATCTTGAAAAAACTCATTGTAGATCACATTAACTCTTTTATTTTGGATTTTACGTTGCAACAAATAATCTTGAACTATTTTGCCTCTTAATTCTTAATAATGCAATAAAGATTTGATATTTGTATTGCATGAGAGTTATAAGATTGGCTAGTATAATAATAAAATCGAGAAACACATATAATTTGAATAAATTTAAAAGTATTATTTTCTATTGTTTTATTATAATTATATAACATAATAACTAAATCATAATCATACTGGTTTTTTTACGATAATTTTTTTTCTGTTGACTGATTTTACGTATGATTCGTCAATCACTCAAAATTCATTCGTAATATATTTCGAATTAATTGAGATTTTAAAAACAATCAATAATACATACGCTCACGCTTGAGTGTAATTATACTACTCAATATGTGAAATTTTGAATATGAGTGATAATTAAAGAACTTAATATATAAATCATAATTCAATTCCCAATTGACATATTTAGCGTGGAACTTGGAATTTTTTTTGGTATTGTTTGACCATATTTAAGAATAAAGTTAAATTCATTTTCTATTTTAATCAGTCAAACCATTATGAGTCTCATATTTATAATTATATAACTTAATAATCAAATCATATCTTGGCGCCGGATTTGATTTGTTAATTTTAATATTTTATAATAATCATTCATACTCGACTTATGGTAAGTAATTAAATCAAAACTAAGATTTATCAATCACCCAAAACTCAACCATGATATATTTGGAATTAAGTATACTTTTAAGAATCCTCCGTAACAACCACACTTGGTTTTAATTAAATCTCTCAATAGACAAAAATCTATATTAAAAATTGGTTTGGCCGTGAGCCTAGCCTTTGAATTATTGATTTGCCAATTTCGAAAAAAGGAAAATTAGGAAAGGCAAAAACATAAAAAACAACTTAAACGTTGAACCCTCTTTATGACGGTCAAAATAAATTCAAAGTATTATTTATAACTGAATCGTTGACCCCTTTTATTACTAACTAAATATTAGCCAAAATGGGCGTCGCAATTTAGAGGATGTTAATGTCAAATAATAGCTTAAGCGAAACAGTATAAAAAAAATAGAAATACCTTTATTAGTTTTTCCCGTAGAGGATTGTTAATGCCAAATAATAGCTGAAGCGAAACAATATACAATAGAAATACCTTTATTAGTTTTTCCCGTGGCCTTTTGCGTTCGTCGCCCAAGATACACAATCCAAGAAAACAAACAAAATCTGATCTGAATATATACTGAGTTTCTTTTGTTTGCCCAAGATATAATTGGAAGACGAAAGAGCAAAATTTCTACAACTAATAAATCTGCATCTGAACTGCACTTTAACAACACAAACCGCACCAATAGGCAACTCAACAAAATTTCTACCATGTATTGTATTTGTTATAGTTATTACTTCAAATATTAGGTCAATTGATATTATGTATCAAGCATAATGAGATTATACAATCTACAAAAAAAATACGAAGAAATAAATGAAGATGCTCTTTGGGTAACCGAAAAATAAGTGGGATTTATACAGAACAATTATCTTGAATTCCCCATTTTAGATATTGATATTAAATGATTTGAAAAACTTTATGAACTATTTAGAAGAAAGAAAATGAGCAAACTGCAGAAAGACTGTATAATAATTTGTTCTTTTTGTATAATATACAAAAATACACAGTACCCCTGGCTCGCCAAGTAGAATACTTCTCTAGAATTGGGGCAAACTGCAGTTCAAGAACACTTGTCTAAGTCCCTCTTTCCCATCGTAGTTGGCAGCAATGACATTATATACCATTTCATGGTTGGCTCCAAAGACGGAAACTCCTCTCAACAACATGTTACTCTAATGGTCTCCACCCACAAACAACTGCTCAAGGTAAAACTTTAATAAACACTTCATACAAAATTATACATTGTTGCATTCATTAAGTACTTTAACAGAATTAAAACCTCGTAAAAAAAGTTGTATTATTGTATACACATGCAATAATTCACAATTGATTTAAAATGTCTCATTTGTTATACCCTTCGAATTTAGGGTATATAAGAAAGATAACAAACCTATAAGATCTTCATGTCATGAGATCGAGATTTTGGTTGAATAAAATTAGATTGAAAAAAGTAGATCATAACATTCATCGACAATGGCCACCCCTGTTGCGTCTGAATCGGGTCTCATCAAGTTACTCCACCCCGCCTCGTGCCCCACCAACGTACAGGCCGCCATTTTCTGGGGCGTCGCCAAAAACTCAGGCAAAAATTTAAAAGTAAAATCTAATGACAAATTTAAGGTAATTAATTTGGTCACGAACCTCGACAATCTTCCTATCAGCCCGCGAACTCACTGCTGCCACTGAACTTCTCATTACCACTGCCCTTAACTGCAAAATAAGGCTCCGGGCACCTGAAACTCAACTCGTACTTTTCCTACAGAAAGGAATCCAAAATCTCACGAATCTCCAGGCTTCTCTCATGGCCTGCAAGGTCATGTGAGAGACACCATCGTCCTGGAGATAAACGGAGAGCTTGTCAGGCGGTTTAGTCGAACACCATAGCCGGAATCACGGTGTTCATCACCCCTAGAGAGGGCTCCTTGCTCGGATCGGCCGTGCATATGAACACATCGACTCGCGGGAGCTTTTCGTAAAATGTGAAATATTGTTGAACCCTTTCTAGACCATATTATTTCTCCGTGTCATTTTCCCCTAAAATGTAGCCAGAAGAGCCAGGCAATTAAGGGATTTTAAATCCTTTTTCCTAGATAAAATTCTTTTGCGTAGCCTGTTATTTAAATTTTTTCAAACACAAGTGAAATTAATAAACTTCAAGTCTTTATCCCTTTTATGTGATAAAGTCGCATTAACTATCGACTGAATTTCAATTCTAAGTGTTCTTCTCGAGGATACTAACAAATCGCCTAAATCGGTTTTTAAAATACTAAATGTTCTTCTCGAGGATAAGGTACATTTCTGAATACATTGATGATGCCTGGTTAAAACTAAACTAAAACTCAAAATTTTGCAAATTCCAGAAAGTGAATTACCCATCATTTGAAGTCTACAGGTAGCTTTGTAAAAATCCCCCCGCACTCGAAGACTTTAATCTTCATTTTGTAACATGGCTCAAAAAAATTAAGAAATGCTAAGGAATCAGTACAAATAGAAACCCATTAACCTATCGAGAACAAAAAGTGAGCCCATATCCTCGATGTTCAAGATTTATGACTCGAATATATACTCACAAACAAAAGCGGTTCCACTGCATGTTTTAAATCATATATATAAATCAAATATTTGTAAATTATGATTAAAAATAAAAATAAATACATATCTAAAACTACACACATACACACATACATACACACACATACATATATATATATATATATATATATATTATTATTGAAAATGAAATTAGTATTTTTAAAAATAAATCTAAATCGAGTTTATTTACCTGGATATAAAAACAGACTTGAAGCAATTATATAGATATGAAAAATAGCATTGGTGGAAATAGATTATTTATCCGAGTGGAAAAGCAGATGAATTAATTATACATATATTAAAAAAAATGCAATTGTTGCAATCGGCTTTAAATTTGAAAAATTGTACCAATTTATCACCAAAT
The DNA here is from genome assembly GCA_014905375.1 of Phtheirospermum japonicum. NCBI lineage: Eukaryota > Viridiplantae > Streptophyta > Magnoliopsida > Lamiales > Orobanchaceae > Phtheirospermum > Phtheirospermum japonicum. The sequence continues at coordinate 1,314,420 of BMAC01000174.1, forward strand.
AAACTTCAATAATAAATTTTTTTAAGGTCAAGTAATAAAAAGAAATAGTATATGTTCTAACAATCAAACCAATATATTAAGAGCAAGAAAAAAACTAAGTTTGAATGGACAATTCATCAAACACCAAGAGTGCAGTCTTCTGGTTCTGAAAACACAAAGCCAATGTCTTTTGTAAAAGGAAAATATAAAAAATAAAAAATGGGGAGAACAAAAAGATGAAAACACAAACCGAGAGTAAGAAACCATTTCGGCCTTGGTTT
>BMAC01000174.1:1326958-1338225 GCA_014905375.1 Phtheirospermum japonicum
TAAGTTTAATTTATATTCACCAACAACTTTTTTAATATCACGAGTAAGGGTAGAGCGTGAGATGCTCGTACTCGAGGGATTAAAAGAAAGTTGGGTGAATTTTGCATATAAATCATCACCGAAAAAGTTAAAAGGAAGAGATCTAGAAGAAACAAATTTTGCTAATTCCTTTCTATGAGTAGCGTCGGAATATATAAATAAAGAAGAGGAGTTCGTACTTACTTGTCCTCCTTGTAGTTGCGTTTGAGTCCTATCGATGCCGACTTTATCGGGGTGTTTGTTGTTGAGATGGTTGTGCATATTCCCATATCCTCCTCCTTCTAGAAATTGGTAAGATGATGTACAATAGTTGCAAGTGACACGGTACCTCCTTTTTTGTTTTTTGCCATCTTCCGGAGGTGGCTTGTTTGCGGGTGGCGGGATTTCGATTTTTTGAAAATATTTCTTGAAAATGTCAGATTTTAACTCCGTTGTTGCCCGAGAACGAGTTTTCGGATTTTTTGGAGGAGGCAATTCATCCTCCTCTTCAATGAGCGGCACATCTTCACCGGCAAAGGCGGCAGCAGCTCGATAACATCGATCAATGTCGGTATCACTCCAATCTTCGTCAATTTCGATGCGATTGGGATTGTAGTCACCGATCGAAGGAGTGTTGCCTTGTGATAAGCTGATGGGATGGACATTGGTGTCGTCATCGAGTGCTATACTCTTTCCCTTATCGGAACGACGGAAATGAGAAGAACCTCCACGGTTCGACATTTTTTTTAGAAGTTAAGATTAATTAATATAAAAAAAATAAGAAAGAGTAGTAATGGACTAAAGTAGTAGGATTATAAATAGAAAGTACGAAATATATTTGGAATTATAACACTAAACTTAAATAAATTTAGTTTAGAATTAGGAAGGCTTGATAATAATTAAAGAATCTTGGAAATCACAAAATTTGCAAAGAGGGACAATGTAGAATAGAGAGATTATAGAAGATGATAGATTGGTGTGAGAGAAATGAGTTGGTAATGGAGGGTATTTATAGAAGTAAAAAAAAAAAAAAAAAAAAAGGCGGATAAACCGCCAGTTTTTGGACCAAACCGCCCGGTTTCGAGTCAAACCGGTGGTTTGAATCAACGGTCACTTGATATCGACCGTTGATCATCAACGGTCAGAAGATCAAGACCGTTGATTTCAAATGGCTCGCTGACGACTCAGTCGATCGACTGAATTCTTTTTTTCAAAAACCGGCGATTTGAACCGCCGGTTTACCGTTTGGGGTATGGGAAACCGGAACTGGCCCGCCTTAACGGCGGTTGCGGTTGCGGTTCCGGTTCAAACCGGCGATTTGTCCGGTTCGCCCGAACCGGTGAACACCTCTAGTTATTGATGTGTTAATGGCGACTTTGACTCTTCTTCATGGAGAGAGAGAGAAAGAGAGAGATAGAGGGAGAGAGGTGTTTTTTTGCATGTAATTGTGGCATTTTATCTTGTGTTTCTAGTTAGAGTTTAACGTTATTTGTAGTAGTTTGAGTCTTATTTTGTTAAAGTTTTAGATTATTCTATTATTTTTAAGTTTGAGATTGATTGGTGTGTTGTAATGATAAATCATGAGGTTTTTTAGTCCAAATTCTTATGTTGTAGGTGGCCAAGGGAGTTAGAGTTGCTCTGAGTCGCATTGGGAGGTGTCCAAGATCGAGTCGAGACCTTAAAGTCCGAAATCCATGCCGAAACGAAGAAACTGTGCCGGAAGAAGCTGAGATCGACTGAAAAGCTACCGATCGACTGCCTGATCGACTGGCAGTCGATCGACTGCCCTTCCAAGAATCGACTGAAATGCTGAAAATCGACTCAATTCCAGGGACTTCCTCTCCTTTCCAAGAAGCAGTCGATCGACTGCTTGCTGCCCAATCGACTGGTAGTCGATCGACCGCCCCTACCGGATCGACTGAACTGCTCAAGGATCGACCCAATTCCAAAGATTTTCCAAAAATCGATACTTCTCCAAGAAGCAGTCGATCGACTTCTTACTGTCGATCGACCGCAGTCGATCGACTGGCCACTAGCAGTCGATCGACTGGAAGACCGGGAATCAGCGTGAATTTATGATTTTGACCCTACTAATAGCTATAAAAACCCCATTTTTAACCCCAGAAAAAGGACACACTCTTTCCCCAACTCTTTCATGAGGCTTGGGAATTAATTTTCTCTCATTTTTTTTCTCTAGATCTACTTTCTCTCTCTTAGGTTTTGGATTTAATTCTCAAGCAATTTCCTTGGGTTTGTAAGCTCAAGAAGAATCCAAATAATCCTTTGGATTAGCACTTTCATTTGTAATTCAAGTTTGGGATTCTCCATTTAATTTTAGTAAGCTTTCCTTTTACTTTCAAGCTTTGTTCTTCATTTTCATGCATGTTCTTCAATTATGCCTTTTGTCTTAGCCACTTGATTTCATGATGAAACTTGTGAATTGATTATGGATGCTAGTTGAGTGACACACCTAGATCATAGATCGGGTCCTTGATCATCATGGCTTTGAGTTTTACTTATGCTTTATTTTGAATTAAATTCCCATGCATAGTTTTAGCTTGAATCTTAGATCTACTCTTCGTTTCTTGTTATTTTTCCGAAAGATTTGAACTTTTAAGTCAACTTTTATTGCTCTTTATTTTGGTGCTTTCAATTTTTGCTAATTTGCATTATTTAGGATTTTATGCATAGTTGTACCTTGTGCTTGCATGCTTGTACTCGGTGAAACATTGCATTTTCTTGCTTATTTTCATTATTGCTTTGCATTTTCAATTAAGGCATACGACCGAGGCATCCGACCGACTTGTTATTTCAATTCCTTAGCTTAGTTAGTTAGTTTAATTGCTTTGTTTTCATTTTCTTTCTATTTTTCGAAGCTCAAAACACATTGAATACTTCAATCGAATCGAATTCCGATAATACCAAGCCATGAACCCGATGATATATTCATCACCACTACAACTCCTCTAACAGGTGTACGAGTGTGAATGTGTCTTATAGGGTACGACTATGGGTCTACTCACACTACAAAAAAACAGCAGTTTTTCGAAGGACAAACCGAGGGATTTGACTTCCCTCGGAATTTTCCGAGGAAAAACCGAGGGAACTCAAATTCCCTCGGTATTTTCCGAGGGAAAGCAATTCCCTTGGAATTCAGGCGCCATTGTTTCCCACCATGATTTCCGAGAAAAAAATCGACGGATTTGGCGAGGGAATTTATTCCAAGGGAAAAAAATCCTCGGAAAACCGAGGGAAACGAAATCCCTCGGTTTGGTTTTTACATTTTTTTAATATTAATTAAAATTACGAGGAAATTTAATTTCCCTCGGAATTATTCCGAGGGATTTACTCATTCCCTTGGAATAATTCCGAGGGAAATTTAACTCCCTCGAAATTTTAATTAATATTTTAAAAAATAAAAAAATAAAAACTAATTTGAGGGTTTAATTATTATTAGTCATGTGAAAATCACAAATTGCCAAAAAAAACAAAAAAACACAGTAGCATAATTACTTTGAAAAGACTTTTCATTCCTACTAAAAAGGGAGATTACTATCTCAGTCTTATCACTTCTGCAAGGTCAGCATAACTCTTTTTGCGAGCCCCGTAAATAATGCATAACNATATATATATATATATATATATATATTATTGAAAATGAAATTAGTATTTTTTAAAAATAAATCTAAATCGAGTTTATTTACCTGGATATAAAAACAGACCTGAAACAATTATATAGATATGAAAAATAGCACTGGTGGAAATAGATTATTTATCCGAATGGAAAAGCAGATGAAGTAATTATATAGATATTAAAAAAAATGCAATTGTTGCAATCGGCTTTAAATTTGAAAAATTGTACCAATTTATCACCAAATAAACTTCAATAATAAATTCTTTTAAGGTCAAGTAATATAAAGAAATAGTATATGTTCTAACAATCAAACCAATATATTAAGAGCAAGAAAAAAACTAAGTTTGAATGGACAATTCATCAAACACCAAGAGTGGAGTCTTCTGGTTCTGAAAACACAAAGCCAATGTCTTTTGTAAAAGGGAAAAATAAAAAAATAAAAAAGTGGGGGAGAACAAAAAGATGAAAACACAAACCAAGAGTAAGAAACCATTTCGGCCTTGGTTTTTTCTGCATTAGACCAGTTCCAGAATCCAAACTTTGGTTTCTCTTTCAACCTTATAAATAACACACATTCAGAATATCGCACCAATTCATCAAAGAACCGAATTATTCCTGCATATATTACCATTCACGTGTAGATTTATCGAAGATTCGAATCCCGATGCTGGACCCAAGTTTTTCGTCAGATTGAAAATTGAAAAATAAAATAAAACATATCTGATAATTACGAAGAGGGAATAAGAGAACCTTGAAGAAGGAGTTTTGCACATCCATCCAACGCTTGGGAGAAGATGACGCTATCGACTGAGCAAATCTTACAAAAGGAGAGATACAGAGAAAAATATAAAAAAAATTGAAATAGATATGTAAATCAAAAAATATAATTTGAAATAGATATTAATCTTACAAACCTAAGTGTGAAGGTATCACATATGTCGGAAATTCAATCATGGGATTTGAAGCCTTGCTGTTCCGTCGAGGTTCGACGCCAAAGATGGAGTTCCGATTGAGTAGGCATCGGCCGAGTTAATCGACCATCGTACATTAATGAAGGGTTAGGGGAAGAAAAATTTTGGAGGCCAAATTCCATCAGTTCGGTAAAATAATAACTAAAAAAGGCCAAAAAGAAAAGTTCTCCTCAAATTGCAGCCATATCTGAAAAATAAAAAAAATTTAAATAAATCTTTTATTGCTCAGTTCATAATACAATTATAGCATCGAATAAATATCTCAAGATAATACAGAAATTTTCCAGATCTGAAATATAATAAAAAAAACGTATTCGTAAATTCATATCCATATCCATAAAAAAATGATTTTGTAATTATTCAAATTGCATCGATAATACAATTATAGCCATCTAATGGGAACTTCACAAATCGAATAATAGTTAAAATTTGAAGATCCAAAAACAAAAAATCCAGATCTGTTAAATAATTAAAAATAAATCTGTAAACTCATGCGACTTTAAAATTAATGAATTCGATTTGGAAAAAAATAATACAGAAGAAAACAAATCGAAAAACACTTACCAATTGCTTTTTATAATTTCCCAACATAACTTTCATAAAGGTTGGGATTAACATGGCGGAAGATGACATCTGTTAAGAGAAGGAAAAAAGTATAAAAAAGCAATTTGAGATATGCGACTGATGGAATTTTTTGTGAAGAAAATCTTTGGAGAAAGAAAAGAAGAATAAAAAATAAGAAGAAAAAGGAAGACCGTGAAAAAGGGACTGCCGAAGGACCGTGAAAAAAGGTGGGCTGAAACATTAACAAAAAAAAAAGTTGTTATTTATAAATGGTCAAAATTTTGGTCTCCTCTCAAAATAGACCCCTTGTGAACCACAGGCCCACACGTCATATTTGGAGAAACTTCATTGGTCCACATCAGCCCCGGAACACTCTCATTTCGACAACTCAGTATTAATAGTTAACACTATTAACAAAATGGAGGATTATTGTGTACAAGAACTAAATAATGAATTTAAATGACAACATTAATCTTGTTAAAATATTCTTCTTATTTTTACAAGGGAGACACTCCATAAAATATGTATAAGATAATGAGTAATAGTAAAATTGAAATAAATATGTACAATATGTCTTGAAAATGTAAATTAATAAATATTGTCACGAAAAATTATTTTATATTTCGTTAAATAACAAGTATTGTGAACTCAATTACTAGTTTAATATTCTTTTGTTACATAGAATTTACAAAAAGATGAATTGATAAATAAATTTATTAGTGATTATTCTATAGATTTTAAATTCATAAATTACTAATAAAACTTGAGAAAATAAAAAAATATATTACATTTTCAATTCGTGTCCTATTGCACCAGTCTATTCACTATTTATTAATTATTATTAAAAAGAATTAAATTTCCATGTTTAGGTTAAATTCGTTAATAATTTTAGTTACATATGTACAATATATTTCAAACAACTCGTAACTTACTTTTTAATTATACTTACAATTCTAAAAATAAAATCTAATATAACTTCCATATAAATATAATTTTTTTAGATTATTTCATAATTCAGATTATCGCATATGTAATTTGTCCTTTTAACTTAAAAGGATAAATTGCATTAAGATCTAAAATTCACTTATTTTCACAGTTATTAATTAGTATTTATTAGAATATAGAAGACAAATTTTAGGAAATATAATAAATTAATTATTATTATTTTAGAAAAATGGTTAAAATTGAGAATTATTATAATTTGAAATTGTGCGAAATGTAGAAGGTGATTTTTAATTAAAACATTAATAATTATCTAATTATTATTTCATGGAATATAATTAAGGAGCTTAGACCAATAAATTCGGAATAGAATAAACTTTGTCCCATTAAACCAAACATCTCTTTTCTCTTTTTTTAACATTAGGTACAAGTTTACATTTTGTTGGCCACCAACTCTTTTAACCCACTTTTTTTTCTTTTTTTTACAATTTCATCCTTGTTTTTTTCCCACTCAATTTCGCAAAAATATATTACCTTTTATTTACCAAGTCTAGTTATAGTTTTACCACAACTAGTAATAAAATCACTACAACCAATAATAAGGTTTTCACAAAGCAATAATCACGTTATTTGTATTGTACCATAATAATTTTGCATCAATCAGAAGAAGAAGAAGAAGAAGAAGAAGAAGAAGATTATAACATCCAGAAATCCTCATAACTAGGTATTGGACTTGTTTTCAATGATCACCAACTCAAAATTAGCTTCTTTTTTTTTTTTGGCAATACACTCATATTTTTAATGATTGTCAACTCAACTAAACTATTTTTACAATAAATTGAAATTAAATAATTGTTCGAGAGGAAGACCATAGCGTATTCAAGATTCTTTGACAAAATCACGAATTCTAATTTGCTATTCAAAAATCATGAATAAAAAGAGGACCACATGAGTTGTTGGAGTGGTGAGAGGACGATCTATGAGGTCATTCATATCACAAGCCTTCACCAACATACTTGTCTAATTCTAAAGAGACATCGGATGGTAACCGATATCCACCCTCCAACATATATAAGATATATCCTAAACACACAAAAACCAGTAGTCTTAAATTACTCACCAATAAGTCGCATCGCATAAACTAGATCAATTTCATCGCCGCCATAAAAATTTAGATCGATGATAAACATATCCATAGATAAGGTGAGATAGACAATATATACTTTCTTCGGAATTGTAGGTGAGGGAAGTGAGATGCGCCTTTGGTACTTATCGGTCGTCGGATCTACTGGTGAATTTAGGAGGCAATGATGTTCGTGGAGCACGTATGGGAAATTACAAATTTTAAAGTGAGGATTAGCAACGATAGATGGTGGAAGACCTAGTCCTTCGAGACAGTTGAGTCGCGGCGGAGGGAGACTAATTTGTGGCTACTTTCTAACCCCAGTTACTGTTGACGAAAGCTGCGTCTAGCCTAGTCTTCGTGCGTAAAGCTGCTCGTGGCGGAGTCATCATTTAGCGCCAATTGATGGTATTGTTGCCATGAAGGTCGTTGGTCAACACGACCTACTCTATTGTCGTACGTTGATCTATGGTCATAAGATATTATGGTAGTGAAGATATCGTTGTTTTTTGTTAAGTGTCGGTTGTTGGAGAATGTGGTCATTCAGACATGGCAATGAGCAAAATGAGTGAGTAATGACCTTGGGTATTGATGTATTAATGGCGACGTTGATTCTTTCTTCATGTAGGAGAGGGAGAGAGAGAGAGAGAGGATGTGGGGGTGGGGGAGGCGTATTTGAGAAGTAAACAAGTGAGGGGTATAAGTGTTCTATCACAATAAATATGTGTTATTGGGCAAGAAAAATTGAAGGGTACCTAATGGGGAACAAAAGCTTATTATTGTGTAATAAGACTTCGTAACTTATGAATTTCATGTGAGAGATTGAATATGTTAGTTAGGATATAATGAGAATATTAGAAAAATAATAGGATGACACATAAGCAATCGAAACACCGAAACTTGTCATTTGTTGGGTATACTATATGGGTGCTCCAATTTTCAAGTTTACGTCTATTAATATAACTACAACTTGAGAGGCAGATTTGGTCGATGGGTTACCCCTCCACCGGGGTGGGTCAATATCAATACGGATGGTAGTTGCTTCGTCTCTCCCGACGAGTAGGCTTTTTGAGGGGTTCTCCATAACTTTCAAGGTTTTGTTTATGGCTATTTTTCTAGGAAATTAGGGTTTCGTTTCATTTTTTTTCGGAGCTTGAGGCATTTACTTTTGCGTGCTAGTGCACTTTATATAGGGATTAGATGTGTATTTTGCTTGAATCCGACTCTACTTATGTGGTTTTGCTCTTTTTGGCTAGGTCAACAATAGTGTCATGGTGTGTTCGTCATCGGTTTAACACTCTTTTCATCTTCAGTCGACCAAATTTTGGGTATCACATTGCTTTAACGAGCCAAAAGAGATGAATGTAATATACCCATATTTTTAATAGCTGTCAACTCAACTAAACTATTTTTTACAACACAATGATCGTAGTATACATTTGCAGCAGTTATGTTGTCAATTATTACCCAATCTGAGATAGAATTGTAGTAAAATTACTTTATACAATAATAAAGTTATCATAACTAGTAGTAACATTATTACAACCAATAATCTTATGTCCATATCCCCATTTTAGTCAAATTCATGGAGTTGGTGCATCAACAAATTGATATCAAATAATTTTTCGAGAGGGAGACCAAAGCATTTTCGAGATTCTTTGCAAAAAACACGAACTCTAACTTGATATTAAAAAATCATGAATAAATAGAGTACCACGTGATTTTACCCCCAATGGGTGTTGGAGTGGTAAGAGGATGATCTCTGATGTCATTCGTATTAGAAGACTTGACTAGCATACATATATCCAATTCTAACCAGGGACATCGGATAGTAACTCAAAGATATGTATCGATTTGCTCAAATATCCACCCTCAAACACAAATAAGCTATATTCTAAAGATACAAAACTGTCAGTCTTAAATTACTTACCAATAAGTCAGATTGCTGGTCTAGATTTCATCGCTGCCAGCAAAATTTAGATCTGTGATATACATAGTGAGTTTGTAACTAGAATCCATAGATGAGGTGTGACAGAAAATACTTACTTTCCTCAAAATTGTATATGAGTGAAGTGACATGCACCTTTGGTAATCATCGGTCATCAGATCTGTTGGTGAATGTGGGCAGCAATCCAGGAAGCACATATATGGAACACGAGATACGACACGAGGACACGATAATAACACGTAAGTTATAAAGTAAAATAGATGGCGACACATCAAAGTTCTATAATTTGAATTGTTTTTGCTTCCTATGTGGCAATGATGGTAGTGGATCACATCTAGGTAATAAAATTTGTGAGGGTTAGGATTGGCGGCGATGGACCTAGTTAGTGCACGACAATTGAGTCGCGGTAGAGGGAGCCTTTGTGGATAGTTTCTAATCCTAATTACCGCCGACAAGGGCCGCGACCAGCCTAGTCTACGTGCGAAAAGGTGGTTGTGGTAGAGTGAGCCGTCATTCAATGTTAATTAATGGCAATGTTGGTCGTTAAGGTCATTGGTCAACACGAACTGCTCTGCTGTCGTATGTTGAACGGTGGTTGTTGGATATTCCAGCGGAAAAGATATCGTTGTTGCTTGTTAAGCGTCACTTGTTAGCGAAGGTGGTCATTCAGATGACAATTAACAAAATGAGTGAGCAATGACCTTTGTTATTGATTAGACGTGTCCAGGCGGTTCGAACCGCCGGTTCGGTTTTGGCGGAAACCTCGAACCGGAATCGAACCATGAAACTGGACGGTTTGCGCCGGTTTGCAAACCGTCAGTTCACGGTTTGGTCCCGGTTCGGTTTGGTCGGTTTGGACGGTTTTCCCAGTTTTTTTCTTTTTTAAATTTTAACTCAGTCGATCGACTGCTTCGCCCAAAATTGCCAAACATTTCGTTCTCTAGTCGATTTGGAGAGAACTAGTCGATCGACTGATTGACCAGTCGATCGACTGAAAATCCAGTCGATCGAAGTCAATTAGTCGATCGACTGGTTAAATAAAAAATATTTTGAAGTTAAAATAAAAAAAATTATAATAGAAGAGTTTTAATAAATTCAAAAAAGAAAATTAAAAAGAAATTGGACTTGAACTATTTTCAAATATTTGAAGTTAAAATTTAAAATTTTAATTTCAAATAATTGAAGATAGTTTCCTACGTATTCCTTATCTTGGGAATCAAAGTCCACGTAGTTCTCACTTACCTTACTTACCTTGGAATCGGAAGCGGTGGTGCGGGGGGTACCATACTCATCCATTTACCGACTCGTTGCTAGATCCCGTAGTATCATAATACGTTTCACTCTCTTCATCTTCACTAAGAACGTTTTTTTGTTTCCGTCGATCGGCATTGACCCAATCATGCAATAACATTTGACACTCGAGATTGTGAGGTGTAAGTTTGGATCTCCGCTCGTCCAGCATGTACCCCCCTTCACTAAATACTTGTTTGACTGAAACGGTTGATACGGGAACGGCCAATATCTCCCTCGCAATGATGTTAACAACTGGATAAAAGTGATTTCCTCAATGCCCACCAATTCAAAATATCAAACTCTCTATCGGCTTCATTTTCTCCCAACGTTCATACTCAACACTACAAAAAAAATCCGGCATTCCTGACGGCCAAATCGTCAGGATTCCGTCAGTATATCAAATACTGACAGTCTCCTGATGGATTATGGCCGCCAGTATATTTGCGGTCAGGATTGTAGCATCCTGACGGAAATTGTAACCCGCCAGGAATGCCGGCGGTTTCCTTGACGGCTTGTGCCGCCAGGAAATGCCCGCCAGTATTCCTGCCGGGTGTTTGACCCGTCAGCATTACTGGCGGGTTTTCCCGCCAGTATTTACTGCGGGTAACCCGCCAGTATTTACTGGCGGATTTGGCCACCAGGATTTACTGGCGGGTGACCCGCCAGCATTAATAAACAAATGAAATAATTAATTTTAATTAAATTAATATTAATAATAAACAAATTTTAGATAAAATTTAATTAATTAATAATCAAATTAAAAATAATAGACAA
>BMAC01000174.1:1346061-1374776 GCA_014905375.1 Phtheirospermum japonicum
GGTGTTTGTTGTTGAGATGGTTGTGCATATTCCCATATCCTTCCTCCTTCTAGAAATTGGTAAGATGATGTACAATAGTTGCAAGTGACACGGTACCTCCTTTTTTGTTTTTTGCCATCTTCCGGAGGTGGCTCGTTTGCGGGTGGCGGGATTTCGATTTTTTGAAAATATTTCTTGAAAATGTCAGATTTTAACTCCGTTGTTGCCCGAGAACGAGTTTTCGGATTTCTTGGAGGAGGCAATTCATCCTCCTCTTCAATGGGCGGCACATCTTCACCGGCAAAGGCGGCGGCAGCTCGATAACATCGATCAATGTCGGTATCACTCCAATCTTCGTCAATTTCGATGCGATTGGGATTGTAGTCACCGACCGAAGGAGTGTTGCCTTGTGATAAGCCGATGGGATGGACATTGGTCGTCGTCATCGAGTGCTATACTCTTCCCCTTATCGGAACGACGGAAACGAGAAGAACCTCCACGGCTCGACATTTTTTTTAGAAGTTAAGATTAATTAATATAAAAAAAATAAGAAAGAGTAGTAATGGACTAAAGTAGTAGGATTATAAATAGAAAGTACGAAATATATTTGGAATTATAACACTAAACTTAAATAAATTTAGTTTAGAATTAGGAAGGCTTGATAATAATTAAAGAATCTTGGAAATCACAAAATTTGCAAAGAGGACAATGTAGAATAGAGAGATTATAGAAGATGATAGATTGGTGTGAGAGAAATGAGTTGGTAATGGGGGGTATTTATAGGAGTAAAAAAAAAAAAAAAAAAAAAGGCGGATAAACCGCCAGGTTTTGGACCAAACCGCCGGTTTCGAGTCAAACCGGTGGTTTGAATCAACGGTCACTTGATATCGACCGTTGATCATCAACGGTCAGAAGATCAAGACCGTTGATTTCAAATGGCTCGCTGACGACTCAGTCGATCGACTGAATTTCTTTTTTTCAAAACCGGCGATTTGAACCGCCGGTTTACCGTTTGGGGTATGGGAAAACCGGAACTGGCCCGCCTTAACGGCGGTTGCGGTTGCGGTTCCGGTTCAAACCGGCGATTTGTCCGGTTTCGCGCCGAACCGGTGAACACCTCTAGTTATTGATGTGTTAATGGCGGACTTTTGACTCTTCTTCCATGGAGAGAGAGAGAAAGAGAGAGATAGAGGGAGAGAGGTGTTTTTTTGCATGTAATTGTGGCATTTTATCCTTGTGTTTCTAGTTAGAGTTTAGCGTTATTTGTAGTAGTTTGAGTCTTATTTTGTTAAAGTTTTAGATTATTCTATTATTTTTAAGTTTGAGATTGATTGGTGTGTTGTAATGATAAATCATGAGGTTTTTTAGTCCAAATTCTTATGTTGTAGGTGGCCAAGGGAGTTAGAGTTGCTCTGAGTCGCATTGGGAGGTGTCCAAGATCGAGTCGAGACCTTAAAGTCCAAAATCCGTGCCGAAACGAAGAAACTGTGCCGGAAGAAGCTGAGATCGACTGAAAAGCTACCGATCGACTGCCTGATCGACTGGCAGTCGATCGACTGCCCTTCCAAGAATCGACTGAAATGCTGAAAATCGACTCAATTCCAGGGACTTCCTCTCCTTTCCAAGAAGCAGTCGATCGACTGCTTGCTGCCCAATCGACTGGTAGTCGATCGACCGCCCCTACCGGATCGACTGAACTGCTCAAGGATCGACCCAATTCCAGAGATTTTCCAAAAATCGATACTTCTCCAAGAAGCAGTCGATCGACTTCTTACTGTCGATCGACCGCAGTCGATCGACTGGCCACTAGCAGTCGATCGACTGGAAGACCGGGAATCAGCGCGAATTTATGATTTTGCCCCTACTAATAGCTATATAAACCCCATTTTTAACCCCAGAAAAAGGACACACTCTTTCCCCAACTCTTGCATGAGGCTTGGGAATTAATTTTCTCTCATTTTTTTTCTCTAGATCTACTTTCTCTCTCTTAGGTTTTGGATTTAATTTTCAAGCAATTTCCTTGGGTTTGTAAGCTCAAGAAGAATCCAAATACTCCTTTGGATTAGCACTTTCATTTGTAATTCAAGTTTGGGATTCTCCATTTAATTTTAGTAAGCTTTCCTTTTACTTTCAAGCTTTGTTCTTCATTTTCATGCATGTTCTTCAATTATGCTTTTTGTCTTAGCCACTTGATTTCATGATGAAACTTGTGAATTGATTATGGATTCTAGTTGAGTGACACACCTAGATCATAGATCGGGTCCTTGATCATCATGGCTTTGAGTTTTACTTATGCTTTATTTTGAATTAAATTCCCATGCATAGTTTTAGCTTGAATCTTAGATCTACTCTTCGTTTCTTGTTATTTTTCCGAAAGATTTGAACTTTTAAGTCAACTTTTATTGCTCTTTACTTTGGTGCTTTCAATTTTTGTCTAATTTGCATTATTTAGGATTTTATGCATAGTTGTACCTTGTGCTTGCATGCTTGTACTCGGTGAAACATTGCATTTTCTTGCTTATTTTCATTATTGCTTTGCATTTTCAATTAAGGCATACGACCGAGGCATCCGACCGACTTGTTATTTCAATTCCTTAGCTTAGTTAGTTAGTTTAATTGCTTTGTTTTCATTTTCTTTCTATTTTTCGAAGCTCGAAAACACATTGAATACTTCAATCGAATCGAATTCCGATAATACCAAGCCATGAACCCGATGATATATTCATCACCACTACAACTCCTCTAACAGGTGTACGAGTGTGAATGTGTCTTATAGGGTACGACTATGGGTCTACTCACACTACAAAAAAACAGCAGTTTTTCGAAGGACAAACCGAGGGATTTGACTTCCCTCGGAATTTTCCGAGGAAAAACCGAGGGAACTCAAATTCCCTCGGTATTTTCCGAGGGAAAGCAATTCCCTTGGAATTCAGGCGCCATTGTTTCCCACCATGATTTCCGAGAAAAAAATCGACGGATTTGGCGAGGGAATTTATTCCAAGGGAAAAAAATCCTCGGAAAACCGAGGAAACGAAATCCCTCGGTTTGGTTTTTACTTTTTTTAATATTAATTAAAATTACGAGGAAATTTAATTTCCCTCGGGAATTATTCCGAGGGATTTACTCATTCCCTTGGAATAATTCCGAGGGAAATTTAACTCCCTCGAAATTTTAATTAATATTTTAAAAAAATAAAAAATAAAAACTAATTTGAGGGTTTAATTATTATTAGTCATGTGAAAATCACAAATTGCCAAAAAAACAAAAAAACACAGTAGCATAATTACTTTGAAAAGACTTTTCATTCCTACTAAAAAGGGAGATTACTATCTCAGTCTTATCACTTCTGCAAGGTCAGCATAACTCTTTTTGCGAGCCCCGTAAATAATGCATAACCCATGCAAATAACATGGCCTCTGGAATGCCATCACGCCAGATCTAATCTTCACCGTCCGTACAAGTTTGGACCCTTCTCTCTCCTCAAAACTGCTTCTCCACCAATCACCTCAACGTAAGTTTCTATGCTTTCATTTTCGGTACAATATTATTGCAATTTAGTCTAATAGCTAGGGTTTAATTATTTTTAGTCATGTGAAAATCACAAATTGCCTAAAAAATAAAAAACATAGTAGCATAATTTTGTATGTAAATAAATAGATTTGATTTTAGCCTCTTCATTTATTAAAGATCGATTTTTCTTATAATGGAATTCTCAAAATTAGTTTTTTTTAGGAATTCCCTCGGTTTCATATTTCCGAGGGGAATAGTTCCTTCGGAACAAAATTCCGAGGAGGGTATTTTTGAGGGAAATATTCCCTTGGTTTATCCCTCGGTTTGACCAAAACCGAGGGATTTTCCCTTAAAACCGAGGGAAAAATCCCTCGAAAATTGTGATTTTTTTTGTAATGTCATACTTTACCCGAATCATTCGGGCAGGGAATAAATAGTGCCCAATGGGTATTGGGTACCTAACAGGTAAATGGGTACTAGTATATATTATTTTATTATATATTGATTTTATACGATATATTTTTTGAGATTTTTATACAATAATAATATTATCTATATTCATAACATCATATATATTATATTATATTATATTATATTATATTATACTTATAAACATATTATATAATATTATTGTTTATATTGCACTGACTTTAATGTTAGTGCAAAACATAAATAAATTTATACTAAATTAACTTGTCCTGCTATTTTCCAATGTACAAAATCTAATCATGGTTCTAAAATCGTTAGGCGACAAACCACCTCCTAGCGCCTAGGGGACTTGGCAGGACCTAAAAATCAAACATCAATACCATATTTTGTACAAATATTTAGGCATATATAATGAATAATAAAGCAAGGCATAATTACATGACAATAAAATTATAATTATAATGCAGTATATAAACTTATTATCAACAAAAATCAGCTAGTATTTTGTATATTTTTTTTCAAAGTTTTTCTCGTGATTGTTCATCAAACATGTTGTATACATTATTAGGTTTAAATATTTCTAATTTCTAACAATAGAAGTGATTAACTTCTCAAACTTGTGTATCATCTCTACTTACAAATGAACACACCAAACATCAAAATATGTGTGTGTGTGTGTGTGTATTAAAAAAAGTCACCACCTAGGCCTCCATATTTGTGCCCCGGCGCCTAAGCCGGCCTCCTAGAGGAAATCATAAGCGGTGAAAGGTCGCCTAACGTCTAAGCACCATCTAAGCCGAATTTTAGAACACTCAATATATTATATTATGTAATACATAATATATATTATGACATACTATACAATAAAATGTATAATATTAAAATTATAATTGGATAGGTGGGTAGGGTAATCTGGGGCAACAGGAAAATGCTTGCTCGTACCATACCCGTACTCGATACTACTCATCTTGGGTAGTATCTTATTCTACCTGAAACCTACCAGGTGGGTAACTGGATGGGGTAAAATTGACTCCCCTAGGAATAAGAATTCGATAAGGGAAAAAGTGAGAGGTATATGTGCTATAGCACAACAAAATTCACTACAAAAAATAGGATTTTACCAAGGGGGAAAACCCTCAGTAATAAGCAGAAGGCCCTTAGTAATCAATATACCGAGGAAAAAATCGAGGGCCATTTCCCCTCGAAAAAATCCTCATTGGTAAAATTTTACGAGGGAAAATATATCTTCGGTAAATTTTTCGAGGGGGCTATTGAAGGTTCACTTCTTCGGTAAATCCTGGGGCCTTGAATCTAATTATCCTCGGAAAAATCTAAGGGAGTCTCGTCCTCAAAAAAATTGAGGGCGGTTTCCCATCGATTTTTCTGAGGGTAAAATGGCCTTTGGAAAAACCGAGGGTAAAGAATCCCTCATTTTTCCGAGGGGATTCAGATTAAAATATAATATTTGAAAAAAGGGAGAATTGAGGGGACGACGCCCTCAGTTTTTCCAAGTGGAAGATGCCCTGGGTTTTTCCAAATGGCAATCTCCACTCAATTTTTCCTTTTTTTAATACAATTTTTAATCTTATTTTTAATCCCTCTTTTTTATTAAAATACACAAAGAATTAAAAAAATCATTAATAAACAGACAAATAAATTAACTAATTATATAAATTTCAAAAAATTTACAATTATTAAATTTGCTCAACAAAAATATTTGTAAGAGTTTATAAAAATATTCAATACAAAGGAGTCCTATAACGGGGGAGGTTGTGGCGGGTACTGCTGTAACTGAGCTAATAGCTCGGCTATCTGCGCGTTCACCTGGGCCTGAAATTGCTGCTGCTCCTGTAGCTACTTCTCATGTAGTAGTTCCGACTCATTATATTTCTACTCCATCGCTAACTCCTCCCTCTACGTCTGGAGCTGCGCCTCGAGCTCCCTCACATGAGTCATATCTTGTTGGGAGGAGCAAGAACCGCTATCTCGAAAACCCTTCATAGCAGCCACCTACTTCCCAAACCAAATGGTGCCGTAATATTGGCTCTTAATCGACCCGACGACGTCAAAATTAACAAGGTTAGGGTCAACCTCATTATCCGAATCTTTTGAAGAAGCACGTGCCTCATCCAGTTGTCGCTCGCACTCCTTTAGAAATACAATTCGTTTGTAAATTCTATATTAAAATCAAAAAACAAATTAAATAAAAAGAGACTCACATTAGTATTAATAGATCTCGTATCGACCCACGTGTCGTCGTCCTTCTTCTACATGCAAAAACTTGGTACGCAGTGGCCGACTCACTCATCTCTCGCTCCTGTATCCAAATGAAATTATCAGATAATTAACATTAAAATAAACAAATAAATAATATATTATAATCTGAAATTACTTACGATATCATAAGAATAATCGATCGTAGATCTCGACCCCCTCCCCCTCTATGCTTTAATATCCTAGTACGTTGACTAGCAGGCTCGCTCCTCCTATTAATGTTGCACTGTTTGGACCTCCTCCTATTCTCGGGCTTATCCGACTCAACATTCCATGCCCTAGTTGAAATGCATGATATATAAAATCTAAATCATCTGTAATAATAAAAAATTTAATTTAAGAAAAAGACATAACAAAATCATTTACCTCCAAACCCCCTCGTCAATGATCCTCGATGGTTGACCAGTCTACTCACAAAACTGCTTATACTCATTAAGTCGCTTCTCATACTTGTCTGCTATTGTGCGGAGAAATGCCGCCTCTATAACCTGTGGATTATACATGTCCGTGTCCCAATAAAAAAGCTCCTACAAAACAAAATAACAACTACAATTCAATTAATATATGATTCTCAAGTTACGATAAATATTAATAAATTTGGACACAAAATAATAATTACCTGAAACTTGTCCCACCATAATCCACGAATCACCTCATGGACTGCCTTAAGCTGCCGCACGGAGCGATGAAGCTCCTTCTCCATGATCTCCTGAAATATCTTGGCCAGCTTGACCTCCCTGCTATGTAGTCTGTAATTAAGTTTGTGGTTACAAATATAATTTAAATATAAAGATGATTAGAATTTTATAATTATTAATTTACTTACTTCTTCCGGGAGATATAAACAAGGTGTCACCTCTCCGGTGGGCCCGAGTGTTATCGGGATGTATCCGCATCGTACAGTGTCGGTGTCAGAGTGGTGAAATTCGGGGTCGACGCTGAATGATCAGTACCAAGGACCACGTAATATCATCATCAAAATCAACTAAACGATTAGCTAACTTCATATATGATAGACCTAGACTGGATCCACGTTCACGACCTTTAAGCATCTGATGAAAGTAAACATAATACGAGCAATTTACAAAATACCTATATATATCAACCATTTGAATAAATCCAAACATAAATTAATTAGTTAAAATAAGAGCGTTTTAGAATATGAACAATTTACATATGTTTCAACCAAAATAATCATCTAAACCAACACTTTCACTATTAAAGTTATCACTAAACTCATCTTCGTTTGTGTCTTGATATGTTTGTATCTTGATCGGTGAGTAACACTTCTTCTGTATCATCATCTGTCTCGTCACCAAGTTCATCCACGTCATTATCAGTGGGGTCGTTGATAAATCCAAAAATATTGGTTACCAAGAATATGGGGTACTAACCTTAGAATAGAGATCAGCGACCTGAAATATATCTCAAACACGTCACAGCGACCTCCTAAGCCCTCAACGAACTTCCTAGCGACCTCGCTGGTCCTGCAAAATAGCACCTCGGACGGGTCGGATTTCGAACCCGTCAAGGTCCTCCGATGCTTAAATCAAAATCAAGTCACAACTTAAAACACTCACACTACTATAAAAACCCAATAATACGATAAAGCCAGATCAACTTCAACTTAATTATATATAAAGAGAGGTATGCACCTCCTTTTATAGAGACAAGAGAAGTATTCCCCAAGCCAAGGGTTTCCTTCTCCCATCACTATTCCATAAATACTATAACACTACAACCGACTCAGAATTAGGATTCCTCCTATATGCCAAGTTCCCATAAACAATAAATATTTTACCGTAATAGGCCTGGGCCTGTTATTCTTTCCATATAGTCCGTTGGGACTCCATAGATCATTCACATTTAAGCCCACAGGCTTGATATTCACAAATCCCATAACCGAGCTCAAACACAACACAAATCATAAGAGGTTGCGACCCTATATGAGAACTCATCCTCATACTCCAGGTCACTACTCCAAAAACCAACTCGCCCACTTCTTCAAAGAAATCACTCAGCTCGCTCACCTCCCAGAAGAACACCCTTTCCAGGAAATGAGGCCGCTTACCACAAATACCCTTCTATATTAAGTAATATTATGTATGGGCATTTTGGTCCGTATCAACTAGTCCCCCATGTTCTAGCTGATTGAAGTATGAAATCAGATAGGACATGTAAAAACATAATCAAAAGAGAACAACCACTTAAAAACAACAATAAAACCAAAACACAAATAAATCACCATTCCACCTTACCAAACCATGTTTCAAGATCACACAGCTCGACAAACCGAACTATAATATCAACCATCCCACTGTAAATTACCAAGCATACCCGCAACCTCTAAAAAACCAGCTCGCTGAACTCGCTCGTTTATTTTAAGATAAAATAATCACCTCATAAGAGACGACTACGAGTCCCCGGACCAAGTCCCCTTACCTGAAACCATACAGCGCTCATTCACGACCTGAAGTTACACTCGGACTCAATAATTTAAAACACGTAATCATAAACAGCCTCAAAAGTCAAAACACGCCTTTCTCTATCCATCCCATCCCTTTTAAGTTTCATTAAATGAAGCCTGACACCGTGTTGGGCACGTGTCACCTCCTCCTTTTCTCATAGTATAATAAACCCAGTGGGCCCAAAACATTCCTAAAAAACCCTATCGCCTTTCCCGCTCCTACCTGTCCTATCAGCTTTCTCGCCGCCCAACACACAAAAATCATTTCGTCTTCCCCACTTGTTACTTTTCAGAAATTTTAAGCAGACAACACCATTTTCTCTCTACAACAAAGCTCTTCAACCAGCAAATTTCTCAACAACTTACCAACAACGCACTGCTCTATACCGACCTACAGCACTCCGAAAATGTGTAAGTCCCCCAGATCTCTCTTTCCTTCAATAATTCAATTTCATTATCATAAATGTATTGCATCTGCTGAATTATTATGTGCTTGCGATGTTCTCCTCTCTCTATATTGTTTAATCTATGATGAAATTAGCATCCTCCAACCCCAATTCCCAAAGTTCCAGCCTCTCCCCAGAATCAAACCCTATCGAAAACCCATACATCTTCAAGAGAAGACAGAAACAACCTCCTTTGCCCCCCTTCGGCCTTCACGACGAGCCGGAAGGCGACGTCAATTGGCCTGAATTAGAGGCCCATACTAGAATTCATATGGACACCCAGGCATCTTTAGAGAACATCTCTGAAGATCCTTACCCTGCCCCTCTAGCTCTCACGATCATACCAAAGGGTATTCCTGTAACCCAACACACAAACCCACAGCCGTGCGAGCATTTCATAGAGAACCCCGGGACCATAGCTCGCGCTAAAAAAATTTATCGACCTGCCACCCTCATCCCTTGTCACCAAGGAAATAAAAGATAATTACTGGTTACTTCTCGACATAGAGAAATTGGAGGAATTCAAACCAATCCTTAACCTCCCCAAGACTGCAAAATTAGTCCTGACATCCTTTATCTATACCCCCTAAAACTTTCCCCAAGTAATATTACCTTCTTTGATGCACTATTTAGAGCAGGCTTCAGATTTCCCCCAACACCCTTTTTATATCGAAACCTCCTTCTTGTAAAAAGTACCCCTCTTACAACTGACCCCTAACTCCATGAAATACTTAGTGAGCTATGTAATATTATGTAAATACTATAAGGTATAGCCCGACCTAGAGTTTTTCCACTTTTGCTTCCAAATAATACCAAAGCCATTCCTTTTACCTCTCCACTCACACTGGAAGAGCTCGTTTCCTAGTGAATTATTGTGTTGTATCTGTTTTGTAGAGTTTTGTATTAATTTGTTGTGATTTTGAAGAATCAGATGTTGTATTCGTAGAACGAAATGAGGGAAAATTGAGAGATTAGGGGAGAAAGAATGCGGTAGGTAGGAATCATGTAATACTTAGCTTGCTTTCCATAAAATATCTTCCTCTATTTATAACCATAGGGGGGGACCATTTACATAAGAAGCCCTAATTAAAACAAGATATAATAAGATAATAAGATAAGGGTCCAATAACTAATTTATTATACTCTGGCCCAATAGTTTTAATAGTAGCTCGGTAAGCGCGGCCCACAAACCATGGCTCTTAACCGGTACCAAACCCTTTAACCCGATGACCCGAACCGCTTATCTTCTTTTGCCTTATCTCCTTCTTTACCCGTTTCTCTTTCCCCAAAATCAATTCCAAACCCTTCCTCTTCAATTTGCCCGGCCTTGTCCTTAACTTCTCCAATTCCAGCATCTCCGACCATCTCTGATCCCACATTCATAACAATACCCTCCTGATTTTCAGATCCTTGACCGCAAGGATCGAAAGTTGGAAACTTTTCAACCATTAGCTTCCTATCTTCCCACGAATCCAGATCCAAATTAGGATTTTCCCATTCTACCAGAAATTGTTCAACCCTTTCACCTTTTCTGTTGATAATACGCCTTCCCAAGATGTGGTGAGGTGCAATTTGAAAGATCCCGTTGGTGTCGATCTCCGGCAGTTCCTCCAGAGGTAATGCATCTGTTTTAATTTTTCTTTTCATCAAAAGACACATGAAAAATGGGATGAATTTTAGAATCCTCTGGTAATTCCAGCTTATAAGCTACTTTCCCTATTTTTTGTATTACAGTGTACGGGCTGTAATATTTGGAGGCTAGCTTCAAGTTCTTGCGGAGTTGCAATGAATTCTTCTTGTAAGGTTGGAGCTTAAGGCACACTTCATCCCCTAACTCAAACTGTCTGTCTGTTCTTGCCTTGTCTGCATAAGTCTTCATGCGGTTTTGTGCATGCATTAGATTTTCCTTGATTACCTTCAACATGATTTGTCTTTGTTGCATTAAGTCCTTAGCCTCCCCACTTTGTGCATCCATATAGGGTCCTGTAGATAAGAGTGGTGGTGCATAGCCATACAGGTCCTGAAAAGGGGTCATTTTTAACCCAGTGTGAAAATTGGTGTTATACCAATGTTCAGCAAGTGATATCCACTTGATCCATTGCTTAGGAGCACTACTAGTCATGCATCTCAGGTAGTTTTCTAGGCATTGATTCAACCTCTCTGTCTGCCGATCTGTTTAGGGGTGATAGGCTGATGAAAAATTGAGTTTTACCCCCAGCATTCTGAATAGGTCCTTCCAAAATGTGCTTGTGAAAACCTTGTCTCTGTCTGTTATGATGCTCACTGGCAGGCCATGCAGTTTTTAGATAGTGTCTAGAAATAATTTGGCTATGGTCTGTGCTGTGTAGGGGTTAGAGAGTGCTACGAAGTGGCCATACTTAGTAAATCTGTCAATTACTACCAGAATCACATCCTTTCTCCTGATTTAGGTAACCCCTCCACAAAATCCATTGAAATATGTGCCCATGCTTGGTCAGGAATGGGTAGAGGCTGTAATAGACCAGGGTGCCCCACATTATCTGGCTTGTTTCTCATACATACATCACATGAGTGCACCATTCTAGCAACATCCCCCTGCATCTTAGGCCAATAGAAAATCCCCTTTAGTCTCTTGTAAGTACCATTTACCCCAGAATGACCACCACAGGATGACTCATGCATAGTCGATAAGATTTGTCTCCTGACCTTATCATCCTGTCCCACCACCAATCTGCCTTTGTACCTCAGTACTCCTCCATTGCTTGTGTATTCTGAAAAAAGAGTAGGGTTCAGACTCTTAGCTGTAAGGATCTTAGTACAGTAAGGATCATTAGCATAGGTAGCTACTACATCTTGCATCCACTCTGGAATCACCTGAGTGATAGCATTAAGATTGTTCTCAACTTCCTCTCTCCTTGACAAGGCATCTGCTGCCCTGTTCTCAACCCCTCTTCTGTAGTGTATCTCATAGTTCAGCCCTAGGAGTTTGGTAATCCATCTCTGATGCATGGTGACCTCACTCTCTGGTCCAACAAGTGCTTTAAAGCCTGTTGATCAGTCCTAATAATAAACTTATGCCCCTGTAAGTAATACCTCCATCTTTGAATAGCCATTAGAACAGCTAGGAATTCTCTTTCATACACAAATAAACTCTGGTTTTTCTGACAGAGTGTCTTGCTCATGTAGGCAATAGGTTTGCCTTTTTGCATTAAGACTGCACCCACCCCATGTCCACTAGCATCAGTTTCCAAAGAAAAGGGTTGGGAATAGTCAGGTAGGGTCAATACAGGAGTAGAAATGATCTCCTTCTTCAGTTCCTAGAAAGCCTCCTCTGCCTCACCTTCCCATCTGAACTGATTCTTCTTGAGTAAAGCTGTGAGTGGTTTGCAAGATGATACCATATCCCTTCACAAACCTCCTATAATAACCTGTCAACCCTAGGAAACCCCTTAGTTGTTTTACAATGGTAGGTCTAGGCCAGTTAACCATGCACTATACCTTGCTTGGATCAGTAGACACCCCCTCTTCAGATATAACATGCCCTAAGTACTCAATCTGTGTCTGACCAAACTGACACTTACTCCTCTTAGCAAACAAGGTGTTATCCCTTAGTAGAGTTAACACTTTCTCCAAATGACCTAAATGTGACTCCCACTCCTTGCTGTAAACCAAAATGTCATCAAAAAATACCAATGCAAACTTCCTCAAACACCCTCTGAATACTTGGTTCATTAAGTACTGAAATGTCGCAGGAGCATTACACAGCCCAAAGGGCATCACTAAAAACTCATAGTGACCATGGTGGGTACTGAATGCAGTGAGGTATCTGTGTTCTGGGCTCATCAAAATTTGGAAATAGCCTGATCTTAGGTCAATTTTTGAGAAGTACTTGGCACCAGAGAGTTCATCAAGTAGTTCTTCAATTACTAGGATAGGGTAATCATGTTTAAGTCATTTCATTCAAGTACCTGTAGTCCACACACATCCTCCAAGTTGCATCCTTCTTTTTCACCAACAGAACTGGAGAAGCAAAAGGGCTTTTACTGTTCTGTATCATGCCTGATTCTAACAACTCTCGAACAATTCTTTCAATTTCATCCTTGTGGTTGTGGGAGGTTCTATAGGGATACTGGTGTTTTGGCACACTGCCATGTTTAAGAATGATTTGGTGCTCCACTCCTCTACTGGGAGGTAGTCCCTTAGGTTCTCCAAAAACATCCTCAAATTTCTTCAGTAGCTCACTCAGTTCCTTGTCTTCCTTGTAGTCATGCTTGGTGGGGTGCAGCACATAAATTTCTTCTACCTGTTCTTCATCATGTATCAATTCAAACAGGGTGTGTTCTGTAATAAAATGACAGTGAATTGTATCAGTGAGAGCTTTTAGTTTAATCCTTTTCCCTCCCATGCTCACTGTTACTGACATAGCTTGATAATCCAATTCAATAGGGGTGTTCTCTTTAAGCCAATACCCTCCTAGGATAAGATCACAGCCTTCATGTTCCAAGAGTCTAAGGAGATACTTAAAAGTGTAGTTTTGAATTTTCCATTTAAAGTCCTCAGCCTGTTGGGAGCTCAACAATTTCTGTCCATTAGCTACCTTAACCAAGATAGGCTTAGTGGGCCCCACATCACACCCTAGTTCTCTGGCAGTTGACTCCTTAAGGAAACTTAAGGTACTCCCTGAATCCAGCAATACATGTAGTTGTCTGTCACCACAATATCTCACAAACCTCATGGTGGTTGGGCCACCCTCTCCTGCCATAGAACTTAGGGACATTTGTATTTCTTCAACAGGGTTCACCTCACTCTCTTCTTCCTTACTAATGTTGTCTGTGTAGGAATAAGCAAATTCCTCTTCTTCAGTCATCATCATATAGTTCACCCTATGCTTGCACCTGTGTCCCACTACAAACTTCTCATCACAGTTGTAACAAAGTCCCTTCTACCTTCTTGCAGCCATTTCTGCAGATGTGAGTAGCTTTGGGGGTGGTTTGTTTTGGTTTTGGGTGGGTAGGGTTTGTCTGTAAGAGATTGGAACTGTGGAATTTGGGATTTTGTGATTGTGGAAAGGGGTGGGGGAATAGCTTTTGTTAGCCCCTTTAATTCTTTTAGTAATTGCCTCAAGAGTCAGTAGCTGTTTCCTCCCTAGTTCAATGGTTTGTTGCAGAGAGTTTGGTTCAAACATATTGACAAAAGCCTGCAGATCCTCATTAAGCCCACTAATAAAGCTTGCTATAAAGTATTCTTCTGTGTATCCCCTCTGATTCATCATGAGCATACAGGCCCTTAGCTCCTCAAACCTCTCTACATAATCCTCATATGATCCACTGTGCTTAAGCTTGTTGAACTCTCCAATAATTTTAGTTTCCTTCAGCTCATCAAACTTAGCAGCAATCACCTCAATAAACTGGCTCCATGTGAACTCAGTGCCCCCTATATTATAATTCTGAAACCATTGTGCAGCCCTTCCTTCAAAGTGCATAGTTGCTAAAGTAACTTTATGTGCATCTGGAATGTTGGGTATCAATTTAAAACACCCATTGCATTTGAGAACCCAAGCTCTAGGGTTTAAGCCATCAAACCTTGGAAAATCAATCTTGGGCAGGGGGTTGATGATCTGAGAGTGTTGCTGTTGTTGTTCCATTGTTAATATGCCTCTAGCTCCTGGTGATGCTCTTGAGTGTGTTCCTTCAGTAAAATGATCTGTGTGGGGGGTTCCAAGGATAGAGTCTTCTTCAGCTTGTGCTTTCCCTTTGCCCATATTGAGTAGATGTAGTTGCATGGTGGCTAGGGTTTTGGTGATGTGATCAAACTTGTCAATGAACCCAGTTTTTAATTCTTGCATAACTGTTTTGATTTCACTGATCTGCTCCTGTGTTTCCTGTTCTTTTGCTACCCTTTTTAGATTCTCAGTCTGAAAATTAATCTCGAATTTTCTGTGCATTTCTTGCAGCTCTTTCAACCTGGTGCCTTCTGACATGGCCAAGGATGGGTGGGCTCTAGATACCAAGTGTTGTGTTGTATCTGTTTTTTAGAACTTTGTATTAATTTGTTGTAATTTTGAAGAATCAGATGTTGTATTCGTAGAAAGAAATGAGGGAAAATTGAGAGATTAGGGGAGAAAGAATGTGGTAGGTAGGAATCATGTAATACTTAGCTTGCTTTCCGTAAAATATCTTCCCCTATTTATAACCATAGGGGGGACCATTTACATAAGAAGCCCTAATTAAAACAAGATATAATAAGATAATAAGATAAGGGTCTAATAACTAATTTATTATACTCTGGCCCAATAGTTTTAATAATAGCCCGGTAAGCACAGCCCACAAACCATGGCTCTTAACCGGTACCAAACCCTTTAACCCGATGACCCGAACCGCTTATCTTCTTTTGCCTTATCTCCTTCTTTACTCATTTCTTTTTCCCCAAAATCAATTCCAAACCCTTCCTCTTCAATTCGCCCGGCCTTGTCCTTAACTTCTCCAATTCCAACATCTCCGACCATCTCTGATCCCACATTCATAACATGAATCCTCCAAATAAAGTGCCCAAGTGGAAGATAATTTTTTTCTTCATACACAACACTGAGGAATGGCCGTTTAAAACCAAACTACAATATCATACTCCAAAACAGCCTACTACTCCAAGCCCCAAATATCATCCAGCTTTATACAAAAAATATTACGACCAGCTCGCGGAATGGAGCAAGCGTCCATTTGACATGGTGCTCCTCACCAGCCGATCTGACGTGTTCCGGTATGTGGGCATCGACTCTTACCCTGTCGAACCAGATATTGCCCTTACTGAGTCTGAGTTTGGTAGGTTATCCAAGTCTTACAATTTCACACCACTCCTTCCTGTCAAAACCGAATAATAACATCTCTGTCTGTCATTGCAGTTGGTTTCATTAATAGCTGTGCTGCATCACGCTCTGAGGCAGCCAAAGAACATTTTTCTCCACAGCCCGCAGCTGCCCCAGTGCCTCCCCTGATCGACGTGGATGAGGCATTGAATCAGGCCATTGGTATAGGGGCGGAGGATGAAGAAGTGGAGGAGATCCAGCTAATAAAAAGATCTCAAAAGGCCAAGGGAAAACGCCCCTTGAAGACGGCTACTAAGAGCCCCAGTCTTCCCGAGAAAAAACTTCGCCGCCTCCAGAAAACCCACACTGCTGCCTCTGCCAGCTCGCCCGACCTAAGCAATGGATTGGCCTAATGCGATAACGCCAAAGAGATCCAGGCCTTCCTAAAGGAAAGCATAGACAAACAGGTAGACTCCGAAAAACTCTCACAATCTACAGCTACAACTTCTTATAAAATACTATGATGCAGATGAGCCCCCTGGTTCTCAAGCTCTCTGAGGAATTACTAGCTCGATCAACGGGGAGCGAACTCCAAAAAACATGCGATGAGCTGATCGCCCAAACAGAATAGAAAACGCGGCAGCTGTCGCTAACACAAGGGGAGTTGGATGGTGCGATCAAGTTATTGAAGGCTCGTGAGGAAGAAATACTGATCCTGAAAAGCCAAGTAAATAGCTTGAAGGACGAGGCAGCTCGCACAGACCACGAACTCAAGGACGCGCAGAAGCAAACTGGAGAGCTCAAACTACAAAATCAAAAGCTCCAGGAACAAAATCAAGTGGCCCACCAACAGGGCGTGAAGCAGGGCATGATTGAAGGTCGGCAGACCTTCCTCACAAGTACAACTGGCAGGAAGTTCATCGATGCTTACAGGAAGGAACTTGTAGAGGCATTCGAGAAGTCCTCCATCTACTTTGGCACGATGGTTGCTGGTGCTCAAGAGTGGCTTTACACAGCTGCCGGAATGATCAAAGAGGAGGTCGCGGCGCTGAAAGTCACCTACAACCCTGACGTCCTAGCCCTCATCAACAAACTAACCCCCTTCAGCAACTTCAAAGGTGATTGGACACAACCGATTGATGCGAAGTGGTAGTTATCGTGCCAAAACCGATCTGTTTTATCTACTAGACTATACTTCAAGCTAGAAGCGCCATTGGACAACCTACTACCTGCTTCTGAACCCAGCACCGAAAACTTACCAACTTCTGCTACTGAAAAGACTGCCTGAAACACTTATATTTATATCTGCTCGCAACTTGTATAAACAATTTACCATCTGCACAGCTCGTTAACTTTCAATATGCACAAATCTGCATTTAAAACTTATATAAAAGCCATCAACCATATACGAAATAAACTTTCAAGCTAATATAGGTCGCACAAAAAATACAACCAGTTACACTTCGCACCATGAGATCGCAAGATCCTAAGATCAATCAGATCATAAACCATAAATAATGCAATTAACCAACATTCCGAACATATTAGCTAGCATAAAAACAACCATCCATAAGAACATGAGAAAACATATAAATTAATCATATCTCTTCCAATCACAAGTAAAACACCACAACCACTTAGCCATAAAACATCATCAAGATGACTCGCCACACTTTATTGATCAAATATCACGAAAAATACCCAACTTTCAAAACACAAACCCCATACGGGAGAAGTGCTCTCCGGTCCAGAGTTACCTTCTCCCGCCGCAAAAACACAACACTACTTCACCACTTCTCATCACAAAAACACATCTTCCTATCACAACTTCTCATCACTAACTTTGTGCGGGAGAAGTGCCCTCCGGTCTAGAGTTACCTTCTCCCGCCACAGAAATACAACTTCTGACCACAAAAAACACAACTTCTCAACATTAACTTTGTGCGGGAGAAGTGCCCTCTGGTCTAGAGTTACCTTCTCCCACCACTGAAATACAACTTCTCAACACAACTTCTCAACACTAAATTCGTACGGGAGAAGTGCCCTCCGGTCTAGAGTTACCTTCTCCCGTCCCAAAAAAACATAACATCTCATCACTAACCTCGCATGGGAGAAGTGCCCTCCGGTCTAGAGTTACCTTCTCCCGCAAAAGCACCCCAATCCGCCCTCTAGGCATAATACTTCTTCAAGTGACACACATTACAGCTTCTAAGCAAGACCTTTCCGACTGAGTCCTCAAGTATATACGCTCCACCTTGAAACACTTTTACCATATTGAATGGACCCACCCAGTTCGGTTCCAACTTCTTAGTCATCCGTAATGCATCAGCTCGCCTCCATACCAGGTCACCGACCTGAAAACAACAATGCTTGACTCGTTCGTTGAAAGCAGCCTGTATCCTTTGTTTATAACACTCAACCCGAGCCGCCGCCCTATCTCATATTTCATCAACTATTTCGATCACTCCTCGAGCTAACCTTTCATTCTCTTCCACATTGAATGCTACCAAACGCTGCGAGCCTCCCACTATCTCTGCTGGAATAACCGCATCCACACCATACACCAAACTGAAGTGCGTCTCTCCCGTGGAAGTTCGGGGAGTGGTTCAATAAGCCCACAAGACTGATGCAAGCTCCTCTTCCCAAAGCCCGCCTGTTTTCTCCACTCGCAACTTAAGTCCCTGCACAATTATACAGTTAGTAACCTCCACTTAGGCATTAGTTTGGGGGTGCACCACAGAAGCAAATTGCTGCTTCATCCCCATCTCCCTATACCACTTTTGAATTTTTCTTCTATTAAACTGGGTCTCACTATCAGACACCAACACTCGCGTCACACCGAACCTGCAAAATATATTGTTAAAAATAAAATCCATCATGTATTGTTCGCTTATGCCTGTAACAGCTTCGGCCTCCACCCACTTCGTAAAATAATCAATCGCCACCACCAAATGTTCCTTATTGCCTGGGGTCTGGATAAGGACCCACAAAATCAATTCCCCACTGCGCAAATGGCCCGGTGAATTCATAACCATCATCTCCTCAGCCGGTATATGAATAACCGGAGCATGCATCTGGCACTTCTTACACGTTCTCACGAGCTCGCTAGCCATATTCTTCATTCCTGGCCAAAAGAAACCAGCCCGTAATGTTATGCCCACCAACGCCTTTCCCTTCGCATGATCGCCACAATATCCCTCATGTATTTCTTTCAGCACCTCCAACCCTTGTTTCTTAGCCAAACACTTCAAAAAAGGTCTGAAGCGCGACCTTTTATACAATTCCTCATCTATCACACAAAAACGAGCTGCCGTTCTAGCCTCCTTCATTGTCAATGTCTCTGCACCTTCCTTTGCTTTGCCGAGGACATCCCACATAGGTGTGCACCAATCATCTCTCACCTCGAGCTCCGTAAGCTCTTTCCCTTTTTCCACGCTACTATGACCCAACTCCATTAGTGTGACTCTCCGAGTATCACAAGTCCCCAGTGCTCCTGCTATCCGAGCGAGCTAATCCGCCCGAGTGTTTTCAGCTCGCGGTAAATGCTCCAGTCTAAACTCTTCAAAGCGTGCTGCTTCTTCGCACAGTTTATTCAAATATACTGCCATTCGCTCTTCTTTGGCTTCAAAGGAACCATCGAATTGACGAGCAATCAGCTGAGAGTCCGTGTATGCCCATACCTTTCTTGCTCCCAACTCGCCTGCCATTTTGATACCCTGCAACACGGCCTCGTACTCAACCTCGTTATTGGATGCTTTATACCCCAACTTGATTGCGAACTCCAAATTTTCACCTTCTGGATTGGTTAACATAACACCCAGTCCTCCTCTAGACACCATAGTCGAACCATCAGAGTATAGTGTCCATGCTTTTACTTCCTCGCCAGCGTCAGATGGGCGCACCATCTCCTGCAGAAAATCTGCCAACACATGCACCTTGATAGCCACCCTTGGTTCATAAACCACATCGTACTCACTCAACTCTACAGCCCACTCTACCAATCTCCCCGATACACTTGGGTTACTCAAAACCTGCTTAAGAGCTAAATTAGTATGCACCTTCACTCTGTGGCTCAAAAAATATGGTCGCAGTTTCCTTGCCGTACAAATCAATGCAAAACCTCCTTTTTCTATTTCGGAATATTTTAACTCAGCCCCTCTTAACATCCTACTAATGTAATAAATAGGACTTTGCGTCCCTGCATCTTCTCTGATCAACACCGAACTCACTGCGACCTCACCCACCAATATGTATAATATCAAGTCCTCTCCAAGTAATGGCTTAGTCAACAGTGGAATCTCAGCCAGGTACTTCTTCAGCTCCTCAAATGCATCTGCAGCTTCTTTCGTCCACTCAAACTTGGATCCTTTCTGGAGCTCCCTGAAAAATGGAACGCCTCTTTCTACCGACCTAGAAATGAAACAACTAAGACCTGCAACCCGACCTGTAAGCACCTGAACATCACGCACTGTGCGAGGATGTGGCATCTCCAAAATAGCTCGCACCTTCTCTGGGTTAACCTCAATTCCTCTCTATGTCACCATGTACCCCAAGAACTTCCCGGATCGTACACCGAACGCACACTTTTTAGATTAAGCTTCATCCCATCTGTCTCAATATAACAAATGTCTTCCTCAAATCTTCCACATGTGATTATTCTTTCTTACTCTTAACCAGCATCTCATCAACATAAACCTCCATGGTGGACCCCATCAGGTCTTTAAACATCCGATCCACCAACCTCTGATAGGTCGCTCCATCATTCTTCAAGCCAAAGGGCATGGACACAAAATAATATGTACCCGTAGAAGTAACAAAACTCACTTTGGGCTGATCCTCCTTTGCAAGGGGTATTTGATGATACCCTGCGAAGCATCCATCATACTCAGCAGCTCGCATCCAGATGTTGAGTCCACCAACTGATCAATTCGTGGCAAAGGGTAATGATCCTTCGGGCAAGCTTTATTTAGATAACGGAAATCTACACACATCCTCCACTTTTGTGCCGGCTTTGGAACCATCACAACATTAGACAAATATTCAGGGAATTGAATCTCTCTTATGTGACCAGCTTTCAACAATTTCTGCACCTCCTCCTCGATCACCTTATCCAGTTCCGGCCCAAAGTGCCTCCTCTTCTATTTCACCTACCTTGCCTTTGGGTTCGCATTTAAATGATGCTGCGCGACCTCTGGGGACACCCCTGTTAACTCTCCATCCCCAAATGCAAGTACATCCCGAAATTCTCATAGTAACCTCACCAGCTCGTCCCTCAATGTTTCAGGTATTAAGGTCCCCACCCTCGTAGTATATTCTGGGCGACCTTCCTCTAGTGAAATCTCCATCAATTCCTCATTTGGTTGAACATAATTCTCCTGTTCCTTCATTATCTTTGCGCTAAGCACTCCCTCCGGCCGATCATCATCCCTTTCGCGCTTATTCTCCATTAACCCTTTCTTGACCGTCATATGATACCACGATCTTGCGACCTACTGTTCTGCGATAACTTCCCCTACTCTGTCACCCACCGGATACTTAATACTCATGTGGTAGGTCGATGTTACCTCCTGGAATGCGTTGAGGGCAGGTCGACCCAATATAGCGTTATAAGCCGACCTTCCTCGAATTATCAAAAACTTAAAGCTCTTCTCCACTCGTAACTCATCCTTCCCCAATACCACTGTCAGCGTCATCTCGCCTTCGGTATTCACCTGTGCCCCATTAAACGCATATATGGGTGTATTCACAGATCGCACCCTTTTTTCCAATTCCATCTGCTCAAGACAATCTGTGTAGATAATATTTACCGAGATTTCATTATCCACAAAGATTCTGCCGACCTCGGCCTCAATTACCAATGCATCATTATGATCTTCCTGTAGCCCTCGCCGATCATTAGGGCCAAAAGAGATGACCGGCCCAACCATCTGAGATTTTCGACTCACACTGGCAACCTCCCACGTTCCTAAACAAGCTGACTTAATATGTCTTCTCCGCGCATTGTTGGAATCCCCATTAGTTGGTCCGCCTGAGATCATGTTTATCCTTCCTCTACTTCTTCATGGACCATTATGTCTTTGATTCCCCTGTTGCGGTTGTATCGCGACCTGTTCCTGGGGCGGACCTCTCGGTGGTGGTGGAGGCAACGGCCGCCCCTGCTCCTCCGGCTTCCTCTCTTTGTAAATTACTTCCTTCAGATGCCCTGATCTTATGAGTCTTTCTATCTCCTCCTTGAGATGCCTACAATTTTCAGTAAAATGTCCGTAATTGTTGTGAAATAAACAAAAAGAATTTGTCTTGGGATGAGTAGGGATCGGCGTGCGATCTTCTGGCCACTTTATAGAATTGGGTATCAAGCGCTCCATAATAGTAAACACCCTATCCTGGGGGTAAGCCAATGGTGTAAAATCCTCTTCTCTCCCATCTCAAATACTCTCTTCTGGATTTTTATTAATCACAGAGCTCGGGCTCAAGAGCCCGCGCACTATCCTTCTTGGTTCTCTCCTCAACTCCCTTCTGGACATATTATCTCCTATATCCGCGACCTCCCTGCCGAAACGTGCCCGATGTTCTTCCTCAGCCTCCTCCACCTGTATGTACTTATGGCATCTTGACAAAACCTCATCATACGTTCGTGCCTCCTTCTTGACCAAGGACTTACGTAAATCCTCCCTCCTCAATCCTTGGTGCAAAGCTCCAGCCTTCATCTCATCGGTAGAAACAGGTACCTCCAGAGTGGCGCTGGTAAATCTGTTAACATATTGCTTCAGTGTTTCATTGGGTCGCTTTACCATTGTAAAAAGCGACTGCACCGTCTTCGCACTCTGCCTCACGCTGGAAAACTGCTTCAAAAAAGCAGCTCGCAACACCTGATAACTGGTAACTCTTCCCCATGGCAACTGATAGAACCAGTTTTGTGCGATTCCCCTCAAAGTAGATATAAAGGCCCGACATGCCACAACATCTGTGTAATTGTGTAACATCCTTGTATTCTCGAAGAGCTGCAAATGCACTAAAGGATCCGTCATTCCCCGATATTGAAATTCTAGTGCCTTATACCCCTTAGGCACTGCGGCCTGCAACATATCATATGACAAGGGGTGTCCCTCATCTTCGTCGAGTTTCTCTCCATCTACTTGCTTTTGTAATTTCAGCATGGCCTCCTGCAAATCTCTAAAAGCCTTATTCCCTGGCCCCACCTCATTCTCACCATTCCATTCATTGTACCCACTACGACTCTTCCGGGTTTTATCTCGAGATTCACCATCTGTACTTGAGGTCTGGGTTCCACTCTCACTAGTATGCTTGCCGTGTCGGCGACCTTTGCGCCTGTAATGGCTCCGCTTCACCTTCACTCCCCTCCCTCTCCGCTTATGAGTATGAGAATCTATGGATGAGGTAGAACGGGTAGTGTCCTCATACTTTTGCTTAATCCGACCTTTCCTTCCTTGAGAAGGTCTCTTAGACAGAGACCTCTCGTTTGTTTTTGCCTTCCTGGTTGCCGACCCTTCTTCTTGCTCGCTATCTGGTCTATCACTCTTCTCCTTCAGAGTACCCAGCTCACCTGCTAGGTATTTGTTCAATTATTCCACAACCTCCGACGTCTTTGCCTCCAAATCTTCTGCCGGTTGTTTGCCATCATGCTGTTTTGGGGAGGGCGGTGGCGTGCCCTCTAAAACCGGAACTGCTAGTTCTTCCAGAAAAGGCGTTTGTCCGTCTCTTGTCGCATCTTGCTCGTTGACATCTACCACTCTGTTCTTCTTCTTTGGTTTGTTCGGTCCGGAACCATAGTGTAGGGTTCTGGGTATTATGTTGCTATCCTTCATACTTCGTTTGTGAAATTTCTCATGCCTTTCGCTCAAGGACTCGATGTCCCTCTTTCCCACAGACGACGCCACTTGATAAATCCAAAAATATTGGTTACCAAGAATATGGGGTACTAACTTCATAATAGAGATCAGCGACTTGAAATATATCTCAAACACGTCACAGCGATCTGCTAAGCCCTCAACGAACTTCCTAGCGACCTCGCTGGTCCTGCAAAACAGCACCTCGGACGGGTCAGATTTCGAACCCGTCAAGGTCCTCCGATGCTTAAGTCAAAAGCAAGTCACAACTTAAAACACTCACACTACTATAAAAAACCAATAATACGATAAAGCCAGATCAACTTCAACTTAATTATATATAAAGAGAGGTATGCACCTCCTTTTATAGAGACAAGAGAAGTATTCCCCAAGCCAAGAGTTTCCTTCTCCCATCACAATTCCATAAATATTATAACACTACAACCGACTCAGAATTAGGATTCCTCCTATATGCCAAGTCCCCATAAACAATAAATCTCTTACCGTAATAGGTCTGGGCCTGTTATTCTTTCCATATAGTCCGCCGGGACTCCATAGATCATTCACATTTAAGCCCACAGGCTTGATATTCACAAAGCCCATAACTGAGCTCAAACACAACACAAATCATAAGAGGTCGCGACCCTATATGAGAACTCATCCTCATACTCCAGGTCGCTACTCCACAAACCAACTCGCCCACTTCTTCAAAGAAACCACTCAACTCGCTCACCACCCAGAAGAACACCCTTTCCAGGAAATGAGGTCGCTTACCACAAATACCCTTCTATATTAAGTAATATTACGTATGGACATTTTGGTCCATAACAGTGGGGTCGTGCAATTGAAATTCGACGTCATCCAGTTGAATTGGATTCTGTGTACATATAGCTTCCTCTTGAAATGTTTGCTCAGGTAGAGGCTCAATAAACTCAACATTTGATCTCGCCTTGATTTTACATGTTGCGCACCAGTCCAACTTGTCTCGTTTCAAACTTGGGTAGCCTGGGCAGCAAGTACAAAAGGTTCATATCGATTGAACCTACGTTTATGATTGATATCGAAAAGTTTATAACGTGGATGAACTTTTGTGCCTGTAAGAGTTGGATCAAGCCTGTCGCACTTGAACAATAGTGTGTTCTTCTCCATTCGCTTGGTGATTTGAGTAGCACAATTTCTATGAGACGACTGCAATAATTATACTCGACTGCCCCATAGTTTGATCCTTTAATGCATACTCCACCACTTAATGTTGATTTGTTAGAACCGTGCTCGATTGTGTAAAATCTATAACCATTTATCTTACATGTAGTATATGTTTTCACACATCATTATGGACCCTCTGCTAGGCTACTAATGTTCACGTCAATCATCATGACATTTAAAAACCACCAACACATACACTTTAAAAGATAATTGCAAAATTGAACCTACAATATAAAATAACCCCTAAATATCCTTATTAATTATGAATTAAACCCTAATTATACAATAACCCTAAATTAAACCCTAATTTTACACTAACGACCAATTAGCCCTAGTTCATTCAATTATATATAATCGAACCCTAATTGGAAACCAAGCTTATTAAATTATAATTACAAATTAAACCCTAATTAAATCATAATTGTAAAGCAAAATCTAAATTGTTAATTAAACCCAGATTAAACTATAATTATAAATTAAAACCTAAATTAAATTATAATTACAAATTAAACCTAAATTAATCCCTAAATGACCACTAACGACCTAACTAGACATAGTTTAACTCAATTATATATAATCAAACCCTAATTTCAAATTAGACCCTATATTAAACTATAATTTATAAATTAAATCATAATTACAAATTAAACTCTAAATTAAATTATAATTATAAATTAAACTTTATATTAATACATAAACCCCTAATTAAACTCAAAATATATAACAATACACTAATTAACATATAAATTCATAAACTAAGCCTAATTCAAAATGTAACCCTCAATAACCACAATTATATGAAATAAACAAAAAACCATCAAAATCACTTACCTTGGAGGCTGGCGACTGGAGGTTGGAGGCTGGTCGGCGGTGGCAGCTTCAGGCGGAGCTGCGGCTAGAAGCGGAGACTTGGTGGAACGGCGGCTTCAGAAGGTGGAGCAGCGACTCGAGGTGACGAAGGTGGACAGAAGAAGAAGGAGAAGAAGAAAAACAGGGCACCCATTGGTGCCCTAACCTATTATATATGTAGGTTACCGAGGGCAGCATTCGCCCTCAGATAAATCAAGGGGATTAAACACCCCTCAGAAAAATCGTGGGGAATCATTTCCCCTCAGATTTTTCTGAGTGGATTCCACTCCCGTCGTTTTTCTAATTTAAAAAAAATAATAGAAAAGGCGTATTTACCAATCAATTACTAATTCTTGTGGTTCTAAAACAATGAAACACATCTCATGGCACCTTCACGAAAATTATGAGGTTTCGTTGCTTTGTGTTTCCAATGGAACAAGTCGATCGATCATACCGTGGTCACTGTTGGTTGAATTACATGACACGTGTAAATACGTACATGCTTGGTGGTATTTTCTAGTAAAACCAGGGTCAAAATCACCCAACGTGCTTAAAATGATAGTATATATTTTATTTTCACGGTATTATATTTTTTTTATATTTTTTAATTATTTTAATTAAAAAAAGCTGAGGGGATTCCACAATTTAAAAAAAATAAAAAATAGAAAAAGCGTATTTACCGATCAATTACTAATTCTCGTGGTTCTAAAATAAGGAAACACACCTCGTGGGATCTTCACAAAAATTATGAGGCTTCGTTTCTTTGCATTTCCGATGGAACAAGTCGATTCGTCAAGCTTTCGAGCAGCTCTTTCAACTGCCGCCTAATCCCCCAACATGCTCAAGAACCGAGAGCCATCCAGGGACTGGACGGCCGGAGGGAGCTTGCTTCCCAACTGGTAGACGTTTCCTTTTCCCCCAGATCAATGAAGAAGGGAGACGTAAGTGGCCCCACCCCTCTTCCATTTTTATAGATTTTGTATTTTTATTTATTTCATTTTTGAATTGCGTTGTATCAGAATTGGATTCTGTTTGATTGGATTCACTCGGCAGAATCGAATTAAATTTATAGGGGTTTGAATTAGAAACAGAACTGTTTTTGATTATTCGAACGCACCAATTAGTTATGAAATTGCATTGACAGCCTCTACTCTTGTCCTAGCTCGCCGGAGAGCTAGATTTGCCTTCTCTTATTAGATTAGTTTCTGAAGTCAAACTTCCACGCATGCGGGGGCAAAGTGAAATTATTAATAAATAGAAATTCTATCTGAAAGAAAGGTCATCCTATTAAAATAAAAGGGGTTCGGCAAAGACTACGCTATCGAAGGGCTTGCTATTTAAGAAGGGCTGCTACATCASTGAAACTCTTTCTTTCATGACTTCTTGTTGATGTTACTATGACTGGTAGTAAGTTCATAAGGGGTACAGGCAAGAGATCTACTAGCAGAAGTCAACATTTAGCATTAGACTAACAAAGCAGTCAACAGGAAGAGATATCAACAAAACCAGCGAAATCGAGGGACTTCCATTGACAAAGGTCACCAGAAGAGTTGAATCCCATAGCAGGGACTAGACTCGGKAAATTAAGTAATGATCAAGTGCTGGATTTTTGGAGTGGACCGAATGGACTGCTATCCATTTTATAAGCTAAACAAATTGCTTCTGCCCCAAGGACCAGTGGAAATCGGGGTAGATGCCAATTTGACAGGGTTTAGACTGCGTATTGCTAGGCAAAACAGAAGCAGGTTCATGGTATTCGACTCGTTAGCTCATGAGCGGGTTCGTTAGTAAGTTATTGAGTGAGTTCGTTATTAAACTCATATAAATTAAACTAATAGTTTAATTTTAAATTTTATATCTTTCATATGAAAAATATATAAATATATATAAACTTATTTGTTTACGCATTTTAGTAGATGTGTTTATTATATACTTTAAAAAATAATTTGTTTTATTTTTGTAATAAATTAAAGAATAATTTAATTAATAATTAATATCTTTTGAGTTCATTTAGGTTCGATTAAACTCGAAAAAACTCGCGAGTCATCGATATGTTCGTTAAAAAAAGATCGAGCTCGAACACAATAATAAACAAGTAAACTCAAACTCTTTAAACCTCGACTCGATTCGACTCGTTTAGCTGTAGGATAAATATCAGGATCACACATGAGAAAAGATATCCTCTTCAATGCACGTGGGAAATAAGAATATCCTCGGACTAAGAAAATAAAAATGAAGAGGTAAGCAAATACAACCTGAAGTTCATTTAGCTCTTTATTATTGAGAAGACACGTGTTCTAGTTGACATACAATAATAACAAACAACAACAACTCTCCGGTTTTATTAAATAAATAATATATTTTTAATTAGAAATTAAAAAAATAATATATTTTGGGAAAAAGTTGATTTTTTGGAGCGGGACGCTATTCTCAAAAGCGTCCTGGACCAAAATTTACAATACAGAGTTTTTGGGGCCGAAATGATTAAAAAAAATTACTGGGGGGCGGGATGCCTTTTGGAATGGCGTCCCGGGTATTTTTTGCAATAAATCAAAAGTTCGGCCCTAACCCTAACCCTAACCCTAACCCTAACCCTAACACACATATTATTTATTTATTTATATTATTTAAATAATATAAATAAATAAATAAATAATACGTGTGTTAGGGTTAGGGTTTGCAACAGGCCGAAATTTTTTTTTTTGGCAAAAAAAACTCCGGGACACCCACTCCCACACATTTTTTTTTCAATTCCACCCCAAAAAGGATTTTTTTTTTTTTTTTTTTTTGACTGAAAGGTCCGAAACGCCCTTCCCAGTGGGTGTCTCGCTATTTTTTTTTTTTTTTTAAATAAAGCAACGGACGGGACGCGCCTGGAAGTGGCGTCCGACCAAAAAATCAAAACTTTTTTAATTATATATATTATT
>BMAC01000174.1:1374801-1395440 GCA_014905375.1 Phtheirospermum japonicum
ATTTTTTAGGTTTTTATATTTATAATTTATTTAAAAATATTATTAAGTAAAATAAGTAAACATATCATAATAATGTCCTTAAAATTACAAGAAGTTTTATTTGAAAATAAAAAATACAATAAAATAATATAAATAAATAAATGACAAGAAGTTTTATTTTCAAATTAAAAATACAATAAAATAGGACGCCTTTCGGAATGGCATCCCGGTTTTTTTTTTTACAATAAAATAAAAGTCCGGCCCTAACCCTAACACTAACCCTAACACACATATTATTTATTTATTTATATTATTTATTTTTTAGGTTTTTCATATTTATAATTTATTTAAAAATATTATTAGGTAAAATAAGTAAAAATATCATAATAATGTCTTAAAATTACAAGAAGTTTTATTTGAAAATAAAAAATACAATAAAATAATATAAATAAATAAATGACAAGAAGTTTTATTTTCAAATTAAAAATACAATAAAATTAAGATACAACAACAACAAAGATTAAAATAGCAATTACAGTAATTTGATATTACACGGATGCGATTGCATTCGTAATGGCAGATTTCCAATGAGATTGTGGTATTAACAAATGTAATTTAAATAATTTTTATTGAATACCAAATCCATCAAACCGAATAAAGGTTCTCCATACTTTAGATATGCAGCAGTAAACTCAGCATCGCCTACTACGTCGTTCCAAAATCGTACTAGCCAATCTGACGCTTGCACTTTGTTGGTCTCATGATCCCAAGTGCAATGTTCGTTTCCCAACATCATATGAAAATGCCTGTATCGTTTTTCCAGAAGTTGAACTCGAGCGGTTATGTCGTCCATTGTGAAATCTTTCCCGAACGCACCATTGATTTTGTCCAATAAGATACACGTGATATTGTTGCGTAATCCTCTTCTGAGATCGTAGACACCATTGAGCTTACTCTCACGGAGGTCGTCAATAAGCTTAGTATCCATATGGATGCTCCACTCAGTTAAATTCGTATCGTAGAAAAAGAAATCTTCTTCGAAATCAAAATATGGTACATTGTTACGCTGATTTGAACTTATTTTTTGTTTGTTATGAGAATACTTAGATGATGGAGAAAACCAAAGGTATGAGTGAGTGAATTGTTTTTAAAAAATTTAGTCCAATATTCCAAATTTATAGATGAGTTACAATTTCACAAGACAGTTGTATTGAATGTGTAGTCGTTGTCACAGTTAAAGATGAAAACATAATGCTTATTGTATAGTCTTGTCACAAAAAAAGTTGAAAAACATGTGGAATAATGTCAGGTATTGTCACATGAAAAGTTGAAAACTATTGATACATGTGTAGTATTGTCACCAGCAATGTTGGATAAACATTAAAGAAATAATTTTATTGAATAAGAAAAAACAAAAGATTACACATTTGATTAAATAAAAAACTAGAGGACGTGACAAATTCAAACATTACAAATTAAACATAGTGCATAGTTTCACACTTAAACTAAGGTCATTTCCGATCTCATTTTATTACACATTTGAGTCCTAATACATTGAGAATGCATCAATATAAAGTTGCTTACATCTTCTTCCATACTGGTGGCACGTCATACAAATAATACCTCTGTGATGCATCATCACTGTATTTTTTTATTAACAAAAAAAAAGTTAGTAATTGAAATGAAACCAACACAAACCACATAATTAGTTGTAGACAGATGTGTGGACTTTACATAGGCTGGAGAGACATTATTATTAATAGCGGTATCAATACAGATCAATCCACGTTCTTTATCCAGAAAAACACTATCCTCAGAAAGTATTGTCTTCAACCAACTGTACCTCATCTCCATTTCGTCGATCCTGTCGTGAATTTCTGGAATAGTAGGTGAAAACATGAAATGACTCTGGAGTAGACTTTTTACCTGCGGGATGCTCAAGATAACATATGCTTTTTTTGCACCTCTTTCAACACTTTCATTCAGAGCACTGAAAAATCCCAAAATGACTTGTTCCATCTCCATGGTCCATGGGATGAGTGCAGGATTGTAGTAATTATTGTTTATTTTTA
Organism: Phtheirospermum japonicum; assembly: GCA_014905375.1. Classification (NCBI taxonomy): domain Eukaryota; kingdom Viridiplantae; phylum Streptophyta; class Magnoliopsida; order Lamiales; family Orobanchaceae; genus Phtheirospermum; species Phtheirospermum japonicum. The sequence continues at coordinate 1,376,853 of BMAC01000174.1, forward strand.
GAACATCTGATGGTTTTCGTCAAAATTAGCCATTATTAGTTAGTATAGTTTATATTTCTTGGTAATTTTGTCTCTGTGTACATATATATAAATGTAGCTTTGCCATCTACAATTGTTGTGCCATTGTGTTGTCTTGCCATCTGGTACATTGTGTTACAGAACACAAATAAATTGCTGCCCACACATACATATCAATGAGATGCAGCTTTGCCAGCTATAATTGTTGTGTCATTGTGTTGTCTTGTCATCCGGTACATTGTGTCACATAACATAAATAAATAGCTGCCCACACACACATCAATGAGATGCAGCTTTGCTAACTATAATTGATGTGCCATTGTGTTGTCTTGTCATCCGGTACATTGTGTTACAGAACACAAATAAATTGCTGCCCACACACACATCAATGAGATGTAACTTTGCCAGCTACAATTGTTGTGCCATTGTGTTATCTTGTCATCCGGTACATTGTGTCACAGAACACAAATAAATTGCTGCCCACACACATATCAATGAGATGCAGCTTTGCCAGCTATAATTGTTGTGTCATTGTATTGTCTTGTCATCCGGTACACTGTGTCACAGAACACAAATAAATTGCTGCCCACACACACATCAATGAGATGCAGCTTTGGAGCTATAATTGATGTGCTATTGTGTTGTCTTGTCATCAATTATTCCACAAAACAATCTCAAAATTACTTGAATAATTACTCTCCTTGCTATAAATCTGTTGGGGAACAAATAATGGATAATTCATCAGTAAATACATATCAATTACTTCATTACACATTTGAAATAAAGCTAATGGCAGATTACTTCAACGACACAGATGGTATTCCTACACTTCGGGTCAAAACACTCGATTACGGGTGTGAAATTCAACACTAAGTGGACACTTGTCAGAGATGAACGTCTACTTGAATTCCTAATCCTCGAAAATGATATTCGATGATGGAATTTAAATGATAGACTATTACCAGATAACCGAGTGAAAGAAGCCAAGTGTTTACTTAACTGCTGCTTCAAAAATCACCATGCCATTTCTGAAGATGACATCATAGCCAGGATTGTCCAACTTCAGAGACGATTCAGGTTCTTCAAAGAACTGGTTCGGACCCCTGGTACTGTTTGGAACGGGAATCTGAAAATGGTCTTAGGTGATCATAATGTACGAAAGAAATTTATGCCTGTAAGTTCTACACTTCTTTTTCAATTACTACAAATAATTTGAATCTTTCATTATTATTCTAACTTGTTGTGATGAATGCAGGATTGTCCGATCAAAACTTATAACCCTTGCTCACAAAAATGGAAGTACTGTTTGGAGATGTGTATCCAACTAACCACAGTAGAAGCTCTACGAGTGGAAGTACCGTTGACCATCGCACATTGGTTTACCGACACTGCTCTACCTGTGTGGATTGCGTTTGTGTTTTCATTGTATAATGTTTTTTTGTTGTTGTACCGACAATGCTTTATTACTTAGGGAATTCTATTTGTGTTTTCATTCTGTAATATTTTTATGTTGTTGTACCGACAATGATCTATTGCTGTGGAGTGCGTTTGTGTTTTCATTTTGTAATGTTTTTTTATAACTACCGAGCGATAGAAAATAGAAAGTGAACCATGTTTCTGCCTAAAATTAAAATAATTTACACATCATGAAAAATAGTGTGATCCCGTGACACATTCTTTTTCTTATACTTTCTACGTAGATCGTGATCATGTCCTTGTGGGGGAGCTGATGGTTCTTGAATCGGCTCTTCTTCATCACTGTCTTCATCACGCACCTTTATACCCCAACGCTGATGTGCACAATCCGCAGTTTCATTGGGAATCGACATGGCAATAGGTGTCGTCTGGAAGTGTGTCCGCGAAAATCCCACGTCATGTGGAGCTACAAATTTGGGGTTAAAATGCGGATAATCAGTATGCAGAAGATCGGTGAATGACTGTCTAACATATGTAGGAGTATAAAACTCGAATGTTCCCATTGTAGTAACTTAATCAACTCCCTCGTTATACGATGATTGACCAATGGGATCTATATTCAACACACAAAAAAATTATTATTTTAATATTAATCGTAAGAAAATGACATATAAAATAGTTATTAGCGAATCACACAATTACCATGATGGATGACTGGTGGTGGCCCGGGTGTGACTGCGGGTGCTCTGCTACGAGAGGATGTTGACTGGCTTGAGATGCTCCTTCTTCCGTTGATGGAAACGGATGCCCTGCGCTCATCTGGAGCATAACGAGATACACTCCTCCTGGATGGGCCAGATATTCTCCGTCATCTGATGCCGGATGCATATGCCATGAGCTCATCTGGTATATCCTCATGTAACTCCTCACGAATACGAAGTTGTTGCATCATCTCATCAGCGACCGAATCAACTACAGCGTGCATACGACGATAAGAGTCAAAATCATCGTCTATAGCATGTGAAGAGACATGGCGGAGTCACTGACTCCAAGTACCCTACAAAACATAGACGGTTGAACATCAAAACTAAGAAATAACTAAATTCATTGAGTCGGAAAAGAGTGAATAAGATTTGTTACAATGGCCTCGTAAATGCCGACGTCTGATGGCTGGTATCCTCCCTCTGCATGTCTCTCCATAGGAGTGTGGAAACATCATGTATTCTGCTGATACCAACTCCGATATCCGCTCGCCGTATCTGCATCTCTCTGAACTGGAGGGCCTTCTATCCTCGTGGACCATCATACCTCCCATGCCTGGATTCAGGCATGATGACGTACAGGCCACTGAACGTGATGCTTCTGTGCCCGAGAGACACTGTGCAATGCCTCCACGTCAACATCTATACTCGCTGTTGTACTCTGACGTATGCCAAACTGTCGGGTCAACCAATTGGGAAAATGGTACTCGACTATCGGGTAGCATATCGGTGGGCACTGGCTTAGCCGGTTTTGAGTCAAACATCTTTCCCCCAGTACTTGTATTTCAGGTGCATCCAAATCTTAAGGTTCCCATGTCCACTGCACATTTGAATAATCGTCATAAGCTTGCACAATATTATCAATATAAGCAATATTTATTCACTACTCTACCTCTAGCTCGTTTAACCGATCAAGTGACTCCCGAAATATTCGTAGCGTATTTTTAGAGCTCTGAGTATAACTATACTCTGCAATCCACCTGCGTAAATATTCATGGAAGGTTATTGAAACGGAAATGATCACTAATATATGTATAGCTAGTACTGCAGTTAAAAATTATACCTAGCACCATATGGCGGTACGGGCAACGTGATGTCTTCGACTGCATCGTAAATGGTCCGATGAAGATTGAGAGAACTGCCCGTAGACTGTGGTCTGACAGATGAAATTCGGGACCACGCCCAAATCTGCAACAAATCCATCGGACCACTGATCGTCTTCTTGTTTTCTCCACAACCATACACACCTCACGATATAAATGTGCAAGCACAGCACTACCCAAACTAATACCCGATGATGTGTCATCATCCTCAAAATGACGTAGGTAGCTTATGGAAACATAATTGTTCGTTGTGCTGGGCAACAACAATGAACCTAGCAGTAAAAGTGCAATCCCACGAGCGTACTGCACGACCTCATCCTGCGGCATGTCATCATCTGGCCGTCATCTACTGAGGTGCTCACTCAACGTCTTGAGTTACAAACGACTCGCACCTTTCATCTCCACCTCATAATCCACCTGCATGCCTATGTAGATCCTGACATACTCCGCCTATTCCTCCCTGCTCCACTCCTCTTCATCGTCGATCATCGGGGCACCTTAATCGGAAGACCCCAAATAACAGCCACATCCTGGAGAGTGATCGTCGCCTCTCCTACGGGCTAATGAAACATATGCGTCTCATGGCGCCATCTCTCAACTAGTGCGGTGATCAAATGGGAGTCCAACTTCGTAATCTCCCCGCAACATGTGACCCCGTAAATCCCCCAACGATGTATCACCGACATAACTCGAGGATGTAGACCGTTATGCTCGTCCTAAAAAATATAATCTTCTACACGCTTCACCTTCAAAACCCCATCTATATGACCACCTACAACGCTGCTCGATCTATGTAAACCCTACCGGCTCAAGAGCAATGATGCCATCTGCAAGATAAATACATAGAAACAATCAAGAATGAAATATCACGAGAATGAAATATTAGACAAAAAGCTACATGAATTAATAAATTCATACAAGAGTGAAATATTACTTAAGGATAATATAAACAATAATTTTTTATTATTATTATTATTATTATTATTATTATTATTATTATTATTATTATTATTATTATTATTATTACTATTATTATTCTTGTTGTTGTTGTTATTATTATTATTATTATTGTTGTTGTTGTTGTTGTTGTTCCATATAAATGAGATAAATATATATTTTTTAACAAGGCAAGTGCATAGAATATAAGAAGAAATAAAGTGAATTGGACTTGATCTAGATTATGTAATGATTGATAAGATGGTTTAGCTCAAAACTAATAACGTCTAATCGGACACAAGCCCGAATATTACTTAGGGAATTCATACAATAATAATTATTAATGTTCAAAGCAATGTGAATTACAACTTCTGAAAGTGCAAGCGAATTACAACATCGGACTCATGGAAAGATCATCGCCGTATCTAACATCAAAGCCTGGAACCAGAACGTCCACCGCCTTATGATGAGGTAGCCACATCTTGTGCACGGTATTGTTGTCTTGCGCGTACTTGGGGTTGGTTCATTTCGTTGGGGTAACTACTACCCCTGAGTCGTCCAATGGTTCACTGCCTCCTCGTGTGTGGATCATGAACCAATTCAAAACTTGTCTCATTCCAGTCCTCCACATCGGGCAATGGTTTGAATGCCCTAGCAGAGTATGTGCGTAGGTACGCAACACGCGCTGTAGTAATATAGGACGTAAACATGATCCGTTCTGAATTCGGTACACACCTTTATTGCATGAGAGCACGTAATACCGCTGCTCACCATCTACCACAAGAGCATTCTGCTCTCGACATGGAGACCCGAAAGACTCGATTACGAGATCCTCCGCTGACCCTCACAGAGACTTTGGCCGTTTGTGCCACCCAATTAAACCCCGTGATATGGTAAGATGACCCTAATTGTTGCCTTTCTCTGAATAGGTTATATATCTTATCAGGCCAAAATTGTTGCATGTTATGGACTCTTGTCGCATCTTTCAAACAATCATAGGAATTTTGAACACTTGCGATAATGTCTGAAAGCCTCGATACATGGTCGAAATGCCCGAAATACAAATCTTAACATGTGCACACCGGGTATTCCAGAAGATTTGTGTAGCCACTCGACCACGGTCCCTGGGTTGTACGTCTGCAAGGCCTCCATATATTTGGGTAAATATTAGACCGACTGCTCCCACGTCCCATACACATTTTCACGAGCCCGCCGCAAACCTTGCCACGCCTTGTGATATGGCACCTCATAACCATATTCTTGTTTGACAGCCCGCGGGACATGCAAGGCGCTATATAACGGAGCCTGCTCGATGTGATTGGTAATGAGCATAGAAATCATAGTTTTACACAAATAGGGGTGATCAGTACGTGTAAAAGATGCAGGACATCTGTGCTCAGAACCCAATCTTGTGATTACCCAAGCACCCTTCCATTTTCGAAAACTAGCACGGAGCCACCATCCGCATTTGGATGATTCGTTAATATCTACATGATTCTCCCCAAGTGAATTCGACAAGCAAACAACTTTTCAAATCATTGGATTGCTCATTATCACTCTATACAAACACTTGGCGACACGCACAGAGTAATATTTGACAGCCCACATCAAATATCTTTTATCTCTGAATATCATGCCTATTCTCAAAACTCTTTCGTCTTTATCGTAGTAGTAGTCCGGTTGAGGGACACCAATAGAATCAATAGGAACATCTTCATATACGTGATTGAAGAACTGTATGTTCTTGTAAAGTGCCGATCCTCTATCCGCTCGTTTATAGGTTGTAGGGGTAAGCTCATCCAAGGTAGGTTCCTGAGGATCTTCATCTGGTATGCTACCCCCCAACTGAAAGGATATATCGTCAGTTTCAAGACCATCATCATCTATTTCATCTAAACTATTTTCAGAATCACTTCCTTCATCTGGTCCAAAGTGATCGGCGGGGTAGTCCGGGATCACCGGTGGGGGATGATGCTCGGTGGAATTTACATTTGCATATCCACCCTCACCTCGTAGAATGATGCATACATGTCATATTCATTTTCAGAAGACATAGTCGCCATATGTGCGCTTAATTCTAAAAATATAAATAAATTCACATATTCACATAAGTAATAATTTCTTATAAATTCAAATTTTCCCATAATTAATAATTTCTCACAAAATAAATAAATTCAAGTATTCGCATAATTAATAGTTTCATCACAAGTAAATAAAATCAAACGTTCACATAATTAATAATTTCATCACAAACAAATAAATTTAATTTTTCACATAATTAATAATTTCTCACAAAATAAATAAATTCACATATTCACATAATTAATAATTTGGTCACAAACAAATAAATTCAAATATTCACATAATTAATAATTTCATAACAAACAAATAAATTCAATTTGTCACATAATTAATAATTTCTCACAAAATAAATAAAATCAAATATTCGCATAATTAATAGTTTCATCACAAGCAAATAAAATCAAATATTCACATAATTACTAAATTCATCACAAACAAATAAATTTATTTTTTTCACATAATTAATAATTTTTAACAAAATAAATAAACTCAAATATTTCCATAATTAATAGTTTCTTCACAAGCAAATAATATCAATTTCCATGAACAATTAACAAAAAAATAGAAGGTAACAATTGAAGGTAAACAAGCAAATAAAATTAATAGTTTCTTCATAATTAATAGTTTCTTCACAAGCAATTAAATTGAAGGTCAACAATTCCCATAATCAGTTTCCATGAACAATTCACAAAAAAATTAACAATTTCCATAAAAAATAAAAATTTCCATAAACAACTAACAATTAACAAAAAAATTCACAAACAAACCAAATAAAATTTCGTAAATATTCACAACTAAAATTCAAAAAGATATAAATTTAATATATACAAAAACCTAAATGCATTTAATTAAAATTAAAAGTAACAACAGAATAAATAAACAATAGAATTAACAACTTAAAAAGAATTAACAATAGAATAATAAAAATTACTTTCTTTTTTTTAATATTCTTTGCAATCAAGCCTTGCTTCCTCCTTTGTTCATGCAGCTGCTGGGAAATAAGAAGAGGTAAGTGTGTATTTGTGTGTGAATTTGTGTGGGCGTGTGTGTGTTTTAGGGTTCCGAAAATTATTTTTTTTGCAAAAATACCCCGGGCCGCCTTTCCCTGTGGCGTCCCGACCATAGACGTTTTTTAAATCCCCCCAGGACGCCATTCGTTAATATCTACATGATTCTCTCCAAGTGAATTCGACAAGCAAATAACTTTCCAAATCGTTGGATTGCTCACTCTATACGAACACTTGGCGACACGCACGGAGTAATCTTTGATAGCCCACATCAAATGTTTTTTATCTCTGAATATCATGCCTATTCTCAACACTCCTTCGTCTTTATCATAGTAGTAGTCCGGTTGAGGGACACCAATAGAATTAATAGGAACATCTTCGTATACATGATCAAAAAATTGTATGTTCTTGTACAATGCCTGATCCTCTATCCGCTCGTTTATGGGTTGTAGGGTCAAGTTCATCGAAGGTAGGTTCAAAAGGATCTTCATCTTGTATGCTACCCCCCAACTCAAAGAATTCCTGGACAATTTCAAGACCATCATCATCTAGTTCATCTAAACTATTTTTAGAATCGCTTCCTTCATCTGGTCCAAAGCAATCGGCGGGGTAGTCCAGGATCGCCGGTGGGGGATGATGCTCGGTGGAATTTACATTTGCATATTGATAAGCCAGGAGTGTGAATGACCTGGTGCGGGTAGACCTGTTTTGGGTAGGACTAGGGTGACCAATGGTTCTGGCTAGATCTTGACCAGACCTTTCTCTCCAGAACAGTCTGGTTAGATCTCCTCCTTGGGGGAAGTTGCGTTGGACTCGTTCCCTAGTAAAGACTTGGAGAATTATTAAAAGAGTAGTCCAGGATAGGCTGGAGCTCTAAATTTAATCCGGGCTAAGTAGAAGGATACAAGGTCAAGCCTGGTCTTAGCAAAAGACCTAGTTGAGCCCTCTTAGAGATAGAGCTGATCAGCTCGGGCATCGGGATCACTGATAGGAAAAGAGAACTGGATCATGACAGACCTGGTTCCTTGAACCCCATTAGAGGATACAAGTGGGACCACTTGTCTGAATTGGTTGCTTAAACGGCCCTTGATTCGTGGCCTCAGTTATCCGAGATCCCGGCTGGGGTCCCCACTAAGAGAAACTATAAATATCTTAGCCCCCAGGCTGAGAGAGGTATGTCATTCTTTGTGCATTCCTTCTTTGCTTGCTAAGAGAAACCTCATACGCTTTACTGACATAAGCATCGGAGAGGTTTCCACTGGATAACCACCGGTGGTCCTTTCTAACGTATTTCTGTGCGCAGGTCAAGAAGGTGTTCAAGGTTCTAGGCGTTGTTCTTGACGCTGGTCATATTTTGGGTTGAAACAATTGGCGCCGTCTGTGGGAAATTCATCGATCAAAGCTAAGACGTGAGCATGGCTTCGGATGGTTTAAGGCGAAATTTGGTGGGAGAGATCGGCGGAACCCCCAGCTCCACTGCGCCGTGGGGTATGCCACGGTCGGCTGAACCATCAACGGCGAGGCCAGGGGAGGCAGAGACGTCAGCCGCTGCCAGGACAGGTTCCGCTCCGTCCTCCTCAGGCGGACCACCGCCTGTCACTGAGGGGCTGTTGAATGATGCTTTGCTCAGGCAGCTGTCTGAGTTAATAGGCAAGGTTGTGGAAGCATCCGTGGAGAAAAAACTTGCTGCGATGTCAACTCCACCGTCAGGAGTACGTCCGGATCGGACGGTCCCACTGATGGAAACCAAACTGTTGCGCAATTAGACGGCAGGACGAACTCCACTTCAGGACAGGGACGAGCACTTCTCCACCTCCAACAGCGAAACATCTAGCCAGATTGATCCACGCTTGATGGAACAGATTCAAAGTTTGCAGAAGGAAGTGAGAGATTTTAAGAAGAAGATGACGAGCGATGGTGTAGTTCCAGCGAGAAGAGGCACACCGTTTAAGTCATGCGCGATGACGTTCTGGCCTCCTACAGGTTGTTGGGTTTTGAATACAATGGGACCACTGATCCCTGGGATCATCTGAGTCGATTTGAGATCACGGCGGCTGTGCATAGATTCTCAGATGCAGTTATGTGCCGGGTCTTTCCGATGAACTTCACTAAATCAGCTCAGCTCTGGTTGAACCAGCTGTCGCCGAGGTCTATCAGTAACTTTGACGAATTCAGTTCAGCTTTCCTGCACCAGTTTATGAGCTGCCGGAAATACCAAAAAATGTCGCTTGAGCTTTTCAGCTTAAAGCAGAAAGAGAATGAGAGCCTACGCGCCTACATCAATAGGTTTACAACGGCTAAAGGAAGGTGCCCTCCGCGTCTGAAGAGCTGTTGGTGAATGCTCTGGTGCAAGGTCTGGGGAGAGGGGAATTTTTCCAATCACTGGTGGTGAAACCAGCTCTGAAATTTGGAGAACTCTTAGAGAGAGCCGACAAGTACATTCATCTGGAGGAAGATTTGAAAATCGAGGAAGGAGAGAAGAAGAGGGAAAGGTATGATAGAGAAGACAGGGCAGCAGTGAAAAAGCCCAGGCTGGAGCTGTCCGTGGGCAGACCTCATTTTAACAGGTATACCCCTCTGGCAACCCCTCAGGGAGAGATACTGCAAGCAATAGAATGACATCCAGAGCTGCACTGGCCCAAGACCTATTCACAAAGACTGAGGAAGGAAAGGTCAGACCGTTTGTGCCGTCTCCATAATGAATTCGGGCACAGCACTGATCAATGTACGCATTTGAAAGATGAGTTAGAGAGAATGGTCCAGGCAGGACACCTGAAAGAATATGTCCGCATGAGGAAAGAAGAGGCCAGATCTGGTCGAAGCAGCTACAATCATGCTCCACAAAACAAAAGAGATCAGGATAAGGGGGAAGCTGAAGGAAGAAGATCTGACCAGGCTCAGGTTATTCATGGAGAAATCTAGATGATTACTGGTGGAGAGCTGGAGGAGCATTCTAAGAGGACGCAACATAGTTATGTTCGAGCTGCTAAAGATTTGATTAGAAAGCCACGTGAGGTAGGGCAGATGGCGTCTGCTCCAAATATCTGTTTTGGATCAGAGGATGGTGACAACATCTTATCCCCCCACATGGATGCCCTAGTAATAATAGCAACCATTTCTAATTATAACGTGCGAAGAATTTTTGTGGATACAGGGAGCTCTACCGACATCTTGTTCTTTGATTGCTTTAAACAACTAAAGTTGGACGTCGAGCTGGAGGAGGTGACCACCTCCTTGGTGGGGTTTGCAGGGGGATCCCTAAAACCATTAGGAGCGGTTAGGCTCCTCGTTACTTTAGGGGAAAAGCCATATCGTGTGACCAGGACGGTGCATTTCTTAATGGTAGATGTGCCATCCTCTTACAATGTCATGCTTGGCAGACCTTCCCTAAGCCAGTTCCAGGCTGTAATATCAGTTTTTCACATGAAGATGAAATTCCCCACTGAGGATGGGACTTGCGAGGTGAGAGGTGATCAATACGCATCTCGACAGATGTATGTTGAGTGTATTAGACGGAATAGCGAGGACGAGAGGTTGAGTAAAAAAGCTCGGATAGAGCAGCCGCGGCAAGATCTGGGGAGAAGAGAGGAAGGGTTGATGCTGGTGGAGGTTGTCCCAGGCGATGAGAGTCGAGTCCTCCGAGTAGGAACAACGCTTAGCCCGGAGGTCTTGACAGATCTGGTGACTTTGTTGAGAGAAAGCACGGATTAGTTCGCTTGGTCTCCCGAGGACTTGGTAGGGATTGACCAGGAGGTGATGGAGCATCGCCTTAATATCATTCCAGGCATGAAACCGGTCAAGCAAAAGAAGCGTAATTTTGGGCCTGAGAAAGAGGCCATCATTGAGTCTGAGGTGGAGAAATTGTTAAAGGCCAAGCATATTCAGGAGATACAATTCCCTGAGTGGCTCTCTAATGCTGTGCTGGTCCCCAAGACACAAGAAGATTGGCGTATGTGCATCGATTTCCGAGATCTCAATCGTGCTTGCCCAAAAGATCTCAATCGTGCTTGCCCAAAAGAATATTTTATGTGGTAATGCCGTTTGGGCTCAAAAATGCAGGGGCCACATACCAGCGATTAGTAGATAAAATGTTCAAAAGCCAGCTCGGTCGGAACATGGAAGTTTACGTGGATGATATGCTCGTGAAAAGTGTGAAGGCGACCTCGCATGTGGACGACCTGAGGGAGACCTTCGACACCCCAAGAAAGTACAGGATGAAGCTTAATCCCAAGAAGTGAATGTTCGAGGTTAGAGCTAGAAAATTCCTGGGTTACATGGTCACAGAAAATGGTATCGAGGCTAATCCCGAGAAGATAAAGGAAATTATGGAGATGCGGGGGCCCGGGAATGTTAAGGAAATGCAATGTCTGGCGGGACGCATTAATCCCCTGAGCCGGTTCGTCTCACGCTCGGCGGAGAAGAGCCTCCCCTTTTTCCAAGCTCTGCGAAGAAAGCTCGCTTTGAATGGAGCAAAGAATGTGAAGAAGCATTTAAACTGTTGAAAGAATACCTGGCCGGCATGACCTTGCTCACAAAGCCTATCCAAGGTGAGCCCCTTATATTGTACTTGTCGGTTGGACAACAGGCAGTCAGCTCTGTCTTGCTCCGAGAAGAAGGCAAGATACAGAAACCAGTCTACTACTGGAGCAAGGTCTTACACGATGCCGAAATGAGGTATGTGGAAATAGAGCGGGCAATGCTAGCTCTAGTAGGCACAGCTCGGAAATCGCGCCCATATTTCCTTTCACCCAGTATAATTGTGCGGACAAACTTGCCATTGAAAGCTGTCATGGACAAGACAGAGGCGTCGGGGAGGCTGGTCAGGTGGATAATTGAGCTTAGCAAATTTGATGTCATGTTCGAGGTCAGGACAGCAATAAAAGCCCAGGCGCTAGCAGATTTTATGCAAGAGATGACCAGCTCTTCCGATGAAGAACAGGGGTGGACAGTATTCACAGACGGTTCAGTTAGTAACCAGGGCTGCGGGTGATCCAAACTTTTGTGCACCCCTTTTTAATAAATTAATTTAAAATCACGTAAGTTTGCTCGCAAGAGTACGAGGTACTTGTAGGGTGATAAGTTTGACTCGAGTCGTATCTCTCGAGGAAACGACTATTCGGTCTTTCGTATGTTTTTCTCAATTTACGAACTAAAGTAATATACTCGTTCACCAAAAAGCTCGTTCTTCCTATTTTTGAACATCAACTTCATCTAATTACGCGCTGAACTCTTCCGGTTACTTAGCTTTAAGGTGAAAAACAATGAAATATCACCTAATTGCATCAATTACGATCAAAATATGGTAAAATAAGCTGGAACTATGGAAATACGAAATTAAGCTTAAATCATCCAACTTATACCAAAAACAAATAGAAAAACGTACTAAAAAGCTAATAAAAATAAGGACAAATCTACTCTAATCAACTACCCCACGCTTAATTGGTTTGTTCGTCCTCGAACAAACGATAAATTCAAAGTATGATTAGAATGAAAATAAGTTCAAGTAGTGAGTCGTGCTATGCTACATACATAATTTTGAAAATATAGGTACAAGTCACGTAACGTCAAACACTTGACCATTATTACATTGTCGCTTCAAAATAAAATCATGCTTCCTCATAAGGATAATATATATAAGTACGCTCAAAAGCACTCAAGTATTTTCTACATGGGACGTGTATACACTCAAATCATACAATTACATGCACAATAAATAAGCACCGAAAATCAATCTCTTTTCAATCGCAAATTAAGTGTGGTGTCACTACTAAGAATCAGAAAAGGTCTTCGCGGGTTGTAATGTAAGGCTTTTTGGACGGGTATGGTATATATAAGTCGTGTGGCTAACTCATGATCAAACATGATCAATAACTCACTCAACCTAACCTAAACAAGAAGTAATGTGCTTCACCTCGTTCAAAAATAAAAACCTCACTAAACACTCATAACGTAACCTTTAAATAGGCTATTCCTCAACTCAAAACTCGTAAACCGTTGATTCAAGCTTTTTGGTTGCCTACTTATGAAAATGTGTCAAAAATTCAAAAGCTTGCCCGCAAGAGAACGGGGTCGCGCGTAGGTTGGCAAATTGACCCGAGTCGTCTCTCGAGGAACATACAATCTGAAAGCTCAAACCACTTAATCACAACTCTTTTGTTTTTTGAACAATAGGCTTCAAAATAAAATTAAATACAAGCATTTATAAGCGCGTAGGCAATTACTAACACAAGACTCAACTAGACTCACCATCCTTCATGTTCTTCTTTTTTTATTTTTTATTTTTTATTTCCCCCTTTTATTCTTTTTATGGGGTCTTTATTATTATTTTTTTCTTTTTTCGGATGGTGGTCTTACAAAAATTCATAAAAATCATAAATTCCTAACAAAATTTCCAAAACACTAACAACCAAGAAAAATGGCGAACTCCTACCCCACACTTTTAATGGGTTAGTAGGGGTCGACTCAATAAAATCACTCATGGCTAAAGGCATGGATTATTTGGCTATGATTGGCTCATTCGGAATTTATAGTGGCTAAAAATATATGGATATGGCCGGAATAGGGTTTTTTATGTGCCTTAACGTCATTTTCAAAGTCGACTACACACAGCGGTTTCAAAGAGATATCAAAACCCAAACTTATTCACGTACATGCAATGATGATAAACACTCAGGCTACTCGCTGGCTTTTTGCATAAAAATTTTTGAATTGACGCTGCTTTTAAGGTTTTGCGAAATCGATTGCATCCAAGTACCATTTTACAATATATAATAATAAATTTTGAAAAATTATGCACTTATGCACGCTCAAAGACGAAAACAAATAATCATACATAGTCAACTTCGACAGGCATGCCATACAAACACAATTAAGCGTAGAAATAGCAATTAATCACGTTTAAGCATATAATTATTACAGGCCAAGTATTAAATAAAATTACACAATTAATCAATACAAATCACACTCGACCACCCCCTCTCTAAAAATCCCGACAATCTCCTGATTGCCACAAATACATCAAAATCAAAAAGAGGAAGGAACAAGAAAACATCCCTGAAATAATAGTAGTTGTCGAGCCGAATTTGGCCTTGCGTCAACGTGCGCGATATGAATTGCCCTAAAAGAAAAATAAAACAAGCAAAAACAAGCAAAATAACAATATTTTTGGAATTTTATATTTTTCATTTTTTATTTTATTATTATTTTTTTTAAATAAAGAAAAATAAAAATAAGGAAACAAGATTAGAACTCGCGGGAATCATCATCCTCGGGGTTCTTGTCGACGTCCATGCTAGGTGTGGGGTGTGCCGCCTCAAATCGTTCCTCGAGCTTCGAAATGCGAGCTCGCATCTTCTTCAAACTCCGACAATTTTGGTCGTAGTTCGCATCAATCTTCTCGTCGATGATTTGGAGCTTATCGAACATCTTCAATTGAAATGATCGGTTTACATCGAAAAATTGCCCCCAATCGGGATTCGGGCCCGAAGTAGAACGGCGGTCTTGCTCCATATCCATGTTGCCATCATCGTCGTCATCGTGCGGTCGAGACGAAGATCCTCCTCTAGTCGACGACCTTACCGGGGTGCCGGTGCACGCGTAAGAGGTAATGAAGTGGTCCCGAGTGGGCTAAGTCCATTTTTGGCCGGATCATACCCGAAGTGACGGGCGAGGCCGGTAATGTATGGTGAAAATGAGAGAAGTGGCGACTTGCTTCCCGGAGTTCCCTTAGTGACGTTGTATAGTCCTTGCAAAATTAACGGGTACAACCGGACTTGACGACCATCAACGAGGAATTGTAGAACATAAAGCTCGGATTTAGTCACGTAATTTGCCTCGTTCTTGCATAAAATGATGTGTCCGAGGATCTTGTAGGCAACGTAAAGGGCGTCGTCTTGGATTTTCGAGCAAGGAAATGGCTTGCAATCGCTCGTGTTTCCCCCGGTGATCATCCCCCAAAAAGAGGCTAAGTCAAAACCTTGAACTCCAACCGGGTGGTCCCTACGGTCGGGAAACCGAAAATGTTGCCAAAAATCTCCTCGTCCACAATAACGTCATTCCCTCCTAGTCGACAAGTGAACGTCTCGTCGTTCCAGATCGCCAAAGTGGGGAAAAACTCGAGCATAAGCTCTCTAAATCCGGGGAGGTGCATTTGGGAGAAATACCCACAACCAAGGACCTCTACATAACGGGATAGGCCGGTGTGGTGTTCCGAACCATTCGAGGCCTCCTCCTCAAGTCTGTTGACGTTCAAAATTCTATGCGTAGCGAAACCCCATTTGCGAATATTTTTGAACGTGTCCCCTTACTTTTTGTCAAAAATTGGGAACGGTACTCCGTATTTCCCCGAGACATCCTTTCGTTTACCTGCTCGAGACATTATCAAATAATACAAAAGCGAACGGGATGATAATTCTTGAAAAATAAACCTTTTGCTTCTTTGGGGAATTTTGTCGAACACTTGGCGTGCGTGTTCAACCAACTAAGTACTCAAGCAGTTCTTGCACCAACAACTTCCCAACACAACCAAACAATTTTAATAATGGTTCCAAGATAAGTATAAGCGAAGTACCTCAACGATAGTAGCCTGAATTTTGCCTGTTTCTGGAAGATTGCCGAATTTGCTTCAAACCATCTAGCACGTTGTGGAGAAATTGGCTTGTATGTAAGTAGGTTGATCGAATTTCTGGGGTTGTGAGTGTTGGAGTGCTTGGAAATTTGAAAAAAGTTAGAATTTGTTGAAGGGTGCAAGAAGTTTGAAAAATTTTTAAGTTGAGAAGAAGAAGAAAGTGAGAAAAGAAAGAGGGAGGGGTTGGGATGATTTTAAAGCTGTTTTTCTGGGCTATCCCCGCGGGTCAAGAGGCTATGGGTCGGGTTGATGGGCCAAAATCCAATTTTTCAACGTTTCTGGGTCGGGTACAGGGTCGCGTCGACGCGACAGATACGAAATTCTCGGCATCTGGCATCGACGCCGCGTCGACTGACGTGAGCAACCTCGGCGTCGACGCGGGCAGAGTCCTGGGCGTTATTTTCTTCGCTCGTTCGATCAATTCTCCTCATCCGAGTTCTTCCATCTGTTCTAAAAAGATAAAAACCAAAATAAAACAATAAATAAAATAAGAATAAAATACAAAAGGATACATAATGCTCGGGTTGCCTCCCGAGAAGCGCAATTTTTAACGTCGCTTGCTCGACGCTATTTTGCTCATTTAATTCCAAACGTGCGGTGGATCTCCAAACTCCACCGTCTTGTTAACTCCAGTCTCCTTTCATTTGTCATAATAAGGCTTCAACCTATGCTTGTGAACTTGAAAGGATGAATTTCCGACCTCATCATATAACGTGGCTACGCCATACTCGTCCAATTCTTTTATCGAGAATGGTCCGCTCCATGCAGCTTTGAAATCAGCTGGGTTATACTTACATTCGTGATTATATAGCACTAATTCTCCAACCTCATACTGCAAGTTTTTAACTTCCTTCGTGCGAACCTCTTTTGATGTCTTCTTCTCCCTCGCCCAATCGTTGAAATATGCCTCGCCCTTGTTCTTTTTGCTTGAAATTTTAAATTTTTTATTAGGGTCGAGGGAATCGTGACTTGGGTGACTTATTGGTGGTTTATGCGGTCCTTCCACATCGAAATCATCTCCAAATTCTTCTACGATATCGTGCATGTCAATACCTAGTAACTCGATCAAGTCCTCTCCACTTAAGTGCATATGATCCTCAAACTCGTCGTACTCCTTGCTTGAATCGACTTGTTTATCCCCTCCCTCGATAGAGAATTCGGCGTCGTCCCCGTCGCTCAATTCGTTTACAACTACGACTCCCATAAGCTAGTGAATGCATGATGTAACGGGATCAACAAACGAACAGTCGTCTATCATGGCAGGGGAAGGGGTATTTTGAATATCTTTAAGAGAAAATGTCACTTTCTCGCCCAAAAAAGTCATGGTCATCCTCCCTTTGTGAACATCGATTAGCGTATGGGAAGTAGACATAAACGGGCATCCCAGTAAAATGGTATGCTCAGTGCTTTCATCCGGTACCTCGCCAACGTCCATAACTACAAAGTCAACCGGAATTACGAGCTCTCCAACTTGTACTAAAACATCTTCAACTACTCCCAAGGGTCGTTGGGTTGAGCGATCGGCCAATTGTAGGCGCATGGTTTTCGTCTTTAGTGGTCCAAGATCAAACGCTTGATAAAGTGAATATGGAAATAAATTTATTCCTGCTCCAAGATCTAACATTCCTATTGCCTTTTGTCCATTGGACAACGAAATAGTGATGCAGAAACTTCCAGGATCGCGTTCCTTGGGAGGTAATGGATTCTTAAAAACCGCGTTAACCTCCTTTGGTAATGGTACGTATTGATTCATCACCAAACGTCTCTCTCTCGAAGCAAGTTCCTTAAAGAATTTTACGTAGGCGGGCATTTTTCTTATTACCTCCAACATCGGTAGATTGATATTGACGTTCTTCAAGAGGTTGTATATCTCCATGAACCTCTTGTTCTCTTTCGCTGGTCGCAACCGGCTTGGAAAAGGAACAACATCCTTGTATTGCATTGTTGATTGCTTCGGCAGTGATGGTTCATTTTTGCCAAGGGTGTTGTTTGGAATTGTCCTTTGAATGGATCCAGGCACATATCTATTGGTGGATTTATGTAGCTTGTATACTGGTTTAGGAATAATTTCCTCATCCTGGTCCACTATGCCATTGTCGATCTTCTTCCCACTGCGAAGGACGTGAACCGCCGACGCTTGCTCTGCTTGACTTGGAAGCTTGTCCTTCTCCTTGTTCGACCTCCCAATGTCAGTTGCTAGCTGTCCCATAGTTCTTTCCATCCTTTCCATGTTTTTGGCTAGATCAAGCACAACACCGGAAATATGGTCAATTCCGCTCACCTTCTTTGAGAGTTTATCAATCTTTGCGTTCACCTTTGTAAGTCCCTCTCTATTGCTGATTGTCTCTGCCAGTTGATTTTGCTTCCAAACCAACAGCTGATCATTTGGTTGAGTCGCATTAGATGCCTGCCCTTGCGTATGAAAATTATTTTGTGGCGGCGGCACTGGTGGTGCTTGTGCATATTGTGGTGGGGGATATTGTGGATCCGGTGGCATATGATTTGGATTTCCAGGGCCCCACTTGAAAAGAGGATTATCACGTTGCGGTGTGTACTTCTTTTGATTCGAATAATTTTGGATCGCGTTAACATCCTCATGCTGCTCAATGTTGTTTGGACACACATCCGCTGAATGCTGG
>BMAC01000174.1:1400821-1411603 GCA_014905375.1 Phtheirospermum japonicum
GGATTGGCTAAGGATGGATATCCTTGATCTTACCCGACCTGATCGGCAGTTAACGCCAGAATAGGCTAAGGGTGGACACCTTTGATTTCTTTTGCCTGAATATTTATTGAATATTTTAACTTGAACAGGTTCCCTAGGATGACCTGTATTAGTGCCTGACCCGTTTTCAGCCTAAGACTTGAGGAAAATAGCTCTGGATGATTGGATCCCAGAACAGATTCAGCTGAATTCAGAAATTTTAGAAAATAAGCCCAAAAACACAAACCGCACGTTGTTTGAGCAAGTAAGATCGATCAAAAGGACGAAATTTTGAAGAAAACTCAAGAATACTATGATATTCTGGTAAAAAAGACAAACACATATGGAAATGCAGAAACCAAGAGCAGAAATTCAAAACATACTTTCATTACATCGACATTCCGGAGGATACAAGAGTAGATTGCACAAACCTAAGAAGGATGGCAATTTCGATTACAAAATTTCAGAAAAACAAGAGATTCATCTGGAAGGAGACCTCCGATCTGAGGCCAGAGCTCGGCGGACCCGCCAGAGCTCGCGCTCTGTTTCGTGCAGACGGCGGCGGTACTTGTTAGACCGCTCGGTGAGTGCATGAGCTTCGCCGGCGGCGACAGTAAGACGATTCACTGACTCGATCAAGTCATCCCTCTCTTCATACATCTGGCGATTTATCTGGCGAAGCTCAGACCACTCTTTCTTGTAATGGCGTTTTTTCTGCCTCTTCCTCTCCAGCAGGCGGTAGAGGTAGCCGATTTTCTCCTTGAGCAAAGTTACTTGATCGGAGAGTTTAAATTTTTCAACGACCAAAGCAATGTTCTTTCTTTTCACAACGTCGATTTCTTGAAGAAGAGGAGAAGACGCCATTGTAGAAGTTTGAGAAGATATGAGGGGTACAGGCATGTATTTAAAGAGGGAAAAATCACGTGCTGGAGAATAAAAAAGTACTAGGGTTTCTGGGAATCAAGGAAACCCTAGAATATCAAAGGTTCCTACAGAACAAAAATATTTATTGTTATTGAAAATTCATGATTAATTCAAGTACATGCGATAAACATTTGCGAAACAGATCGGCCACACAGGCCACAAACTACAGATCTGTTTTAAAAGAAAACAAAATTAGAGAAACAAAGCAGACAGGTCTCTTTTGGCGACATGAGCTCTACTCCAAGAATGGATGGCCTCAGCTCTTCTTCACGCCTTATCTGGAGCCTGGGACGTCTCAACAAAGTCCTTTGCAAAATGTGTGAACTCTTGGAAGTTACCCAAGTTGGCGAAAGTTGGAGAGTTTGCTACAACCATCGCCAACGATTGCTCGGGGGAGGAGAAGAGGTCGAGCTGGAGGAGCAGAAAGTCTGGCGGATATGGTCGGCAAAGTCCAGATCATCCAGCGAATGCAGGCGGTCATCCTCGGCGACATGAGTAAACGACGTGGGCACGGATGCGCCCGTGATAGGTGCCTCTCGGTCAAATGGCAGAGAGGGGTTCTCGGACACCCATTTGGCATGAGCATCTACGCCGAGGAGGAAGAAGGCCTCAGCCTCAGGTACCAGCAGGTCGTAAAATTCGACTGACCCGAGGAAGGCTTGGCGCGTGGTTGCTCGAGTTAGCTGTATCAAGCGCAGGCCTTCCTCCGAGTTCAGGAACCCGAGCCTTCCCCTCACCTCGCCTTCTGAGAGACCCTTAGCCTCTCCATTAACTTCTCCCTCAGCTCGGGCCACCCTGGATTTCTCCTTGAGCTCTTTCACCTCTTGCTCCAAGAGGACCATCCGCGCATGTTTCCTGGCGTCGGACTCTTGCGACGCCGCCAAAGCTGCCTTGATCCCGGCCAGCTCTGCTTGGAGTAGATCTAGATCTCCACTGAGGCCATGGTTCTTCGCCAGAAGCTCTTGCCTCTGCTTCTTCAAGGCCTCAATCTCCCTCTTCAAATCTGCTTGAAGCATAGAACCGCGAGCTCGGGCTAGGAGATCAGCTCTGAGCACCACCGCCTAGAAAAGGAAAAGGAGAAGTATAAACAAAAGTCCAGGAAGGTAAGAATCATAGCAAGTGATGGATGTCTCACCTGCGCCTCCGCCTTGCAGTACGACTCCAACAGCTCTGGATCAGATATCTTCTCTACCGTACGGCGGTTGGCCGTAGGGGCCAGCCCCATCATGAACTGTCTAGCCACTTCGCTAGAGCAATCTAATACAGACCTGTTGAAGAAGGTCTGGTATGGATAGGGGGGAACTTGGGGGTTCACCTCGGGGACGCCCTCGGGCTCCTCCCTTCTCCTTTTCCTCCGTTGCAGCTGCTGCCCTTCCTCAGGAATCCGATGGAGGTAGGGCTGCTTGAGAAGGAGCTGCCTGCTCGGGCGCAACTCTTTTTGCTTGCTCTGCATTCCTTCTCATTGCCCCCGGAGGAACGAGGCTAGAGGGAGACGCTTGATTTTGCTCCTGGGGCTGACTGCGGGGAGCAGTTAGCAAGGCAACCTCTTCCAAGGTGGGAGAAGCTCTGGAAGATTCTCCCAGAGGGCTTCTCTGACCCCCTCCCACTGCTTTCTTCGCTTTAGAAGTCAGGCGCGCTTGCAGCATTGTTACTGAAATGAAGAATAAAGTATTAAAAAATAATACTTGAAAAAGAGAAAAATAGATCATCTCGAGAATATACCGATTTGGGGTGGCAGGGGCCCATTCCCTTGCTGGGTGTTAAAGAAGTTCAGGAGTTTTGGTATGAGGAGTGTGGATAGGTTAAAGGGATTCTGGTTAAGGACGGCGATTTTCTCGTCCAAGTGAGGTGATCGGTCGCCTCGGGAAAAGCGCAGCTGAGGGTGAAAGAGGCTAATAGGCTCGATGGGAAAGCCCCAGTCCCTTGAGCTCTGGACGAAGAAGAACTTCTTCATCCTGGCCTTATGGGACGTGGGTAGACCTATCAAAAAATGGACGTCGGGTCGCCCGGAGAGGTAGAAGAAACCGGAGGAGCTCTTCGCCTGGAACAAAGAGAAGAAAAGTTGGGCCGTGGGAACAATCCCTGAATACTGGGCCGCCAAGTGAAATCCGGCCATGACGCGAAAAGCGTTGGGCAAGAATTGTTGTACCGGAATATGGTACAATCGGGAAATGGCTAGTTTGAAGGGGTGAACGGGCAGGCTTAGTCCGGCGTGGAATTGATCCACGTAGAAGGTGAGGTGACCGGTGGGAGGTGACGAGGCCCTCTCGTCGGGCGCCGGACTGGTAAAAGAAAATTCGTCGGAGATTGGGAATTGTTATAAGAGTTTTAGTGGTGTTGAAATATATCAACGGGTTCTTGGCTCGGTATTATCCGAATTCGATTCGATTGAATTATTCAATGTGTTTCAAGCTTGAAAGATAAAGGAAAAATGAAAATAAAATAATTAAAATAACTAAACTATCCTAGAAATTGAAATGACAAGTTGTTAGGATGCCTCGTCGGATGCCTCAAATAGAAAATGCAAAGCAATAAAGAAAATAAGCAAGAAAATGCATTGTTTCACCAAGTACAAGCATGCATGCACAAGGTACAACTATGCATAAAAACTCAAATAAAGCGAATTAGCAAAAATTGAAAGCATGGATGTAAAGAGGAAGGAAAGTTGACAAGAAAGTTCAAAACTTTAAGAAAAATAACAAGAAACAAAGCCTAGATCTAAGATTTAAGCATGAAACAAAGCATAGAAATTAAAATCAAAATAAAGCATAGGAAAAACTCAAAATCATGACGATCAAGGACCCGATCTATAGCCTAGGTGTGTCACTCAACTAGAATCCATAATCAATTCACATGTTTCATCATGAAATCAAGTAGCTAAGAGAGAAGGCATAAAATGAAGAACAAAGCATGGAAATGAAGAACAAGCATGGAATTAAAGCATAAAACATGAAATTGAAAGGAAACTTACTTGAATTAAGAAATGAAACAAAGCTTGAATGAAATTGCATCAAAAGTAACAATCCAAAGGAGTATTTGGATTCTTCTTAGGCTTACAAACCCAAGGAGGTGCTTGAAATTAAATCTAAATCTAAAAAAGGAAATTACATGGAATCTTGAAATTGCATCTAAAACCTAAGAGAGAGAAATTAGATCTTAAAAACTAGAGAGATGATTTTTAATCCCAAACCCATGCTTGGGTTGGGAGAAAATGAGAGGTGTTTTTTTCCAAAATGAGAGTGAGGTCCTATTTATATTACATTTAATTGGGTTTAAATGGGCCAAAATAGCCTTAGAGGCTTAAAATTCCTGAGTTTGACCAAGTTTGACCCGGAGGCACCTTCCTAGACCCTTGGCTAGCTTTTTGGCACATTTTGGCTCGATATGGCTCGAGATGGCTCGACCATGGCTCGATGTGGCTCGGCCATGGCCGAGCCTGGGCGCTGCTCGGCCTCGCAGGCTGACCGGCAGTGGCTGCTGGGCTGGGGCCTGGCTGCCGGGCGAACTTGGCGCGAGGGTTGGCGAGCCAGGGCGAGGCCTGGCGAGAGGTTGCGCGCAGGCGCGCGAGACGTGGCGAGAGGCCGCGCACAGGCGCGCGCGGGAGCGTGCGAGTGCTGCCGGGAGATGCTGGGCGCGTGCGGCGGGCCGCGAGCTGGCGCCGCGGGCGCCGGGTGGCGCGCGCGCGGGCGCGCTGCCTGGAGATGCTGGGCGCGAGCTGGCGCGCGGTGGGGCGCCGGGTGGCACGAGAGGGCGCGAGACTAGGCCAGCATTCCAGAATGTTTGGGCATTTTTGAGCCTCTCTTGGCCTGAATTTTGGTCCTCAATGCCTTAGCCTATAAATAGAGATTTTGAACATAAAAACCCAAGAATTTCACCAAACCTCAAGGTAATTGAACCAATTAAACCAAATTAAATATAAAGTTGGCAAGAAACACGAAAAACAATAAAACAAGAAAAACGACCTAAAAGCTTAACGAAAAACGACTCAAAACTACTAAAATCAATATAAAAATCTATCTAAAAACACAACAATTACATGCAAAACAGGAATTTGGCCCGAATATCTCTAAGGGTTCGATTACTAACTATAGAAGTTATATTATCAGAGGGAGGAAGGGTGAGAACCGCTGGAGGTCTCCTTATCGGAGTCGCCGGTGGCGAATCGGAGAAGGATATATTTATGGAGGAAGTGGAGTTCACCGGGGCTTCCGATAAAGCCTTCTCAGGGGAACCAGAGTAGGAAGAGTAGACTGACATAATTAAAAGATTGTATAAAGAGTAGAGAGGGTACCTGGTTAATGAGTACTCGGAGAAACTGGATGAAGATAAACGGATTTGCGAAGGTCGCCGGGATACTGGAGAGAGAAAAAGGGAGGATTTGGGAAGTTATGAAAAACAGAGTTTGAAAAGTGAGAGGAGAAAGGGAATTTGGAGGGACAAAAAGGAAGTGAATAAATTTCAAAAATGAAAATCGAGGAGAGCGGGATTTGATGGGATCCCGGCATTTAATGCGAATAGTACTCTAGGTGTTGAGCTGAAGTACCAAGCGTCCTAGGCCCAATCACACGCCACCAACTTGTCGGTTATAGAAAAGACGTGTGGAAATAAGGACCGTTTGGGAAGACGAGTCGACACCAATAATGCCAATAATTAGGTCTGTGTATGACAGGCGGATATCTCGGGATTCGTATCAGTACGAGAAGCAATAAAGGAAGTGGGACTGACCTATACTGAGATGGAAATAAATACTTTTACAGATCTACCCCCACTAATTGGGGGGGAGGAGTTGATAAGCCAGGAGTGTGAATGACCTGGTGCAGGTAGACCTGTTTTGGGCAGGACTAAGGTGACCAATGGTTCTGGCTAGATCTTGACCAAACCTTTCTCTCCAGAACAGTCTGGTTTGATCTCCTCCTTGGGGGAAGTTGCGTTGGACTCATTCCCTGGTAAAGCCTTGGAGAATTATTAAAAGAGTAGTCCAGGATAGGCTGGAGTTCTAAATTTAATCCGGGCTGAGTAGAAGGAAACAAGGTCAAGCCTGATCTTAGCGAAAGACCTGGTTGAGCCCTCTTAGAGATAGAGCTGATCAGCTCGGGCATCAGGATCACTGATAGGAAAAGAGAACTGGATCATGACAGATCTGGTTCCTTGAACCCCATTAGAGGAGACAAGTGGGACCACTTGTCTGAATTGGTTGCTTAAACGGCCCTTGATTCGTGGCCTTGGTTCTCCGAGATCCCGGCTGGGGTCCCCACTAAGAGAAACTATAAATATCTCAACCCCCAGGCTGAGAGAGGTATGTCATTCTTTGTGCATTCCTTCTTTGCTTGCTAAGAGAAACCTCATACGCTTTACTGACTTAAGCATCGGAGAGGTTT
Source organism: Phtheirospermum japonicum (assembly GCA_014905375.1). Classification (NCBI taxonomy): domain Eukaryota; kingdom Viridiplantae; phylum Streptophyta; class Magnoliopsida; order Lamiales; family Orobanchaceae; genus Phtheirospermum; species Phtheirospermum japonicum. Next base: position 1,407,142 of record BMAC01000174.1, read on the forward strand.
CCACTGGAGAACCACCGGTGGTACTTTCTAACGTGTTTCTGTGCGCAGATCAAGAAGGTGTTCAAGGTTCTAGGCGTTGTTCTTGACGCTGGTCATATTTTGAGTTGAAACACATATTCACCCTCGTCTCGTAGAATTGATGCATACATGTCATATTCATTGCCAGAAGACATAATCGCCATATGTGTGCTTACTTCTAAAAATCAAATAAACTCATATGTTCACATAAGTAATAATTTCTTATAAATTCAATTTTTCCCATAATTAATAATTTCGCACAAAATAAATAAATTCAAATATTCGCATAATTAATAGTTTCATCAGAGGTAAATAAAATTAAATGTTCACATAATTAATAGTTTCATCACAAATAAATAAATTTAATTTTCACATAATTAATAATTTTTTTTTATCACAAAATAAATAAATTCTCATATTCCCATAATTAATATTTTGGTCACAAACAAATAAATTCAAATATTCACATAATTGATAATTTCATCACAAATAAATAAATTCAATTTGTCACATAATTAATAATTTCTCACAAAATAAATAAATTCACATATTCACATAATTAATAATTTGGTCACAAACAAATAAATTCAAATATTCACATAATTAATAATTTCATAACAAACAAATAAATTCAATTTGTCACATAATTAATAATTTCTCACAAAATAAATAAATTTATATATTCGCATAATTAATAGTTTCATCACAAGCAAATAAAATCAGATATTCACATAATTAATAAATTCATCAAAAACAAATAAATTTATTTTTTTCATATAATTAATAATTTTTCACAAAATAAATAAATTCAAATATTCCCATAATTAATAGTTTCTTCACAATCAAATAAAATCAATTTCCATGAACAATTAACAAAAACATTGAAGGTAACAATAGAATGTAACAATTGAAGGTAAACAAGAAAATAAAATTAATAGTTTCTTCACAAGCAATTAAATTGAAGGTCAACAATTTCCATAATCAGTTTCCATGAACAATTTATAAAAAATTAACAATTTCCATAAACAATTAACAAAAAAAATTCACAAACAAACCAAATAAAATTTCGTAAATATTCACAACTAAAATTCAAAAATATATAAATTTAATATATATATATATATATATATATATATATATATATATATATAAATCTAACTGCAGTTAATTAAAATTAAAAGTAACAACAGAATAAATAAACAATAGAATTAACAACTTAAAATGAATTAACAATAGAATAATAAGAAATTACCTTTTTTTTTATTCTTTGCAATCAAGCCTTGCTCCCTCCTTTGTTCACGCAGCTGTTGGGAAAGAAAAAGAGGTAAGTGTGTGTTTGTGTGTGCATTTTTTGGGCGTGTGTGTGTTTTAAGGTTTGGAAAATTATTTTTTTGCAAAAATACCCCTAGACGCCTTTCCCAGTGGCGTCTCGACCCCATATTTTTTTTTTCAAAATCCACCCCGGAACGTCATTCCGAAAGGCGTTAGGATTTATCAAAATATTTAAAGTCCATTTATCCAATATTATTGATGACAATATGTGAAGCCCCGTCATTTTCTTATAAATTATTTAAACAAATTTGATTATTCTTTATATCACTAATTTTATTTCATTTTAATTGAAATATTTTATCACAATAATATTTTGTTGGAATATATATTGGATATTATAAAATTTTAATTTTTATTTATTTAGTTTTGTAGCGAAAATAATTATACACAATATTTTTATTAACTCATTGTGTTAAATTGGATTCAAAATCTTTTAAACCTATTCAATTAAATAGGCCCAAGACTTTGAGCCCAATTACTTGAGCCCATAAACCAAGACCAAGCCCAAGCCCAGTGTCTCACCGCCTCTCTCCTCTATAAATGGCTGGAATTGGTTGATCAGCTAGAACAAAAACACGGCACAGTTTTATTTCCTTTCCAGCCGTTTTCTTTTTTGTCGTAAGCTACCAAGCACCACCACTTATGGAAACTTATTTCGTCAGATTCGTGATGAAAATACAACCACTAGATTTTCACGAAATTTATACCGTAGATATCCAACTTCATAAGGTGTCCAACGCCACCTCCGGATTGACGATCGGAGCTCTGGATCATCGGCAAGATGCCGGCGAATTTTCTAGGCGCTGCCACGACTCCATACGGTGTTGTCGAACTTCGGCAGCTATTTTCCGGCGAATCGAAGGTCTAAAATTATTGTTTTATATATCGGTTTGTTCGTATCGATGAGTAGTATTCGATTATATATTTAATTTTGAGAATCGATGTTGGATAAGTAGTGACGGAGTCTCGAACCGCCGGATGTCGGGAGCCCCATTCTGACCATTTGGAATATCAGAATTTAATGAAATTTATATTAAATGAAAGCCCTCTTCACGAAAAACTTGATTTTGAACTCGGTTTTTGATTCCGGTGAGATTTAGGATTGTGTATGTGTTTTGGTCCGGGCGTGAGTGTGTCGAGATGTGTTTGTGGTGTGGTCGAGTGTTTTGTTTGTGTTTGGGATGGTGGCTGGTGTCAAATGGTCGCCGAAGAGGGTCTGGACCGACGAAGGGAAGAAACGAGTATGACGGGAGTTATTTTAAAAGTTGTGGGGCTGAATTGAAATGGGTCAAAAGTGGAGGGTTATATTTTTGAGAATTAGATATAGTTTTGGACCCAATTGAAGATTTTCAAAACTTCAATTTGAGCCCTCTAAGTTTCAATTTAGTCCTCTTAAATTAGGTTTTGATTTATTCCAAATTGACCCCAAATCAGATTCTTTGAAACTACAAATTGACCCCACAAACTTTTAAAAGTTCTTAAAATTATATTTTGACCCCAATTACTTTATTAATTTTTCAAAACCGTACAACTTTCTTATTTTTGAGCCAAAATGGGTTAAACGACTTTCAAATGATTTCAATTTTGAACCATAGTTTCATTATAATATCCTCCTACGTAAGACGTATCCAAAATTATAAATTTACTCTTTGAACTTTAGATTTCAAGATTTGAGACCTGAACATCCTTATTATCTTATTGTGCGTTGTAGACTATAAGTTACACTTTTAAGTGTCTTAGAATCTTAGACATTACTTTATTATATATTATATTTATAATTTTTATAATTATAATATATTTTAGGACTCAACATTGACATTTATTCGTAAGTGACGAGGCCTTTCTTGTACTAATCGGAAACCTCGTAAAGCCGATGTAGCATATGCTTGATTTTCGAAAGAATTTCAAAGAAGGTGAGTAAAACTTTATTAAACTGGAGAGTTTGAAAATTCTCAAATTATAATGCGTTGTTTGTGTTATTCTGCGAGTAAAATATTTTTAACTTGAAAGTTTGAGATTTTCCAAATCAAGAAGCACTTGTTGCTTAAACATATTTTCATGTTTGTATAGTCTTTTGAAAAATAGTATTTTGAGGGAAATTATGAAAGTGTGCATTGCCTTTGTGCTTGATCATAAATTCAATTATATGATTTTATATCAAAGATATCATTTGAACTCGACTGTTGTTGTTGATGGTCAGTTATCGATTGTTACTGCCTGTTACTGTCTGTCAGTCACTGTTACTGTCTGTCTGTCGTTGTCACTGTTTGTCAGGCACGAGTAGTTTGGGAAATCAATCGAGCAGGTTGCCTGTGGTTCTTGCTTGATTACTCGTGGTACCTATTCCCATTTTTCCTGGTCGGGTCGGAGACGACGGCAGGATTTGGGTCGTAGATTGGGTATATTTCGGAATATGACGTACCCTGGGTTTGAATCTCATAGCTAAAGGGACGTCGAGCCTACTGGGAGGAATAAGGAGATTAAGGCTTCGGCCCGGAGTGTCACCTTTCATGGTGAGCGGAAACGTATGGGTCATGTTTGATCGACATTGATTCTACGTTTATGTGAGTTAATCTGGCTCGGAAGCTAAGTGCTACGCGTGGGAGCCACCTCTAGAGTCCTTCGGGAGCTAAGTGCTACGCGCGGGAGCCACCTCTAGAGTTCCGTACCCGGACACTCACTAATTGGACTGACTGTTTTAGAACGAGACAGCTTTTCCTGTCTGTTCAACTGTTAACTGTTTCAATTGATTTATTAAAAACCAATTAACATTATTTGTTTGTTCTAAATGTGATAATTGGTTAGTTTTGAAAGAAAATCTATTGTTTATTTAAATTTAAAATATTTTAATTTTGAAACTGTTGGCTAGAATTTTATGAAACATATGAGAATAATTTTCCACACTAAGTGCTTTGATTATTTATAAAAATTATTTCCTTAACTCTTGTAAATTTTATATTTTAAAAGAAGATTTGAATTTTTATTTTTGTCCCTCACTGAGCTCTTCTAGCTCACGCTCTCTTTTGTTTTAAAATCAAACTCTCCAGATATCGACATTTTGAGAGTGACCCGGATCTCGATCCTCCCGGTGAAGAGTGGCTCGTTGGCTAGG
>BMAC01000174.1:1411628-1427623 GCA_014905375.1 Phtheirospermum japonicum
TGATCTCTCTTGGTAGCCATTCTTAACTTTTTAAAATCGATCAACGTCCTCCAAACCCATTGTAGCCCTCGTGGCCAACAATCCTCCTTCTTCATCCTCAAGAGCTAACAATCCGCTCGTCTTGGGCACAAATCAATGGGCTTCACCCACTCGCTTTTAGAAATCGCAAACATCAAGCCCTCCAATAACAACCTCCACATCGCGGCTCTCATCATATCATCAAGAATCAAATTCGAAGGGCTAACTCTCTCAACCACTCCGGGTCTCCACTCAATGGCATCTTTAAGAATATCAACCCCTTTAACCATCCTCTCCTCCTTTTCTTCTCGGTGGGGGTTTTCAAGGATAATAATTGACTCGCTCTCCTCATCCTCCTCAAGATAATCGTCAATTTTTCCAAGCTCATCATCAATAACCCCCACCCCCCCCTCTAAAAATTTGTCGTTGCCCTCAACGACACATCGAGAATCGTCTACACATAAACCGGGGGCACATAGAGGCACAACGGACTCATCGTTAAGAATAAGGGGGCTCATCATCCTCAAAACATCCTCCAATATCAACGTTCGGGCCAACCACCTCCTCATTGCTCCTCTCTAAACAAATTCGTTCGACCGTGGCCTTGATGAAGTCCATATACACCCAATCTTCACAAGATTGTTTTGAATTAAAAGGTAAGGGGTCAAGAGGAGTAAAAATACTCGGAATCGAAAACAATTCCTCCTCCGATGGCGAGATGACCGTATCCTCAACCACCCCACACTTATCGAAGAGCACGACCGGAAACGTATGTGAAGACGGACTTGAGAATTGTCGTGGGGTAGGAGCAAAACATCGGGGTAGCCGGATGAAACGGGCCCTCGTGAGGAGTAACAAGAGGAGTAGAAGTCGTTGGCGGAGCAAATAATGGTGGATCACAATCGGGTCCCACCGGATATCCATGGTCGTCATAACATCCTCAAAACAGCAAGAGTCGGTAACATGACCACGCGATCCCACACCATCCACATCCCAAAAAAGGTCGGTAAAATCTCTCATAGTACGGATGGGGGGGCCACTTTTCACATTGGAGCTCGGACCGCCAAACGACTCATAATCCTCGAGATCTTTAGCGGTTAAAGGGGGGAGTTGGGGAACACCAAACGAGCCGGTGTCCTCCAACGAGGAAGTTAAAGGGCAAGAATTGGTAGTATGATCACCCGTTCCACACCATCCACATCCCACAAAAGGTCGGTTAAAATCACCCATAGTACGGATGGGCGGGGCATTGGAGATTAAATGTCCAAAGTAGTCATAATCATCGAGAGGACGAGAATCGCCATACGGGCCGGAAGTCGGGGTTTGCACGTTCGGATAGGAAATTGGAGCTCCATAACCACCCAAGGAACCATTTATGCCCGAAAAACCATCAAACCCGACATGGTTTGCACCATGCCCTCCCATGCCGGGTTCCCCATAACCGTAGCAACCACCGTTGGCAACGTGGTTTGCACCATGCCCTCCCACGTTGCCAAGGCCATTATACATCATTCCAATCCCGACATGGTTTGCACCATGCCCTCCCATGCCGGGAAATATATCCACCATAGTTATAAGCACCTTGCATACACTCAAAGAAAAACGTCAAATACCAAAGAAAGCTAAAAACACAATGAAACGACAATCAAATCGAAAGCCTTAACCAAGCCGAGTCGCAACGGCGCCATTTTGTTAGAAGAGTTTTTAGTGGTGTTGAAAATAAATCAACGGGTTCATGGCTTGGTATTATCGGAAATCGATTCGATTGAAGTATTCAATGTGTTTCAAGCTTGAAAAATAAAGGAAAAATGAAAATAAAATAATTAAAATAGCTAAACTACACTAGGAATTGAAAGTGCAAGTTGGTAGGATGCCTCGGTCGTATGCCTTAAATGAAAATGCAAGCAAGTAATGAAAATAAGCAAGAAAATGCAATGTTTCACCGAGTACAAGCATGCAAGCACAAGGTACAACTATGCATAAAAACTCAAATAAAGCAAATTGACTAAAATTGAAAGCATGAATGGATAAAGCAATGAAAATAGACGGGAAAGTTTAAAACTTTAAAGAAAATAAACAAGCAACGAAGTCTAGATCTAGGATTTAAGCTAAAAACTATGCATGAAAATAAAAATTAAAATAAAGCATAGCGAAAAACTCAAAATCAAGACGATCCAAGAGCCGATCTATGATCTAGATGTGTCACTCAACTAGATTCCATGGATGATTCACAAGATCAAGCACAAATTCTAATACCTAAGGCAAAAAGCATAAAACAAATGAAGAACAAGCAAGAAATTAAAAGAAAGCTTACTAGAATTAAAGAGAGAATCCAAAAGCTTGATTGAAATTGCAAGGAATTAAAGATCCAAAGGAGTATTTGAATCCTTCTTGAGCTTACAAACCCAAGGCAAAGCTTGAAAACTAAATCTAGAGAGAGAAATTAAGTCCCAAACCCAAGCTTGGGTTGGGAGGAGTGTTTTTTTACAAAAATGAGAGTTGTAGTCTATTTATACTAATTTAATTGGGTTTAAATGGGCCAAATTAGCCAAAAAGGCTTGAAATTCCCGGGTTTGACCCAATTTTGACCGTGTTGACCAGGATGGCTCAAGGTAGCTCGGTGCGGCTCGGTGTGTGGTTCGGTGCGGCTGGCTTGGGCGCTGGCTGCACATGGCACAGAGATGGCGCGAGGACGGCGCTGGGATGGCCAAGAGATGGCGCTGGGAGATGGCCAAGAGATGGCTGCTGGGAGATGGATGGCGCTGGGACGGCTGGGAGATGGCCCAAGAGATGGCGCTGGGAGATGGATGGCGCTGGGACGGCTGGGAGATGGCCAAGAGATGGCGCTGGAGACGGCTGGGAGATGGCCAAGAGATGGGCGCTGGGAGATGGATGGCGCTGGGATGGCTGGGAGATGGCCAAGAGATGGCGGACCATTCCAGAATGTTTGCCTCTTGGAGCTCCTTTTTGGCCTCCATGCCTTAGTTGAATTCACATCATCAAACCACTTATTAAATAAGACCTTTCAACATAAAAACCCAAGAATTTCACCAACCTTAGATTAATTAAAACCATTTAACCCAATTAAACATAAAACCAAAAGAAGAACAKAAAACCCTAAAATAAGAAAAATAACCTAGAAAACAAAGCTAAACGACTCAAGAACCACTAAAAATAATATAAAACCCTAATTAAGAACACGAGAAAAATACGATAATTACATGCAAAACAGTAATCTATGACGCAAAGACGAGGATCCGTTCTGAATTCGTTACACATATTTATTGCATGAGAGCACGGAATACCGCTGCTTACCTATCTACCACAAGAGCTTTCTTCTCTCGACAAGGTAACTCAAAAGACTTGAGTACGAGCTCCTCCGCTGACCCTCACAGAGACTTCGACAGCTTGTGCCGCCAATTAAAGCCCGTAACATGGTAAGATGACCCTAATTGCTGTCTTCCTATGAATAGGTTATATATCTTATCAGGCCAAAATTGTTGCATGTTATGGAATCTTGTCGCACCTTTCAAACGATCATAGAAATTTTGAACACTTCGAAGAAATGTGATTCGGACGATAGTAGTTATTGGGATCCGTCTAGCACGCTTCATCACTCCATTGATGGACTCGGACATGTTGGTCATCGGTGTGCCACACCGTTTGCAGCCATCGTGGGACAGTGTCCACTTGATCTTATCAATGCCATCCAAGTATGCAAATGCATCCGGATCAAGCGCCTTAATCTGCTCCATTATTCTATAGAAGACTGTAACCCTGATTCTGCTCCAGCTTTGAAACACATATCCTTCAATTTCACAGACTTGGCATGCGTATTGAAGTTAGAAGAGACATGTCGCAAACAAAAAACATTAGAAGAGAATGCCGGAACTTGTTCTAGTGCACTGAGTAGTCCGACGTTCCGGTCAGATATAAGACAAACCCCTTCTATATCGCGAACAATATATTTTGCAACCATGTGAAGGAACCAATGCCACGAGCTGTAACTCTCTGAATCAACAATTGCATAAGCTAGTGACACGACTTGTCGGTTGGCGTCAACTGCAACTGCCATCAACAACGTGTGCTTGTACTTTCCAACCAAAAAGGTTCCATCAACACTGATCACCTTGCGAAAATGTTTAAAAGCCTCGATACATGGTCGAAGTGCCCAGAATACAAATCTTAACATGTGCACACTGGGTATTCCAGAAGATTTGTGTAGCCACTCTACCACGGTCCCTGGGTTGTACGTCTGCAAGGTCTCCATATATTTGGGTAAATATTGGACCGACTGCTCCCACGTCCTGTACACATTTTCACGAGCCCGCCGCAAACCTTGTCACGCCTTGTGATATGGCACCTCATAACCACATTCTTGTTTGACAGCCTGCTTGACATGTAAGGCACTATATAACAGATCCTGCTCGACGTGATTGGTAATGAGCATAGCAATCATATTTTTACACGAATTGAGGTGATCAGTACATGTAAAAGATGCAAGACATCTGTGCTCAGAACCCAATCTTGTGATTACCCAAGCACCCTTTCGTTTCCGAAAACTAGCGCGGATCCACCATTCGAATTTGGATGATTCGTTAATATCTACATAATTCTCCCCAAGTGAATTCGACAAGCAAACAACTTTCCAAATCGTTGGATTGCTCATTACCAATTCATACGAACACTTGGCGACGCGCACAGAGTAATCTTTGACAGCCCACATCAAATGTCTTTTATCTTTGAATATCATGCATATTCTCAACACTCCTTCGTTTTTATCGTACTAGTAGTCCGGTTGAGGACACCAATATAATCAATAGGAACGTCTTCGTATACGTGATTGAAAAATGGTATGTTCTTGTACAGTGCCGATCCTCTATCCGCTCATTTATGGGTTGTATGGGCAAGTTCATCCAAGGTAGGTTCAAAAGGATCTTCATCTAGTATGCTACCCCCCAACTGAAAGAATTCCTCGTCAGTTTCATGACCATCATCATCTAGTTAAATTGAACTATTTTTAAAATCGCTTCCTACATCTGATCCGAAGCAATCAGCGGGGTAGTCCGGGATCGCCAGTGGGGGATGATGCTCGGTGGAATCTACATTTGCATATCCACCCTCGTCTCGTAGAATTGATGCATACATGTCATATTCATTGCCAGAATACATATTCGCCATATGTGCGCTTACTTCTAAAAATATAAATAAATTCATATATTCACATAAGTAATAATTTCTTATAAATTCAATTTTCCCATAATTAATAATTTCTCACAAAATAAATAAATTCAAATAATTGCATAATTAACAGTTTCATCACAAGTAAATAAAGTCAAATGTTCACATAATTAATAATTTCATCACAAACAAATAAATTTGATTTTTCACATAATTAATAATTCTCACAAAATAAATAAATTAAAATATTCTCATAATTAATAGTTTCATCACAAGTAAATAAAATCAAATGTTCACATAATTAATAATTTGATCACAAACAAATAAATTCAAATATTCATATAATTTATAATTTCATCACAAACAAATAAATTCAATTTGTCACATAATTAATAATTTCTCACAAAATAAATAAAATCAAATATTCGCATAATTAATAGTTTCATCACAAGTAAATAAAATCAAATATTCACATAATTAATAAATTTATCACAAACAAATAAATTTAACTTTTCACATAATTAATAACTTTTCACAAAATAAATAAATTCAAATATTCCCATAATTAATAATTTCTTTATAAGCAAATAAAATCAATTCCCATGAACAATTAGCAAAAAAAATTGAAGGTAACAATAGAATGTAACAATTGAAGGTAAACAAGCAAATTAAATTAATAGTTTCTTCATAATTAATAGTTTCTTCACAAGCAATTAAATTGAAGGCAACAGTTGAAGGTCAACAATTTCCATAATCAATTTCCATGAACAATTCACAAAAAAATTAACAATTTTCATAAAAAATTAACAATTAACAAAAAAAATCACAAATAACCCAAATAAAGTTTCGTAAATATTCACAACTAAAATTCAAAAATATATAAATTTAATATATACAAAAATCTAACTGCAGTTAATTAAAATTAAAAACTGAATAAATAAATAATAGAATTAACAATAGAATAATAAGAAATTACCTTTTTTTTTTATAAATTCTTTGAAATCAAGCCTTGCTCCCTCCTTTGTTCACGCAGCTGTTGGGAAAGAAAAAGAGGTAAGTGTGTGTTTGTGTGTGCATTTTTTGGGCGTGTGTGTGTTTTAAGGTTTGGAAAATTATTTTTTTGCAAAAATACCCCTAGACGCCTTTCCCAGTGGCGTCTCGACCCCATATTTTTTTTTTCAAAATCCACCCGGAACGTCATTCCGAAAGGCGTTAGGATTTATCAAAATATTTAAAGTCCATTTATCCAATATTATTGATGACAATATGTGAAGCCCCGTCATTTTCTTATAAATTATTTAAACAAATTTGATTATTCTTTATATCACTAATTTTATTTCATTTTAATTGAAATATTTTATCACAATAATATTTTGTTGGAATATATATTGGATATTATAAAATTTTAATTTTTATTTATTTAGTTTTGTAGCGAAAATAATTATACACAATATTTTTATTAACTCATTGTGTTAAATTGGATTCAAAATCTTTTAAACCTATTCAATTAAATAGGCCCAAGACTTTGAGCCCAATTACTTGAGCCCATAAACCAAGACCAAGCCCAAGCCCAGTGTCTCACCGCCTCTCTCCTCTATAAATGGCTGGAATTGGTTGATCAGCTAGAACAAAAACACGGCACAGTTTTATTTCCTTTCCAGCCGTTTTCTTTTTTGTCGTAAGCTACCAAGCACCACCACTTATGGAAACTTATTTCGTCAGATTCGTGATGAAAATACAACCACTAGATTTTCACGAAATTTATACCGTAGATATCCAACTTCATAAGGTGTCCAACGCCACCTCCGGATTGACGATCGGAGCTCTGGATCATCGGCAAGATGCCGGCGAATTTTCTAGGCGCTGCCACGACTCCATACGGTGTTGTCGAACTTCGGCAGCTATTTTCCGGCGAATCGAAGGTCTAAAATTATTGTTTTATATATCGGTTTGTTCGTATCGATGAGTAGTATTCGATTATATATTTAATTTTGAGAATCGATGTTGGATAAGTAGTGACGGAGTCTCGAACCGCCGGATGTCGGGAGCCCCATTCTGACCATTTGGAATATCAGAATTTAATGAAATTTATATTAAATGAAAGCCCTCTTCACGAAAAACTTGATTTTGAACTCGGTTTTTGATTCCGGTGAGATTTAGGATTGTGTATGTGTTTTGGTCCGGGCGTGAGTGTGTCGAGATGTGTTTGTGTGTGTGGTCGAGTGTTTTGTTTGTGTTTGGGATGGTGGCTGGTGTCAAATGGTCGCCGAAGAGGGTCTGGACCGACGAAGGGAAGAAACGAGTATGACGGGAGTTATTTTAAAAGTTGTGGGGCTGAATTGAAATGGGTCAAAAGTGGAGGGTTATATTTTTGAGAATTAGATATAGTTTTGGACCCAATTGAAGATTTTCAAAACTTCAATTTGAGCCCTCTAAGTTTCAATTTAGTCCTCTTAAATTAGGTTTTGATTTATTCCAAATTGACCCCAAATCAGATTCTTTGAAACTACAAATTGACCCCACAAACTTTTAAAAGTTCTTAAAATTATATTTTGACCCCAATTACTTTATTAATTTTTCAAAACCGTACAACTTTCTTATTTTTGAGCCAAAATGGGTTAAACGACTTTCAAATGATTTCAATTTTGAACCATAGTTTCATTATAATATCCTCCTACGTAAGACGTATCCAAAATTATAAATTTACTCTTTGAACTTTAGATTTCAAGATTTGAGACCTGAACATCCTTATTATCTTATTGTGCGTTGTAGACTATAAGTTACACTTTTAAGTGTCTTAGAATCTTAGACATTACTTTATTATATATTATATTTATAATTTTTATAATTATAATATATTTTAGGACTCAACATTGACATTTATTCGTAAGTGACGAGGCCTTTCTTGTACTAATCGGAAACCTCGTAAAGCCGATGTAGCATATGCTTGATTTTCGAAAGAATTTCAAAGAAGGTGAGTAAAACTTTATTAAACTGGAGAGTTTGAAAATTCTCAAATTATAATGCGTTGTTTGTGTTATTCTGCGAGTAAAATATTTTTAACTTGAAAGTTTGAGATTTTCCAAATCAAGAAGCACTTGTTGCTTAAACATATTTTCATGTTTGTATAGTCTTTTGAAAAATAGTATTTTGAGGGAAATTATGAAAGTGTGCATTGCCTTTGTGCTTGATCATAAATTCAATTATATGATTTTATATCAAAGATATCATTTGAACTCGACTGTTGTTGTTGATGGTCAGTTATCGATTGTTACTGCCTGTTACTGTCTGTCAGTCACTGTTACTGTCTGTCTGTCGTTGTCACTGTTTGTCAGGCACGAGTAGTTTGGGAAATCAATCGAGCAGGTTGCCTGTGGTTCTTGCTTGATTACTCGTGGTACCTATTCCCATTTTTCCTGGTCGGGTCGGAGACGACGGCAGGATTTGGGTCGTAGATTGGGTATATTTCGGAATATGACGTACCCTGGGTTTGAATCTCATAGCTAAAGGGACGTCGAGCCTACTGGGAGGAATAAGGAGATTAAGGCTTCGGCCCGGAGTGTCACCTTTCATGGTGAGCGGAAACGTATGGGTCATGTTTGATCGACATTGATTCTACGTTTATGTGAGTTAATCTGGCTCGGAAGCTAAGTGCTACGCGTGGGAGCCACCTCTAGAGTCCTTCGGGAGCTAAGTGCTACGCGCGGGAGCCACCTCTAGAGTTCCGTACCCGGACACTCACTAATTGGACTGACTGTTTTAGAACGAGACAGCTTTTCCTGTCTGTTCAACTGTTAACTGTTTCAATTGATTTATTAAAAACCAATTAACATTATTTGTTTGTTCTAAATGTGATAATTGGTTAGTTTTGAAAAGAAAATCTATTGTTTATTTAAATTTAAAATATTTTAATTTTGAAACTGTTGGCTAGAATTTTATGAAACATATGAGAATAATTTTCCACACTAAGTGCTTTGATTATTTTATAAAAATTATTTCCTTAACTCTTGTAAATTTTATATTTTAAAAGAAGATTTGAATTTTTATTTTTGTCCCTCACTGAGCTCTTCTAGCTCACGCTCTCTTTTGTTTTAAAATCAAACTCTCCAGATATCGACATTTTGAGAGTGACCCGGATCTCGATCCTCCCGGTGAAGAGTGGCTCGTTGGCTAGGGCTACCTTTTATCAGTTTAGTATTGTTTGTATAAAAATCTAGTCGTATTAAGTCTACCAACACAACAAGTTTTAACGAACAGAAGGTGAGACTTTGTTTGTTTGTTTATTTATATTACTATTAAGATAGTATTTTATTTGGAGCTTTACAAAATAGACTTTTGATAAGTAATTAATATAAATTTACACTTATTGAATTAAATTCATATATAATTATTCATTTAATATTTTGATAATGTATGCTAATATTCCGATTTGATATTATTAGTTGATTAAAAGTTAAATACATGTGTAAATTGTAATTATGAAACAATCATTTTATAAATTAATATACATTCAAGTTTATCAACAATTTTTGTCATGCCAAAGTTAGTAGGTTAAAAACTATGGATTGTCACTTAAGGTCCGACGCCTTTGGGAATGGCGTCCCGATATTTTTTTTCTAGAACGGTTATTATTTGTACCTTCTAGATTGTGATGGGGGCCAAAAAAATCTACTTTTTCCCAAAATGTATTATTTTTTTAATTCCTAATTAAAAATATATTATTTATTTAATAAACCCCAATTCTCTTAGCAGATGTCAGTCACAAATCTGTAACAAAAATCCACAGATAGTGAGGCACTACCATATCTGCTGGAAAATGAACATGTCGAACAGACTAAAAATTGAACTGAGCTACTCAAAATGAAGCTGACTCTTTAATCTCATTTGATATCCAATTTGTTAGCCTATGATAACCAAACCATAAATATTTTCTCGTTAGCTAGTTTTTCTAAAGAATACACACACACACACACACACACACACACACATATATATATATAGGGGTGAGTTCAAATGAGAACCATGTCGTTATATGCGAACCTGCGAACTAGTGCTTTTATTATACAATCACAGTGCTTTAAATAAAATAAATAAATATACAAAAAAATCTGGTCCATCCATTTAATTTAATCTAAGGCTTATAATTGACCTTAGGTTCAAATATAAGGAAATGATTCTCATTTGAACCTAATCCTATATATATATATATATATATATATATATATATATATTAAGCTACCGTAAAATAGATCATTACTACTACTACAAGCAAACTATTGCCTTATTATGAAACAGTTGAAATATGTAAGCTAGTTGTGGAAAGAGGGCTTACTCCTTGATAGAGAATTACACCAGGTATCAATTTTTTTATATATATAACAAAGTCAGGGTGGCCAATCGAGTTTGGGGACCCTACTGAAGCTTCACTTGAGAGTACTATCGGAAAAGAAATTGTATGCAACGAAACCAAATTATTATCAATAAAAATCACAATACTTCCAATATTTCATTTAATATTTTTTGCGACATAATTGATGGAAGGTCAGTTTATATCAGTTCCAACTTAAAAACCTTACTTTTCCTTGTAAAAGATATTCTGTACATATCCACACATTTGGAAATCTATCATCCAGTGTCTTTACATAGTTTATGTTTTTGGATTGCAACTGATGCGACCAAAAAGATTGGTTCACCAAGAAAAGTGAATACTGACTTTAAAATCGTTCTTCCCGAGCTCATCAGCCTCTATATGACTCTTGGTGACTTGATCGACCTACAAAACAAAACCTAAGTCGGACAGCCTTGGCGTTGACCCTCCGATACTTAAGTCAGTTTCCTTTTTAATAATGCATAAACGAGAGCTCAAAGTAGGATAAAATCAATTTATAATAAAAGAGGCATGTGTCCTCTTTATATAGAAAATAGACATGTTCACAATCTAGGGTTCCCGTCTCTTATTCGTCACAATACCATAATTAACCATCGACTTAGAATTAGGATTCCTTCTATATTCTAAGTTACCATAAATAATATAACTCTCGTATTTTGTTAAGTTACTATAATTACCATGGGTGTATAACCATCTCATTACCTTAGTTCGTCGGGACCCCATACCATACCATCCGTATCATCCCACCAGTGCCCAAATCCTATTAACCATATAGCCCAACTCAGTACCGAGCTGTTACAATACCATTTTACCCCATAAGAGCTCGCCACTCCCATTCAGTATAGAAGCTCGCCACCCCCTATGTACAGCTCGCCCCTTCTATAAGAGAGGTCGTCTTACATACCTATAATCCACACGCATGACGACCTGAATATTTGATGTCGTATCAGCTAGTCCCCAAAATCCTACTTGATTGAGGTAGGAAATCAAGCTGAATGCAACACACAAGTATCTCATAGGTCAATCACAAGCGTCCCTTGATAGAAGCGCAAACCGTCAAAAACACATCAGACTTCCATAACATTAAATTCATCCTACCATTGTGTCAGACACGTGCCACGTGCTCATTTCCTCGTAATAAAATTATCTCGTGGGCCAGAAAATAAAAAGCCCGCAATTAACCCTACTTACCTTAGGCGTCGTTCCCAATTCAAACGTCTTTTTGCCTTTCCCCCTCTTTTAAACAAAAGAAACATTTCACCATTACCATTTCACTTTACGTCATTGCAAAACCACCAAGATAATTCCAGCAAGACCACCTGCTCTCCTTGATCAAGAATTTTAGCTCGGTAAATCCTTCCAATCTATACTATCATGGGTAAGTCCCCCAATTCCATTAATTTTAATTTACTTTTCTACACTGGTTCTTCCATTTTAATTTCAAATATTTGTACTCTGAACATAACTTTTTCTTTCCTTCCCCATTTTATGTTTTGTAGTTGTTGATATGTGTCAATTTAGCATCGTCTAACTCCGATTCTCAGAACCCTAACTCCCCCATGGATTCAACCCCTATTCGTGACATCTCTTCTATAACTGAGTCCATGAAAATTCCCCTAAATAGAAAAAACAATAGAAAAAGTACTAACCAACCTAGAACCAGCCTCATAGACGAACCGATGGGGATTACTACATGGACCGAGTTAGAAGCACAAACTAGGGTTTTAACCGAGGAAATCCCCGAAGCCTTCCCTTTACCTTAGCCGCGAGCACCTCATCTGACTGATCCAGATTTTCTCCTGACTAACCTAGTAATCGTTGTTTTCTCATCTGCTCATGCTGATCTACCCACTCTTTCCCCAAGTACCAGGGTTACTATTAAAGAACTTTGGATCCTTTCTAACCGCAATCAACTCCTAGCATTTATTGAGAGCCTCTAACTCCCTGACACTATGCGATTCGTCTAGCCTAAGGGCGGCAAAAACGACCCAAATAAACCTCCTCCTAATCACATTATAGTTTTTGACGACCACATACGAGCAGGAATTAGATTTTCTATGCACCCGTTCATGGTCACTGTGGCAAAAAAATATGGAGTCCCCCTAAATGGCCCACAACTCCATTAGATTTACTACTGGCAATATAATACTATGTAATTTTATAATGTAGATCCAAATGTAGGTTTCCTTTTCTTTTGTTATGGAATAAAAAAATAGAAAGGTACAATTTACCTTTCTTCCCACCAAAAAGCACATTTTCTTGTTCGACCTTCCTCCAAATTTCACAAATGGCGATCAAATTTCTTTTTTCTACACTTCCGCGAGCACTGGCCTCTCCCCACTGAATAGCAGGAGGTGACCCCTCCTCAAGAGCCGGTGCTCTTGAAGAAAAAACCCTCCTCCCTCCATAAAAAGTATACAGATTTAAATGATGAGTGGAATAAATTTCCCTGCGATGTGGTAAATCTTACTGAGTCCAAAAGGGTATACTATTTCGTTGGCCTCAACCGCCAACCTCTAAGGATGACACAGTCCGAATTCGGTATGTTGATACTCCTCAGACCCCTTACCCTTTATTTCATATTATGATGCATAGTAACCATCCTCTCTTCCACAAAAGAAATCATGCTCTCTTGCTCATCTAGCTCAGAGGGCGCAACGTTGGCCTAACTAGACTCAAAACCTGTCGTCACCTCCTCAAATCCAACCATAAATACCGAGGAGGAAATAGAGATCACCCTTGCGGCGAGAACTCAATCGGTGGAGGTCGGTGATACCACCAACGATTAGTTACCTTTGCATACCTTGATAGGCAATGGTAAAAAGAAGAAGGGGGTGCGTGGCCGGTCTCAAGCTCGGTCTTCATCTTTTCTCCTAAAACGCCGCCACATACAAGGAGCCTCGAGCTCGCCAATCCCGAATGATGGCCTCTTAAACTATAGTGATGCCAATCAGTTCCAGCCCTTCCACGAGGGCCAATGGTTGACCCTAGATAAAAAAAAACATCTAGCGACCCTCAACATAGTTGATCAGGTGGCCCTGATGTCACTGCATCTTGCTCAGGTAACTATTCTTCAAAACCTCATCCTGCTAACTTATATTTTAACATAAGTCTAATTTATAACTTGCTTTTATTATTACAGATTCAACCCATTGTACCCTATTTATCCATCCACCTACTGGCTATTATTATAGAGGATGAGTTACTGAACAAATGGAGAAAAACAGCCAGCGTATTAGCGGCCCAGGCGACAGGTAAACTAAGCAGTTCTCCCTGACTCAGGGTGAACTGGATGAGGCTCGTTGGAAGATAGTAGCTCACGAGGAGGAGTTAACCACCCTTTGACATGATCTCGAAAAGACAAAGTCCAAGGCTAAAACCGAGCTCTCCAGGCATCAGTCGGAGGTAGATAACCTCCTGCAAGAAAAGGAGAGCGAGGTATACGCGGCTCATGGTCGTGGGGTTGTGGAAGGTCGTCGCACGTTTTTGAGGAGCGAGATGGGTCTGGGATTCATCGCAGCATATAGGACAATCTTGATGACGAACTACCTCCATACTATGGCCTTTTTGCAGAAAGTGGACAAAAGGGGCCAAACTTTACCTCAAGACCACCATCGAGCAAGCCAAATAAAAGATCCGAGAGGTGGTATTCAACTTCCAGCTAGAAGAAGAAAAATTGGGAATAGATCTACCTCTGTTCATCTTTTGGCGAGGCAATCTCAGTCAAGACAGAAAAGCCATCTGGTGGTCTCAGTGCGTAGCTCAAGCGGTGGTGTCTGACGGGCTCGGTACCGAGCTAGACGTTCCTTTGGATGAGTTTGTCCCTCCTATTTCCCCTTAATATAAATTGTATCTTTTGAATTTTGTAATCCTTTCCCTTTTAATAATGAGACTTTACTTTCCTGCACAAGTAATTTTAGTTTTCCATGAATGAATCATATATTAGTTTTCCTAATCAATCGACGCTAAAACAATTACCAGTTTGTGAACTAATGAAAGTTTAATGGGGAAATAATAAAAAACTTACTGTTGACAGCCAGAGAAGATGAAAATTGTGGTGGAGAAGATGAAGATTGTTGGAGGAAATCTGCTTTTTGCGTGTATTATATTTTGCTAGAGAAAATTGCTGGAGAAAATCGCCCAGGAAGATGAAAATAGCTGGAAAATGAAATCTCAAATTTTTCTTTGATTTGCGTGCTGAATGAGTGTTGAGCGAGAATTCGAAGAGACAGATTTTTGGAGGGAGAAATTTAGAAATGTGCGTGGGAATTCTGAGCGAGTGAAATTGGAGTGGGGCTCAAAAAACCTGCACACGTGGTAAATTTGTGGGACCGGGTGCACCCTGCAAGGTGCACCTGGGTCCATGGTATACCATCCCCACCAGCAGTGCTTTTATTATACCATAGACACAGGTGCACCTTGCAAGGTACACCCGGTCCCACAAATTTACCACGTGTGCAGATTTTTTTACCCCACTCCAATTTCACTCGCTCAGAATTCCCACGCGCATTTATAAATTTCTCCCTCCAGATATCTGTCTATTCGACTCACTCAACACTCATTCAGCATGCAAAGCAAAGCAAAAAAAAATGATATTTCACTTTCCAACAATTTTCATCTTCCCAGGCGATTTTCTCCGGTGATTTTCTCCATCAATTTTCTCCAACAAAATATAATACACGCAAAAAGAATATTTCCTCCAGGAACTTTCATCTTCTCCACCACGATTCTCATATTCTCTGGTTGTCAACAGTAAGTTTTTTATTATTTTCCCATTAAACTTTCATTAGTTCACAAACTGGTAATTGTTCCAGTGTCGATTGATGATGTTTCATCATAACATGGTGATTCATCACAAAATCCCCAATAAATTTTCATTATATACTTTCGATTCTTCAGAATCTAGGGTTTAGCCAATAATTGATGTTGATTCATCTATATTTTAATTATATGCTTTCAGTTCTAGAGTTCAACCATTGATTCTATGATTTTGTTAAAACTCCCCAGTTTAATTTAAGATTCTATATTTATTTTTTGATATATATATATATATATATATATATATATATATATATATGATTTGTGTGATGATATATGTATAATTTTTATCATTTTCTTCTGGTATTATAGATGAGTTATTATGAAGTTTTTAATGATATGTGCATGTTCTGTCTAATGATATGTCCATATTCTGTGTGATGATATGCATATGATATTTGCATATTATGTGTGATATATGTATAAGATATTTGTGATGAAATTTTCATGTTCAGTGTGATGATAAATATATGATGTGTGTGATGATATGTGCTTATTCTGTGTGATGATATGTATATGATATTTACATATTATATGTGATATATGTATAAGATGTTTGTGATGATATTTTCATGTTCAGTATGATGAT
>BMAC01000174.1:1432851-1454354 GCA_014905375.1 Phtheirospermum japonicum
CATAATTATAAAATAACTATTGTCATGTTTAGGGTTATACACATTTTCTAAAACTAATTAGTAAATTCTCATAAATTTTATTTCATTTTCAGGTTCTGCTGGAATCAGTTGCATAAAAGAAAAAGAACCGATGAACTGATGAAACCACTCTTTCAAGTTGCAAGAAGAGCGATTCATATTCAAAATGAGAAAATTGTTGAAAATAAGAACATCTCCCCAACCACTCTTCAAGTTGATTTCTGCCCTCAGTGCAGAATAAAAAGCAGCTGTAGAGAAAATTGGGTTTGGCAGAATGCTAGAGCTGAAGTGAAGGAGAATCATATGGGGTTGCTTGAAGTTATTGGTGAGCAATTTTGATTGCTGCTCGGTGTTCGATTTAAACTTGCAAATACGAAAAATGGTTTACTATGGTAACTAAGAGAGTAGGAATCCTAATATGCGATGATTTTCTAATTATGGAGATTGGGTCTGATTGGGGAGAGCGAAACCCTAATTTGGGGCGTACATCTCTAACAAATATATAAAGAGGGACTCAGGCCTCGTTTAGTTTTTTAAGCTGAGTTATTCCTACTCTCTAAGTTTTCACTTCTTAACAAGTTTATAAGACTACTGACTTAAGTATCAAAGGGCCTACGCTGGGGCCATCCGCTTTGGTTTTTTGTGTAGGCCAACTGTGGTTCAATAAGCTAATCCAGCAAAGTCCTGATCACTTTCTTTGTAAGCCAAACTTTTTGGTCACATCATAGAGAAAAAGATAGGATTCCAAAAAAAAAAATTCGATTTCTTCTGAAAGTAAGAATGACACGAAACAAAACATGACCAATAATATTGTGTTCAAAAAGTTATTCAATAATATATAATTTTAGAATATATATATGTAATATGAATTTAGTTTATAATTAATGTAGCATGGACTTCGATTCTCTCTTTCTCTTATATATATATATATATATATATATATATATATATATTATAATAGGGGTGGGTTCACATGGGAACCAGTCCCTGTGTGGGAACTAGAAACATGTTATATTACATAGGATGTGATGCCTACTTATGAATTTATGTACATATTAATAAGATTACAGTAAAACTCAAGGGAACATAAAAATAGCAATGTGAGAATATAAATAGCATTTTGGATTATTGAAATTAGCATCACACTGTAATGTAATATAGCGGTTCCTAAAGTTCCCACACAGGGATTTGGTTCTCACATGATCCTAATCCTATATATATATATATATATATATATGGGGTGGGTTCAAATGAGAACCTGTCATTATATGTGAACCTAGGGACTTATCTTGACCATTAGATTGGATAATTTTGATGGTTGAGATCGTGACATGTCAGCAGGGTAATTATGTAAAATTACCCTATTAAATAATAAAAAAAGGGTATTTTGGACATATAACGACGTTTATAAAGAGCGACTACATTGCTCTTTAGAAAGCACAACGAATAAAGAAAGAAAACACTACGATTGTATACAAAAAGCATCACAAATTTCGTCTATAACTGCAAATTCAAAAATTTGAAATAAAACTCAAATCTTCAACGAACCATAACTTTTTCAGTTTTTATTCATTTTTAATGAAATATATATCAAATTAATCACATTCTCAAGATCTACGATTTAAGATACATATTGCATTTTTTAAAATTTAAAAAAATATATATATAATTAAATTAAAAAAACTGGATAGTAAAAGTATCGCATATGACTAATTTTAGCACTACAGTACTTTATAAAAAGCACCATGAATCTGGACATATAGTTGCACTGTGCAAAATTGGAGTGCTTTTCTTATATTGTTACAGTGCTTTCGTACTACACTAAACACTGCTTTTTTCGAATAAAAATAATCGGCCAGCATAGCCGCCGAGTTTCACCATCGCCGCCGTTCAAAATCCTCACCGCCTCGCCTATTTTCACCATCGCCGCCATTCGAAATCCAACCCCAAAACCCCCGGTCAAAACTTGTTCGACAAAAATTCAGAGCCGCCGAGGGACAGACCCACCGCAGCCATCCGAATCAGCCCCTCCGTCAACCTCCGCTGCCACTCGCGGCCGGATTCCAGGCCCGAACGCATCACCACTCCGTCAACCTCCACTGGCACTCGCGGCCCGAATTCCAGGCCCGAACGCCATCACCACCTCCGTCAACCTCTGTTGCGAGTTCTATTCCAGAACAATTCGAGGCCTTTCGTCGCTGATTCGAGGCCTGCCAGCCGATTCGGTCACAATCTCCCATCATCTCGGCCCAAATGAAAAACCACCATTAATCATATATATATATATATATATATATATATATATATATATATATATATATATTGTTGGAGAAAATAAATTTGGTAAAGTTATATTTGGTATCTTTGACCGATTATTTCAAATGTAGACGAGCCGTTAGTTTTGAAAACGAATCTCAAATTAATAATCTACATTTCAAGTAGATTATCGTGGTATATTTACTTTCACAAATCCATGTTRGGGTGAGTGAAAAGTTAATGACCAAAATTGAGCATTTTGAAGGTAAAAAGGGTGTGAGAATTTCCTAAGTAAAGAGGAAATGCTCACATATGAATGATATTCATTGTTTTAAGGAAATCGAATTATTAGAGTTGGTGGATCGCAACCTATTTAATTCCTTGAATTTTAATTAGTTTGGMCCACTTCTCCAAGRTTCAAAGTCTTTCATATTGAGTAAAATAAGGAGATTAACTAGTATTATGAATCTTAATTCCTACAATTTCCTACCTATATAGTGTAAAAACACAATACATACAAGAACARCAAACATGTTTCTAAGTGCGCTCATGCATACACATCATATTCCTACATGTCTCATGCACATATAGCTTGTAGTTGGGATTTTACTCAGTTGTCCGACCATTTTTCGTTTGCTAGGGTGACTGGATTGATTGTTCCTTCCGGCATCGTTGTCGTTGTATCTTGGAAGGTTCATTGCCATAGATCTTTAAGCACGCGTACGAGGCAACAAGAATCTTAAGAAAAATGTTCGTTCGCCTCGACATTTTTCGTTTTGTTATTTATTTACGTTTATATATATATATATATATATATATATATATATATATATATGAGAACCAGTTCCCTAGGTGGGAGCCTAGAAACCACTATATTACATTATATGGGATGTTAATTTATATGGTGCAAAATGCTATTTATATTTCAACATTGATATTATTACATTTCCTTAATTTTTACTATTATCTTAATTAGCATGTACATGATTGATAAATAGCATCACATCCTATGTAATATAGCAGATTTCTAGGTTCCCTCATATATATAATATATATATATATATATATATATATATAATATATATATATATATATATGGGTGGGTCCAAATGGGAACCATGTCATTATATGCGAACCTGCGAACTAATACTTTAATTATATACCAGCAGTGCTTTTATTATATAATCACAGTGCTTTATTGATATTTTAGTTATATAAACCAGCAGTGCTTTTATTATACAACTCTAATACTTTTAATCAAATAAGGAAATACAAAAAATATCGGATCCATCCATTTAATTAGATCTATACCCCATAATTGACCCTAGGTTCACATATAAGAACATGGTTCTCATATATGTGAACCATTCAAATGAGAACCATGTTCTTATATGTGAAACCTAGGGTCAATTATGGGGCTTAGATCTAATTAAATGGATGGATCCGATATTTTTTGTATTTCCTTATTTGATTAAAAGTATTAAAATTGTATAATAAAAGCACTGCTGGTTTATATAACTAAAATATCAATAAAGCACTGTGATTATATAATAAAAGCACTGCTGGTATATAATTAAAGTATTAGTTCGCAGGTTCGCATATAATGACATGGTTCCCATTTGGACCCACCCCTATATATATATATATATATATATATATATATATATATATATATATATATATATATATATATATATATAAGGGAACCTAGAAATATGCTATATTACATAAGATGTGATGCTATTTATCAATCATGTACATGCTAATTAAGATAATAGTAAAAATTAAGGAAATGTAATAATATCAATGTTGAAATATAAATAGCATTTTGCACCATATAAATTAACATCCCATATAATGTAATATAGCGGTTTCTAGGCTCCCACCTAGGGAATTGGTTCTCATATATATATATATATATATATATATATATATATAATATATATATATATTATATCATATATATATATTGTGTGTGTGTGTGTGTTGTGTGTGTGTGTGTGTGTGTGGTGTGTGTGGTGTGTGTGTGTGTGTGTGGTGTGTGTGTGTGTGTGTGTGTGTGATACAACAGTAAATTGAGATAATATCGGAGAATAATTTGAGGCTAATGGATTAAACGCAATTAAGTATATATAAACGTTATATATATATATATAATATATATATATATAATATATATTATATATATATATATATATATATATATATATATATAAACGTAAATAAAATAACGAAATGAAAAATGTCGAGGCGAGCGAACATTTTTCTTAAAATTCTTGTTGCCCTCGTACGCGTGCTTAAAGATCTATGGCAATGAACCTTCCAAGATACAACGGACAACGATGCCGGAAGGAGCAATCAATCCAGTCACCCTAGCGAACGAAAAATGGTCGGACAACTGAGTAAAATCCCAACTACAAAGCTATATGTGCGTGAGACATGTAGGAATATGATGTGTATGCATGAGCGCACTTAGAAACATGTTTGGTGTTCTTGTATGTATTGTGTTTTTACACTATATAGGTAGGAAATTGTAGGAATTAAGATTCATAATACTAGTTAATCTCCTTATTTTACTCAATATGAAAGACTTTGAAGCTTGGAGAAGTGGACCAAACTAATTAAAATTCAAGGAATTAAATAGGTTGCGATCCACCAACTCTAATAATTCGATTTCCTTAAAACAATGAATATCATTCATATGTGAGCATTTCCTCTTTACTTAGGAAATTCTCACACCCTTTTTACCTTCAAAATGCTCAATTTTGGTCATTAACTTTTCACTCACCCGAACATGGATTTGTGAAAGTAAATATACCACGATAATCTACTTGAAATGTAGATTATTAATTTGAGATTCGTTTTCAAAACTAACGGCTCGTCTACATTTGAAATAATCGATCAAAGATACCAAATATAACTTTACCAAATTTATTTTCTCCAACAATATATATATATATATATATATATATATATATATATATATATATATATATATATATATATATATATATATATATATATATATATATATATATATAGGGTTGGGTTCAAATGGAACCATGTCATTATATGTGAACCTAGGGACTCATCTTGACCATTGGATTGAATAATCTAGATGGTTGAGAACATGACACGTCAGCAGTGTATTTATGGTAAATATTGCATTAAATTAATAAAAAGGGTATTTTCGACATATAACAACATTCATAAAGAGCGCTGAATTGCTCTTTAGAAAGCACTACGGATAAATAAAAAAAAAAGCACTGCGTCTTTATACAAAAAGCATCACAAAATTCATCTACAATTACGGAAAAATTCAAAAATTTCAAAAAAACTCAAATCTTCAACAAACAATTTTAAATAAAATTTATGTATAATTAAGTAGCAATGTTTTTTTCACATATAATTAGTGCTTTTATAATGTAAGTAGCAATGCTTTTTTTATATGTTGGCAGTGCTACAACTTTGACAATTTCAGGGGTGCTTTTTTCATATTACGGCAGCGCTTTTTTACTACACTAAAACTGTTTTTTCTAAAATTGCATATAATTACACTGTGCCAATACTTGGAGTGCTTTTTCTAATATTGTTAGAGTGCTTTTGAACTACACTAATACTGCTTTATGGCCAAACATTCAACCCTACCCATTCATTCAACCCTACCCATTCATTCAGCCCTACATTCATTAAACCCTACCCAAAGACAAGGCCGGCGATCTGGACATGATCGTCCACCGCCGCAAGAAAGCCACCCCAGCAAAAACGACGCCGGAGCCGTCGCGGGGGCCCAAACCAAAGACCCAACCAACGGAATCTCAACCACACCGCCATCGTCAATCAACCACCGTCACCAATCCAAACCGCCATGACCCGAACGAAACCCGAAATCCAAAACCTAAAGGCCGACGCCTTTCTCAATCCAAAACCCCAGCAAACCGACGCCGGAGCCGTCGCGGGGGCCCAGACCAAAGACCCAACCAACCAAATCTCAGCCACACCGCCATCACGAGGAACCTGCCGAACCATCGCCACCCCATTCACCGACTGCCGTTCACAGTCCGGCAACCCAAAATCCAAACCTCCGCGACCCAACCCCCATATCAAAACGACACCACCCCACAAGAACCGGCACCAATCGCTACCAGCCGCCGCCGCCTTGCCATCTCTTCACTAATCGTCGGCGGCCGAGGAAGGGGGAAGAGGTTACCTTGAGGTCGCCGTTTTCCTCAAGCAGCAGATTCTCGGGCTTCAGATCCCGGTGGTAAACGCCGGTGTTCTGCCCAGGCCCGCCGGGGAAATCGGGGAGGGGGTTACCATCGCCTTCACCACGATTCGAGGCCGATTCGAGGTCGTCATCGCACCTCCGATTCGCATTCTGCTCGGGAAAGGCGGCGCTCGGCCACACCTGGGTCGCCGGCTCATGGCGAGTGAGAAGAGCGGCGGAAATCGGGGAGGGGGTTACCATCGCCTTCACCGCGATTGGAGGCGGCGGCGGAGTTCTCGATTTGCAGAGTTCATCGAACCCGATCCGCGGCCGATTTGTGGGAGAAGGCGGCCGATGCCGTCGCCAGGTGCCATTCGTCGACGACCGAAGCGGCCGATTTCTGGAGAAGAGAGAAGGCGGCCGGTTTATGGAGAAGAAGGAAGAGACGGGTTTGGGAAGAAAAAGGGGTTGGGGGATGATATGGTAGGGTTCAGCATTTATAAAATTACATGACAGCCCTTCTCCTTCCATATATGTAATTTAACGAATTTAAAAAATAGAAAAAATTTGGTCCACACATATTATTAGATCAATGGTCAGGATTGGTCCCTAGGTTCGCATATAATGACATGGTTCCATTTGAACCAATCCTATATATATATATATATATATATATATATATATATATATATATATATATATATATACATATGTGTGTGTGTGTGTGTTTATTTTGTAAGTTTCTGTCTCGTATAATAAAAAAGGGAAAAATGCTTTTTACCATTCGAACTATTACGATTTTCAGAACTTACCGTATAAACTTTTTTTTTTGCTACAAACAGCCATACCAACTATGTGTTTTTTGTAACTTACCCCCCGAAACCAGAATTTTGGTGGTTTTGGATACCAAATCCGGTTTGTTAAGGGTTTTTTGGTAAATTTCAATTGATAAATATTATATATATATATATATATATATATATATATATATATATATATATATATTAAAAAATAAAAGTTATTTTGATGAAAAATAAATAAAGTCTCTATAAAATACCAATTTTTTTCTACTTGAAGATTTTACTTCTGGAACCAAACAAACAGCAACAAATATTTTCTGGAATCAAGCAAACAAAAGAAAGCAGCCATCTCCAATTTCTAATTTTTTGAATCAAACACACCATTTCTGTAGATAATTGTTTTTTTCTTCTTCTTGCTGTATAGTATTTTTCAGATGGCGGAGAAAGCTGCAAACTTGGGATAAATTTTAGGTCCAAGCCCCAAAGTTCAATGGTGGTTCAAGATTTTTATGATGGGGGTCTTTCTTGGAATCTTGATAGTTTGGGGGATTGATGGGTTAAATATGAACACTCTTCACAAATATTTTGTTGTGTTGAAGCTCGATACTTCTGAAATTTCGCCAACACCCCTTAAAGAGCAAGATTCCAATTTTAGAAATCTTTCAGTTGTGCCACAAATAGAAACCCCTCACCCGATTCTTGATTCAAACCTCACCCACCAAAATCTGGCAAAGACCTGTGATCAAAATCTTGCTCTCAATATTCCCCCTCAGCCACATAATTCTGTTCTAAACGAAACCCAATATATTTCCACTTTTACCCCTCGAGTTTCAAAAAAATCGGTAAAAGCCCCAAATCCAATAAACCCTTGGATTTCATCTGGGTTTGTGCCAAATTACTCATTTAACCTACTTCCAAAGTGGTTAACTCCAGGTGGTGAGCCTTGTAAAGACTCAAGGACTGTGGATATAAGATTCGTTCCTAGTTTGGATGGTGAAAATAGTAAAAAAATTGAACTTTCGACCGACAAAATTCACGAGTTTGTTTTCCAGGCATTGGATGAAACAGGGGAGCCTCATTGTTTAGGCGGTGATTATTTCGAAACCGACCTATCCGGCGAAAAATGGAAATCTAGGCCTCCGATCACTGACATGGGAAACGGAACTTACAGATTTTCCCTCCAAGTCCATCCCGATTTTTCCGGAGACTACAATTTGAAGATCATTTTTTCGGGCCGCTACCGTGGAGATGAGGCTGCCATGCCATCGCCGTATTTCTGACGCTTCCGCTAATTATCCAATCGCCATGGTCATTGGTTGCTCCCTTCGTTGTCGCCTCCGTGAAGGATCGGGATGGAGGGGGAAGATTTTCCAGTCGATTTCATGAACGGGGAGAGAAATGAAAAAATGGGGGTAGGAAAAGATGGTTTTCTAATAAAGATTTTGGTGTTTTATTTATTTTTCTTCAAATATTTTTATATATATAATATTTATCAGTTGAAATTTACCAAAAAATCCTTAACAAACCGGATTTGGTATACAAAACCATCAAAATTTTGGTTTCGGGGGGTATGTTGCAAAAAACGCATAGTTGGTATGGTTGTTTGTTGCAAAAAAAAGTTTATATGGTAAGTTGTGAAAATCGTAATAGTTCGGATGGTAAAAAAATTTTTTCCCAAAAAAAAATCTTAGTGTCTGTTGATACACTACGGCCTTGTTTGGTCTAAGACTACGAATATCAGGATTGAGATTCTAAATCTCAATCCTTATTGGTTCTACGACTCAAATCTTCAACCCACAACCAACAATTTCCTACACCTAACTCCACACTCATCTCTTTATCATATCATCATTATATTTAAAAAAAAATTAAATATTACTAAATGTAATATAATAATACATTATCATCCACTTTTTAGATATGAATTGACATCAAATACAATATAAAAATACATTATCATCTATTTTCCAAATAAGATTTAACATCTATAGTAAAAAATAAAAAATTTTAAATCCTATAATAAATAAAAATACTTACTATTTATAGAATTTTGAATACTCAAATTTCTAAACAGTTAGAATTCAGAATTAACTAAATTTAGTTCGGCGTTATACCTACCTAGCAATACCCAAATATTTATTTTATGTTGAACAATGGGCAGTGGTCTTAGGTTTTATTACGTGAGGTATTCCTACCTGCCAGCCCAATGATGCTTCCGTGTCCTTGATCTTTATTCCATTTGCAATGCCAAAGTGATTTTATTTATTTATTTATTGTTGGGGAGATGGGCAGTTCTAACTCTTAACTGTACTTAAACTACTTTAATGTTCTGGTAAAAGCAAAAACAATGCAATATTTGATCTTATCTTACAAAATACTTATTTTATCAACAACTCCATAATAAACTCGTACATGTAAGATTATAATTTTCTCAAACTTATACTAAAGTTATTTCAATTTAACATCCTTGCACAATTTGTCGCTTTGGCATGTGAACATTGAATGTTTTGAACTTTACCATATGTAAAAGAAAAAGAAAAAGAAAAACAGAAGAAAAATGTGTACACACACAAAAAAAAAAAAAATCTCATTTTTTGATTTCTTGTCCAAAAGACTTAAATCTCCCTTGTGTATTAATAGAATACTCCTAAATTATGTGTTTATTTTCATGTATTGTTACAAAATAGTACTAAGATTAGTTATGTATGCCTACTTTAATTTTTTTCGTTTATTATATTTTGCATAATTCAATATGTTCCTTTTATTCTCCTAATATAAAATATTAATACGTCATATATGATTTGATAAAAAAAATTCTAAATTGGTTATTAATTAAAAAGATAAATTACATATAATATAATCTTAATCAAAAATTTAATTATAAAAAATATGAGTAAGTTGTATTTACAATAAACGTTGAAATAGATTTTATTTCAATTTTTTAAATATTCAAAATAATCTAATTACGAGTTATTTGCGGGATAATCTAAGTATGTAACTAAATACTATTAACTCATTCAATCTAAGCATAAAAATATACAACTATTTAGTAATATTTAATAAATATTGATTAGAAAATACCAGTACAATACGACAAAGGTTTAAAATATGATATTTTTTGAATTTTTCTATGTAGTTAAAAATTATTATAAATTCCGTCTAAACAATAAGATAAAAAATAATTTAATAATAATAATTATTATTTCATAGTAATTAGACACTCGTGCGATGAACAATTGAGAATATTACATCTTTTGGATTTTTTTTAAATATGTAAATAAAATTATTAACGACTTTAATGTAAATATTAAAATATAAAATTAATATTTCTACTTTTTGTATCATTTGAACCTAATATCTACTTTATCAATATTTTATTTTACTATATATTTCTTAATTTAATATTTCCCTTTTATTATGTTTTGCTTAATTTAATATTTTTAATTTTTATATTTTACTTAATTTAATTCATTTTTTATTCTCTCAATATAAAAATATAATTAATTAATATATGAATTACAAAAAAAGATTTAGTTTCATTAATATTACATACAAGATAATATTAATTACAAAAGAATTTATGTAAGTAACCTAAAGAATTTTTATTTATAATAAAAATCAAATACATTTTGTTTTTAGAATTTAAAGAATCTATATAAGTTGATTTCAATTTCTTTATATTGATAATCTAAGTATGTAACTAAAAAAAATATGAATGAATTTAATTTAAACATGAAAATATAGAATTATTTTATAATAATTAATAAATAGTGATTAGATACCGATAAAATATGATTTGGGTTGAGAATAAAACATATATTTGGGTTGGGAATAAAATATAATTTAAAATTTTCTAAAAATGTTAATCAAAATTATTAACGAAATTAATATAAACATGAAAATATAACATTATTTAATAATGATGATTAATAATAGTGAACTAAGTACAATCCGACGCCGATTGTTGATATGACATTTTTTGAAAAAAAAAAATCAAAATTACTCATGTATTTTAGATTTTAAATATACGTAATTATCATAAATGATTTTTATTTTTTAAATTAATTTTTAATAATCCTATGTAACAAGCCGTCGTTAAACTTAGTATATACTAATATAAAATCCTATAATCCTACTTGGCTGCTTGATATTGCTTCATACCTTCGTATGTCAAAAGCTAATTTCTGTGTATCAGATGAAATGTGGACAATAAAGCCTAAACTAACTTTAAATCTATATTTAATAATTTCACACGTAAATATATATTAACCCTATTATAGTAAATACTATAATACTTTGTTTGAATACCCGCATTTACGCGAGTATATTTAAGAAATAAATAAAAAATAAATTTTAATAAATTCATAAAGTGAATTATTAATATTTAAGAAATTTGAACGACACAAAATCCAACAAACAAGGTATGGTATAAAATGCTAAGAATGATTGATTTAAAAATATTTTTCATTTTTGTATTCAAATACATTCATCATTTATTAGTGGTTTAAGGTTGATGACCAATTAACTTGACCGGATATGACCTCTCCATGGTGATGCCACACAACCCCTCCTTGCATTGACACCACATTGCATTCTGATGTAGCATTGTTCTCCCCGTGTAGACGTCCACGAATTTTCACTACACAGTATATAGACCCATCAATTGTTGTCCATATACCACCATGGCCACAACGTGGTGTAGTTTCGGGCCATGGTGAACACTCTGCAATCAAGAAACACGTTATTTAGACATTTAATGTTTGAGTTAATTATAAAAACCACCCATGAAGTTTAGTCTATTAATAAAAATCTCAATTATCTTTTGAAATCACAAATAAATCCTTCAAGTAAAAAAATGGATTCCTAAAATCTTATAATTCTCATACAACCATACAAAAGTGATTTAAAGATATATATCTCAATAGATATTTCTTGTGAAGAGTAGATCGTTTGCATCAAATAAAATTAATCCACAAACAAAGTAGCAAAATGAACTAAATATCCATTCACATACTATTGGACTCACAAAGAACACCTCATAAGTTCAACAATCATCCAACGTTGCTGCCGCACCATGAATTTCACAAAAACATTCAAATGTCATTCCATAAACTACAAATACATCAAAACCATATCATTTCATCAATAATCATCCAACTACTAAATTGTCCAACGCTAATCAAACTCTCAAGATGGGGAGTTTGCAAAAGTTTAAGGGAGTATTTGTAATTTAAAAAAGAATCAGAGGTTTTTGTAATTAGTCCAAAATTACATCAAAATCGAATATGATCAAGAGCAAAGGATATTTATTCAGTACAACCTTTCTAAACAGTAAGCTTAAAATGTGAAATCCATTCAAAACAAAATTAATTTCTCATTTTAAATTAAAAACAAAAAAAAGAAAGAAGAATATATATATATATATATATATATATATATGTGTGTGTGTGTGTGTGTGTGTGTGTGTGTGTGTGTGTGTGTGTGTGTGTGTGTGTGTGTGTGTATTCTATCATGCGTCTCAACGATCAAACTGGAAAATTCATCCCAACAGAATTTGGACAAACCAAATGTGAGTAGCTAACAATTTAACAAAAAAAATCCAAATTCTGAGGTACAAATCTGATCTCATTTGATTTGCGAAATTATTCTCTGTTATTATTGTCGTGATTAGACATTTATTACGAACAAAATAGAAAGCACAGCATCACAAAAATTCAAAAACTTTAAATACCTTACCACAAAAATCACTTTACTACAAAAATCCAAAATTCTCAATATACACACTGTAAAACTAAACAAACAAAGCTCTAATAGAAAAGTGAATAAATTGGAAAAAAGAAAAATACCATGCGGAGAATGGAACCCAGACCCTAAATTAAAAATGATATATATTTTCATACTTATCCATCTCGAATCAGAAATTTTAAAATGGAATTTTTAGAAGTCACTCATTCTATTGTAGTATGTATAAATGCTCTCAAATAGAAATGATGAAAAGAATAATAAGTCAGAGTACTCGATTTCATCAGGATTCATTTTCCCTTGTATTCCTTGGATATTAATGCTCATACTTATCCTATTTCTTTCATATTACTCAAGTAGTCACAAATGAATATCCAATCTAGTTAACTTAATTAATTTCTGTAAATATGTAATCAATGAGCTAGTTATTATCTCTAATCAATTAAGTTTAATCCAATTTTATTGATTAGATTTTCACAAACTTCCATCTCTTACAAATCAAATCAATTAAAAGTCAATTAACTATTGACATAAATGATAGCTAGTATCAGTTAGTTAATTAACAAATATTTATAATTAAATGATATTTTGAATTCCAACATTAGGATTAAAATTTAAATATTTTGACTAATATACCTTGAGTAATTCTCAATTGAAATATATCTAGAATGATATTTAATAGAATAAATTAACAAATTAGAATGTCATTTGATTCTAAACAGAGATCAGTTTTTTATAACTAAATTTAGTACTACCTACTACCTACATTCTACCATCGACGTGGCTTTAAGTTTGTACATAAATTAAATACAATTATCCAGAAGTTTGTCAAAAGTCGTATCGTTCATGCGTTGTCTCTCAATGATAAGACCTTTGAGGTAAAATAGAAAATAAATATTACGAAAAACTTATTTATTCTTCTAAAACAACATACATTATGAATTAATGGAGACAGTTGCAAATTTTGAAATTATTGCCTTGAATGTTGGCAAAGTTAGAATAGAAATATATTTGCTTATTTGAGTTTATTCTTAAATGGTATATATATATAATATGTTAGTATATAGATATAAAATGATTATAGGAAACTATAACATATTTTACGTAAAAATAGTTTTTTTTCAACATTATTATACAGCTTAATACACCATTAATATACAACTCAATTAAGCCATATCCTGTAATTACGCAATTTTGAAAATAAAATTGCGATGGAATCATATATTATGAAAAACTTATTTATTCTCCTAAAATAACATACATTATGAATTAATGGAGACGGTTGCGAATTTCAAAACTCTTGACTTGAATGTTGGCAAAGTTAGAGTAGAAATATATTTGCTTATTTGAGTTTATTCTTAAATGGTAATATATGTTAGTATAGAGATATATAATGATTACGTATTATAGTTCATATTAGACCAAAGCAAGAACTTGAATAATGGTGATAATTAAATTATGAGGCCATGTATTATGGATAGAACAATTCAATTTGGAAAAGTAATAATTATATTCTTTTTTGCCAAATAAAATACACCATTAATATATAACTTAATTATATTTAGAAAATAAATTATGTAAAAAATTGTGATGGGAAAAATAGAATTGATAGGAATCAAATTATATTATGCGAAAAAATTCCCTATAATTGCTCAATCATAGGGAATTATAACATATTTTATGTAAAAAGAGTTTTTTTTTCACGATTAATATATAGCTCAATACACAATTAATATACAGCTCAATTAAACCATATCTTATAATTACAAGATTTGAAAAATAAAATTGCAATGAAATCAAATTTTTTGAAACAATTTTTCAGATCTTAAAACAAAAGAAGTTTGAATAAAATTGGAATAAATAAAAATTTTGATAGAATTCTCAGATTTTAAAACTGAAAGAATGGATAAAATAAAAAATAAAAAAAAAATTAACATAAAACAAACATTATTCAGATCTTGAATACAACAATAATTTTTGGAAAACAAATTACAGATTTTAATTCAAATCTGAAAAAATGAAGATTTTTTAGTAAAGTTTAGATCAAAAATTTAATTAAAACCAGAAATAGCAACAAACATCGACTTAACATTGGTTTAGATCGAAAATTTATTTATTAAAATCTGATTCGATCTTAATATATGCATCTCAGCAAAAGAGTAAAAATATACTTTGTATCAGAAAAGAAATTACCACAAAAAATTTGAAAAAATTAAGAAACACTCACCGTTGAATGATTAATAAGAAAGACAATTACTTTAAAAAAAAGTTGGTAGTAATATCTTGGCTTTCGAAGTTAAAAGCTAAAGAAGGGAAAAAAAAGGTGTTTGGATGAGAATTGCCGGAGAGAGAGGAGAGACTAAACCTAATTGAAAAAAGGAAATAACATAATGGTAAAAAAGTGTTGTTTTATACCAAGAAGAAATTTACAAAAAAAGATATTTTTTAAAAAGAAATGATGTGAGGATGCCACATCATATTTGCAATCTATCACTATTTGACATATGTAATTTGAATAATTATGGTGTTGACACATAAACTAGGTGCCAACACAATTAACAATATGGGTTGATACCAATACATATCACACTATAAATTTCACATATAGTAGTAAATTGGGAAAATAAATACTAGCTTATTTAGATTATACATAGATAATATTTCAAAATCCTAGTTCTAATGTACCTACGTAACTAATCTTCTCATTTATGATCAACACCTTTTGGAGTTTTTCTTGAACGAATCTATTTCTATGGCAATTTGTCTTTTCAGAGCTACCGCCCTAATAAAAAAAAATATTCTTGTGATAGGGCATGGAGCGACAGAAGTTTTGTGAATTCAAGAGAAGGTCACGGCGAGACTTGTTGTGGGACACATTACAATTTAATATTAAGTTCCCAAAATAAAATAAAAAATAGAAAATTAGAGTTTTTTCTTTTTCTTATCAATGAATAGATCTCCCCGGTTCCGTTGCAAGAAAAAACCATTAGTTTGATGTCCTCGATTTATTGTCAATAATTATCAAGGTTTTGAAAATCGGACAGTATTCGAATGGGCGAATTTACATGTTCAATGGTTCAAAGGTGTCGTCGTAGTCAAACTGATGGTAATTAATTTCTATTTTGAAATATTATAATATTCTTAATTAATTGATGTATATAAACTTAATAGAAATCAGTAATTTTTTTTAATTTATACAAATAAATAAATATTCACTAATAATATTATATAAATGAAAATATGAGTGTTTATAAATAAAAGCAAATCAAATATCTCAAGTTGTGAAGTCATTAAGAATTAGTATATAATAATAATCAAGTCCAATCAAAGCATCAGATATTTATAAATAAGTTCAAGTCAAATATCCCAAGTTGTGAAGCCATTAAGAATTAGTATATAATAATAATCAATCCCAATCAAACATTTAATGAGTTTAAAAGGGAAAAAAAAACAAACTAAATTGATACACAACACTTATAAGGCGGCAAGAGTAAACCAACCTGTTATGGGGCGGGTCGATCCGTTTAGGTTAAATTTTAGCTTTTGTTATATAATTACAATTGTTTTTAATACATAATAACTATAAAAATCTAATATGATATTAAAAGTAAATGAAACAATAATAAACAAATAATAATTATTATTTATTTACAAGTTTCTTTATATTTTTTTATTAATGTATATTATTCATAAAAAATATCATTATCAACATTTATATATTAGATATAATATTAAGTGCATAATTAAAAACCTAAATAATCATCATGCTCTTTGTCGCACAGAGCGCACATAATGATGCACAAATCTACATGATAGAAACTAGATTTAGGATACGTTGAAGCCCCCGTTAGGATATCCATTACGATTGATACACTGACTGATAGTGGACGAAGATTGTTTACTTCACCGCTGACTCAATTCGATTTTTTGCACTGGTTTTAGCCTAGTTTTGGCTGGTTCTTAGTTAGGTTGACTTATCGTTAGTTGGTTTATTGAGAAATAGTTATTTGAAGATAACACAGTTCTCGTTTTAACTAGTCAAACTGGCCGATCGAGTCTGGTTCCCGAAACCATTATAATTACTCAATTATTGTAATTACTTTGATCTTGTATGTGTAATGATACTGTGATTTAGTATTTCAGTGATACGAAATGAGATGAACTAGCAAAATTACTAAATTCTAAATAATGTGTTATGCACGTCCTTTTAATTTGTAAGTAATCAATCATATTTAGATCTACATTTTATGTACATCTTTCTAAATATTTGTTGAAGGAATTTACATTAATTTCTTGTAAACTGGTGGGTCCTGGACAAATAAATCATCATTACATCAATATATATTAGTTGAAAAGTGACATTATGTTTCAGTTCTTGACGAAGATGATTTGAGCAAACATCCAATAATTCATAAATCTTTATTTTAATTAGGCAATTGTTTTGGGGTTTATTTTGTATTTAATATATCAAGTCCAATATACAATGTTACACGTTCCTCGTACTTTTAGATGATTTTTAGTAAGTTTTAGTTGGCCGCGAGTTGTCAATTATCCGCCCTTAAATTTATATATATGAACATTAACTCTTAATAATTTTTGGCAAAGTGAACCATATTGTA
Source organism: Phtheirospermum japonicum (assembly GCA_014905375.1). Taxonomy (NCBI): domain Eukaryota; kingdom Viridiplantae; phylum Streptophyta; class Magnoliopsida; order Lamiales; family Orobanchaceae; genus Phtheirospermum; species Phtheirospermum japonicum. Next base: position 1,450,494 of record BMAC01000174.1, read on the forward strand.
TAATTTTTGTTATACTAACTCTCTCTTAAAGAAGTCACCTTATATGAACAATTGAGAAAACTATGCATAAACTTTGTTAGTCAAGTTGCGTTTGTGGAATTCAATTTTAAGCATCAAGAGGGACGTACTGTTAATAGAACAAATATTAAACATGAGTAATTGTAAATGAAGCAACAATGTAACATGTAAAAACTAGAATATTATTTTATATATAAACTCATGAAGGAAAATGACAAATAATGTAGTTTACAAATAAGTTTTTTGAAATTTGAAATGCACAATTTGTATATTATAGTTTTAAATATTTATTTTTTACTATTAATAAATAGTAATTTTTTTTTTTACAAATTTCGTGTGACTCACAAGTGCTACACTATTTATTTGAAGTGAATCATTTTTTTTAGGTTTTTCTTTTTTCATAATATAATATGATTACAATGTAGGGAAAAAAAGAGACATTGCAAATATTTTATTTATAATACTAGTTAAATTTATTTTTGTGAACCATGAAGACCGGTCATTGAAAATATGATAAAACTTGATTAATATAAAATAAAATTTTATCTTCTTTTTAATTGTGGTGGTAAATTGTGAAACGTTCGCAATTCATATGGTGACGGGACAATCTCACAAATTTTGCACTTTATTGCTAGGCCACGATTGTCATCCATATTTTCCAGTCGTTTTTAGTCCATGCAATGCATTCCTCTCTCTTATCACCTTATTTCTCTTCTTATGCTCTTTACCGCATAGTGCACGCACAATCAAAAATGATGCACAGATCTACGCGTTAGACACTAGACTTATGATACGATGAAGCCCCATTAGGATATCAACTGCAACCAATGGTGGACGAAGATTGTTGACTTCACCGCTAGCTCAATTCGATTTTTTCACCGGCATTAGCCTGGTTTTGGCTGGTTCTTGACCAAGTTAACTTATCGATAGTTGATTTATTAAGAAATAACTATTTGAAGAGAACCAATCTGGCAAGGGGGACAGTTCTCGGTTTGACTGGTCGAACTGGCCGATCCTATTTAGTTCTAAAAACCTTGATAATTAATCAATTATCGTAATAACTTTGACATTTTATGTATAATGATATTATGATTTAGTATTTCCACAATACGAAATGAGATGAACTAGTGAAATTACTAAATTCTAAATTATGTGTTCTGCACATCCTTTTAAATTGTAAGTAATGTCTTGTGTACATATTTCTAAATATTTATCAAAGAAATTTACATTAATGTCTTCTAGTGGATCGTGGACAAATATATCAGCATTAGATCAATATATATTAGTTGAAAAGTGACATTATGTTTCAGTTCTTGACGAAGATGATTTGAGCAAACGCCCTCATAATTCATAAATCTTCATTTTAATCGTTTAGGCAATTATTTTGGAATTTATTTTGTATTTAATATATCAAGTCCAATATACAATATTACACGTTCTTAATACTTTTAGATGATTTTTAGTAATTTTTAGTTGACCGCGAGTTGTCAATTATTCGCCCTATATATCTGAACATTAACTTTTAATAGTTTTTGGCAAAGTGAATCATGTTGAACGATTGTTGTTATACTAACTCTTTTTAAAAACAGTCCACCTCATTCAATTTTTAGGGTGATGGTAACGGTAGCTTTATGATGACTTTTTACTTTAAAAAGTTGGTTTTGAAAATTTTCAAACCATTGTGGGTATAATTTTTTTTTTGAACAGTGTAGTGATGGGTTGTGAAATACCAAACCAACTTTTAAATTTGCGTGAGTTGATATTGAGTCCCACAAAAATTTGTTTGTGGGTTTATGATTGTGAGTGGAGATTTTTAGTTTTTTTTTTTGTTATTGTTGTGGCACTGATGTAGCACATCGGACCCCACCATAAAGTTGAATTTGGAGGTTTATTACTGCTACCACTCTTAAGCATCAAGAGGGACGTAAATATAAATAGAACAAATATTAAACATGAGTATTTGTAAGTGAAGCAAAAATGAAACGTATAAAAACTAGAATATTATTTTATAAATAAAATCATGGCGGGAAATGAAAATTACTGTAGTTTACAAATAAATCTTTCAAAATTCGAAATGCACAATTTGTATGTTATAGTTTTAAATATTTATTTTTTAGTATTAATAAATATATACATTTTTTACAAATTTAGTGTAACTCACAGGTGTTACACTATTTATTTGAAGTGCCGTTTATTTTTAGCTTTTTTTTTTCTTAATTTGATTACAAAGAAATTAAAACAAGACGTCACAAATATTTTATTTAGGGAATTTTTTTTTTTTGCCTCCTAAAGTATCTCAAGTTTTGGACTTTACCTCATGATCTTATTTTTCTTTCAAATTACCTCCTAATGTTTGCGTATTTTCGAAATTAGCTCCTAAGAAAAATTTCAGGCCAGAAAAATAAGTCGGTCGAGAGTCACGTTACATACACGCGAGATGAATGAGGGCAAAGTCGTCCTTTCAGTTCACGCGCCCCTTTAACCTTGCTGATTGCCAATTAAAACAACATCTTTTCATTTCATACCAAGAGACAATTGAAAAGAGGGTTAAATCTAGGGTTTCGGGTGTGGGAGCAAACAATTCAGTTCTTGATGGACGACGTCTGTCACTATGGGAGAAGTGCGGTGAAGAAGACTTCGTGGACTGATCTCAACCCTGGACGTCGATACTCCTCCTGCGCAAGGTTTCGGGTGAGTTGTTCGCTTTTTAAGTTTTTTTTGGGAAGTTCATGCGTTTAATCTGAAAAAAAAAATTAACAAATGTTGTATATATTGATCAATTGTGTTGTTAAGCTCTAGGTATATAAATTGTGGATGTGAAAAGAATCAAAATTTTATAACATATTGTGAAACCCTAATTTGACAAGAGATTTTTTTCTATTTTTTACGATTTTAATTTAATTATTTTTTTTAAAAAATAATAAAATGAAACCGAGGGAATCCAATATCCCTCGGTTTTCCGAGGGACTACTTCCCTCGAAAAACCACCCGTCGGTCATCCCTCGGTTTTTCGTTCGGTAAACATGGCGGGAACATTTGGCGCCCTGATTTCCGAGGGATTTTACGAGGGAACGGAATTCCCTTGGAAAAAAACGAGGGGATTTTTATTTCCCTCGGTGTTCCCTCGGAAAATCCCTCGAAAATTTGCTGTTTTTTGTAGTGATTGCGGGATATTTGTAGTAAGAAATTGGACGTTGTAAGAAATTGTAGTAAGAAAATGATTGGAACCCTAATCCGTTTTTTTCCTATTTTTTCCTAATAGGAAGTTGGAGGTTGTATGTACTTTTCTTGGATTGATCCACCGATCTGTGCAAGGGCTCGTCAAATCATACCAGGACTTTTGAAACGAGTGAACCGACTTGAAGGTGATTTGGGGCGTAGGAACTTCAGGGAGAAGTTGTTGTGGATGTTGCTCATTGTTTCTTGGATTGTGACGTACCTCTTTAAGTGACGTTGGTCTTGTTTCCACTTGAAAATTGTTGGTCTTTTTTCCAGTGTGAACAATGTCTTCATGGTCTAATTCCAATTTTCCAATGTATGAATTCATTCCATGGGTCGAATATGTAATGAATGAAGCAAACACTTATTAGTGCTTGTATCTTATGTAATGAAACAGATTATGTTTTATGAATATGTAATGTGAATTGAGGAAACAATTAATGGTGCTTTTATCTTATGTAATGAAACCAATTATGATACATGAGAAGATGATGTGGATGGTTCCAATTTCTTGTATTTTGATGAACCTTTTCAAATAATGTTGATTGGTATTTATGTGTTGTGATTATAAACAATTTGTAATGAACAATATTTTGGTACCATCCACTCAGAGCCCTTTTGGCA
>BMAC01000174.1:1462036-1492867 GCA_014905375.1 Phtheirospermum japonicum
TTTTTTTTTTTTTTTTTAATAGTGAAAACTTAACTGTAAATTTTTTTATGTGAAGATATTGTATATATTGATCAAAACTTTTTATTTGGATGTGATTAAGACCATTTTTTTTATAAAATAAATTTGGAACCCTAATTTGATTAAGTCTTTTTTTTCCTAATATAATCTGTTAATTTTAATAGAAAATTCACTACAAAAAAACTCAGAATTTTCGAGGGATTTTTCCCTCGAAACCAATGTCAGAGCCCTTTTTCCACAATTCACACCCATTTAAAATATCAAAATGAAACCAACATAAGTTACTTACCTTCTTCCAATGAATAATTTAAAGAAAAAATATCATAACATTGCCAAAATGGTTCACCATTACACACCATAAAAATCACAATCAATGTCACAACCTTCTTTCCATAATTCAAAATCATTTTAAACATCAAAATGAAACCAATCTCAGTCTTCTTCCCACCATCATGAATTTACAAAAGAGATCATCACACCACAAAAATCACAGCCTTGTTTCAACAATTCTTCTTCCCACCATCAGGAATTTACAAAAGAGATAATCACACCACAAAAATCACAGCCTTGTTTCAACAATTCATAAGTCACTAAAAATATCAAAATGAACCTCCATATTTCAACCTTCTTCCCACTAATAATAACCACTAAATCTATTAACTGCAACTTTTGCCATATCCCTTGCTATGTCCTGTTTGGTTGTTGTATTCACCGCATCTTTCCCACTTGGTACTAGATCCCTTTCCATGTCTTGTTTGGTTGAACCCACTCCAGATTTTGCCAATTTTCTCCACACACCTTACCATGTCTTTTTTGGTTGTATTAATTACAACTTTACTCTTAGTTATTTCTTGGCCACTTGCTGCCTTCTCCTTTGAGTGTGTGGCTCCCTGTGAAACTTTCTGACTCACCTGCACATCATTCACATGTACTTATATAAATTTCATGACTTATATACACATATATTACTCAGAGTGAGTTATCTTATGCAAAGGTAAACATACTCTGATATTTACCTTTAGGGTTGTTGATACTTGTGTTCCTACTGGTTCCACCTCACTTGCTGCCTTCTCCTTTGAGAGTGTTGTTCTCTGTGAAACTTTCTGGCTCTCCTACTCATCATTCACATGTACTTATATAAATTTCATAATTTATATACATATGTTACTAAAAGTGAGGTAGCTAATGCAAAGGTAAACATACTCTGATTTTTACCTTTAGGGTTGTTGATACTTGTGTTCCTACTGGTTTCACCTCACTTGCTGCCTTCTCCTTTGAATGTGACTATCTTTGTGAATTTTCTTGGCTCACCTACACATCATTTAAATAGATTTTATTTCTAAACATTACTGTGGTTTCAAAAATATATGAATATCCAAAGATTTGTACCTTTAGCTTTTTAGACACTTGTGTTCCTATTGGTATGAAAACACTTGTTGCATTCTCCTTTGAATCTGTGGTGCTTTGTGAAACTCTCTTGCTCACCTACAAATAATTCACTTATATAAAATCATCAGGTCTTAACATTTAACTTTGTTAAACTTTCTTTCTCACCAATATCTTTACCTTTAGCCTTTTCCTTACCCCAAGGGTTTTTGAGACTTTTGTTCCTACTACTAGTTCCACCTCTTTTGTTGGGAATAACCTCTTCTTAGTCTACAAATAATATTATTAAAATAGCTAGTTATAAAAGTTGCATTGTTGAAAGTAGGAAAACTCATTATACCTGTGTTTTTGGAGGTGTATCTACAAACAGATTTGGACAGCCTCTTGTGAGAATCTAGGCACTACTACAAAAAAGCTAATAGATATCAGTTTAAAACCGATGTCTATTAGAAAAACAAGTGATGTTAATGCCCCTGGTGTTAAAAGTGAGGACTAATAACATCGGTTTAAAACTGATGTCTGTTTTATGTTGGACATCAGTTACAAAACGACGTCTATTATAAAACAGAATTGTTGTTGAAACCCCAGGTGTTTGAAGGAGAAGTTTTAATGGCAGTTTTAAACCGATGTCTATTCCCAAAATAGACACCTATTTTTTTAGTTTTTTTGCACTAATAAAAAAATCGATGTCTTTTCTATTAATAGATTTGATTTGTCATATTTTCTCCAGATAGCGATGTCTTTTGTTGCTGACATCTATTATTAAATTGATGTCGATTTTCAGTTCAAATATGATGCTATTAGTTTTAAAAACATCAATTATTCTTAAGTTATCTATTTAATATAATAAGAAAATTCAAAAAAAAAAAAAAGAAGAAGCAGCAAGTTATTCAAGAAATTACAAGCCACCAATATTCAATCCAATTCAAATTCCACCAACCAACAGCCTTAAAAATACAATATTTAACTAAAGCAACTAAAACCTCATTGTAGCAATTAACAAAATAAAATGTCTCTTTCAGTTTATACCAACAAAAGTATCAATCTCTACTCAATAGCAAAAATCTCCACTCATCAGCAAAACCTCTTCTTCTAGCAACTATTTGCATAATTGAGCCGCAAAACCTGTAACAACAAACCAATTATGACCCAATGAGATAAGGTATTACCGAAATGAGGCATTGCCTGAGAGATGACTATGATGAGAGAACAACCGATAGTGTTTTAGGGTTGTGGTTCAAACGAGGGAGAATATGGTTATGACAGGATATGATTCAAGCAAGCGGAAATGTGATCCCGATGGTGGCTTTGAGTAGCGGGTGGTTCAAATGGGCAGGATGGCACCTTCGGCAGAGTCATCGATACATGGAAACCGCCAATTAGAAGTTCAGCCAATATTTTAAAATATTTAAATAAAAAAAAGTATAAGTCTAATTCCACGGCACATGCAAGCAAAAGGCCAACCAATTGTACCACCTCATAAATAACTTGATATAAGCCTCATAAGACTGAGATTATCAAAGTTTATATAAAGCATTTGATGAACAATTTAAGCATGATTTTAGTTTCTCGATAACATGGAAAATCACAATTTTCATATAGCAATAAAAAATTCACCTGAAGAAGTCATGAGAGCTAGTAAGTTTTTGAAGTCAAAAAATATTCATTCATGATCAACAAAATAAATTAATTGACAGAAACATAAAGTTAAAGTTTTAATTACTGATGCCTTAGCTAACTCAAAATTCAAGCAAATATTTCTACTTATCGATATACTAAGTTAAAGTTCATGGCTTAGCAAATTGAGTTTCTTCTACTCCCACTTTATTCACCAAAAGATATTCTCAATTTTAGAATCACCCCTCCCAAAACAAAAAAAATAAAATAAAAATAATGTGATTTAGAGAGAATAGTTCGAGTATTCTTATTCAGTCATGCGCCCATAAGATTCGCAACAAGCTCATAACACAGAATTGCATGTTCTCTATACATAACTAATATTATATAGATATCGCAAAGCAAAGAAGATGCTTAATTAAATAAATATTTCATCTGCCAAGTTTTGCTTAAAGATAGATAATAATACCATTCCATTCACCTAGGATCACTTTAAAGTTCCAGTGAATTCAAATCACTTCACTCTTTTATCATAAAAGAGTATTTTTCATAATTAAACCCAGCTCAACGAATCAACAATGCATCAAGTCACTTAAAAGTAAATTAATTAAGATAAAAAACAATGTTCAACGGTTCTTTATGTTTATGAGAAAATCCATAACTTTCTATGGCATATATAAAGAAAAAAAAATTAAATAACTAACTAACACTAAAGATGGTCTAAATATTAAACCCTAAGGTTTTATGTCCTGCAAAATCAAATGACTAAAGTTAAAATTATCAACATGTAATAGACATCTTCTTGAATGAATTACACTACCTGGAATGCTCAATGTCAGCAGAAGGAGAGGCGATATATGTGGTTTTGGATTTTTTACTCTTGTATGGTTCTTGTTGTGGTCGCTCGCCATCTGGTACCCGCAATCGTTCGCGAAACGGAAGCATTTTTGATTGTCAAACTTGGTTTAACTTTTATTTTTCGTTAACGGCCCGGACAGCACTATCCGTAATTAGCCTTATCCTTCGAGTGCAGCAACCCAAGCCCGGCCCGAACCCTTGACAGCAGCCCTTATGGCCAGAATTCAGCCCGTACACAGCCCCGCAGCATTTTCGACGCTTGACAGCAGCCAACACTGACAATCCCAAACCACCAAATGCAACAGTTCAACGTCGAGTCGACCCCGGAACACCAATCTATCACACACAACAATTATATCAAATAACAAAGGGAATTATTTGCAGAATCAACGACCTTACCAAAATGGATCTCGTCCAAGATCCAAAATTCTGGGTTTGGTGCAACTGGTCGCCATTGAAAGCTCCACCGCCATCGTCCATTTCAGGGATTCTCAACTCAGGGATCCTGGTTCCACTTGTGCAACAAACTGGCGACAGAAAGACGCCGCTGGGACAAAAGCCCAGCTTTCCGCCGCGCCTGGGCTTGCATCCGTCCGAGATCCGCCGCAATTATCCAAAATAGGGGGTTTAAGGAGGCTTCGCCACAACGGGTCGTACTTTTGGTGGCCCGGGCCAGTGTGAGGGGCGCTTAACATTTCAAAGGAAAAGGATGCTCCACCACTTCTGCTCCGTTTTTATCTGCATCTTCAAAGAGAAATTATAAATCAAGAGGATTAGGGCTTTGGTACAAATGGGTAGGATGTAGTTTAGTTGGAGGCTTTGGGAAGGAGAGATTATATGATTAGAAATCAATTTTGGACCAGTGTGTGAATATATAATTTACAAATCAATAAATAAACATCACTTGAAAATCGGTGTATAAAACACTGCAGTCAAATAATAAGAAAATATATAAATAGACATCACATTTCAAGAACTGGTGTAAAAAGTGGTGTGTAATTGTGGGACTTCACACCATAAACATCGGTTTTGGAAATGCGATGTCTGTTATCAAAGGACTACACTAATAAGACATCTGTTTCTTAAGAAACCGGTGTTATAAGAGAAAAGACACCATAAAAGTAAAATAACCGATGTATTTTAGGTGATGTCTAATCCCATTTTTGTTGTAGTGAGGACTCCTTCTAGGTACCTACATATTCAACTACTTAGTATGAATTTACATATACAACAACAGAAATTAAGAAGAAGAAAAGGAATACCTGAACATTTATTATACAGTTTTCATGGCCTTGAGCAGCTGGGAATTTCAAACTTTCACCAGGGGGATTTAGGCCACATCTCAGCACCATCAAGAGCACCCATCAGATGAGTATAAGCCTTCAAAAATGATTCTTTCTTGTAACAGATATCCACATAATCCTCTGGTACCTGGCCCAAATAGCACATGCCAGAAATTGCATGTGAACATGGTATACCACTGAATTCCCATTTTCTGCAACTGCATCTCTTTTCCCCCAAATGAACCTTAAATTTTGTCCCAAAACACCCCTCAATCTCAAACTCATTCTCACCATTCCAATGTGCCCTGAATTCCATTGATTTTTTTAAGTCCTCAAGAATGTGGTTGATTTTAGGGCAAATGTCCCCATAGTACTTCAGCATCAAATCTCTCCTCTCATGTATCCTCTTCATCAATATCAACCTTATACTCTCCAACATAGTAATAATTGACTGAGACCTAGCCCTTAGTATCATAGAATTGAAGCACTCAGACAAATTATTCAATACAACATCACACTTAGAATAAGTGGAAAAGTGAGACTTGGACCACTGAGAAGGAGGCCTTTGAGCTAACCAATCAAATGCAGATGGTTCTTTTATTTTTATCTCCTTCATGGTGTTTTCAAAATCTACCACCCTACTTGCCCTAGCTGCCTTCCATAAGAGGGTTTTCAAGGCCAATCCCTTGTGTGATAGTTTAAAGTTTTTGTACAAGTGCATCACACAAAATCTTTTTTCACACCCTGGAAGAGCAGTGTCAATGGCCTCAACCAAACCCTTCTGCTTATCTGATATTATAGTCCAACTATAAATATTTTCTATATACAAGTCCTGGACTAATAACTGAATAAACCACAACCATGATTTCGTTTTTTCCTTTTCAACCACAGCATAAGCAAAAGGGTAAATGCAATTGTTAGCATCAATACCAACAGCAGTCAAAAGCACCCCACTAGATGCGGTTTTTAAATGATATCCATCTAGAAATATAACTGGCCTACAACCCTCAAGAAACCCTCTTTTCAAAGCTCCCCAACAAATATAAAATCTCTTGAATGATGGCTGACCACCCACCAGTTTACATTTAATTTTCACATTTGTACCTGGTTTGTTCTTTTTATCTCTTCAGCATAAGTCCAAAGCATGTCATACTGTTCAACATCACACCCACCCCCATTTTTTAAAACTAATCTTTTAGCTGCATAGAGTTGTTGAGCACTAAATGCAAGTTTCAAATCATTTTGGAGAATAACCTCCATGGACTTCATTGGCCATTTAGGGTTGGTTCATATCATATCCTTATACCATTCAGCTAAAAACTTAGCATTTGCATGTGAGACCTTCTGTTGTCTAGGACACTTATATTTGGTTATCAAAGTTTTAATCTTCATTGTGTGCTCATTTAGACCTTTTGAAGCATAAACCAAAAATGGTTATGTTTGCATTTCACTTGGACCTTATCTTTATCATTAATGTTAAAGTATATATCCCTCCCAACCTTGATTGCATGTTCCCTGACAGTTTGTCTGAAAATATTTGTGTCACTAAATTGCATTCCCAATTCAAAATGAGGATTTTTCATGTCTGTCCTAAGGTTAAATATTGGATAAGCCTTATCCATTTTAGGAATGCTATTACTAGTAACCCTATACTCAGATGGTTCTGAAAAATCTAACCCACCCCATTCTACCTCAGCATCAACATTTAAACCAAACAAGTCATAATCATCAGAAGATAAATCACAGTCACTATCAACAAATCTTTCAGAAATATCAGAATCTGACCCTATAGATTTTTCATCATCACTTTCATACAACTCAGACATGAAATCATTCATATCAGACAATGACACATCATCCACATCAGACAAATGCTCATCATTCACATCAGACAAAGACACACCTTTCAAGCCTATGCCATCTGCATGTTCACCAACAAATTCTAAGGGTTCATCTACTACTGGCAATTGACTATCCATGTCAGTGATCTTTTCATGTTCTACAAACACCCCTAACATTCTATTATCATCAATGAAGTTTACAAGATTTAGAACATCACTGTCACTGCTTAATACCATCAGACCAGTACAATCATTGACTCCACCCCTACTGCAATGAAACCCTACAACCTCTTTCATACCTATTTCAGTTGCCATACCTTTGAATTCAATTAAAGATAGTTCATCCACATTGCTGTAATCAATATGACCAACCTCACCATCAGTATAACATGTTTTCCTCAGATTCACAAACACCCCTGAGTGATGCATTCTAATAGTGAATAACTCAGAGTGATAACCTGAGAAACATAAAAAATAAATAGAAAGAAAAAAAGAATCAATGCCATAATATATTAACCCTAACAATTCAAAACCCTAATTTTAAAAACCCTAATTTTTTTTTTTACTGTTAACAATATAAAAAACCCTAATTTTAAAAACCCTAAATTTAAAAACAATACAAGAAACCCTAGGTGTTGGGACCATCAAAATGGACCCACATAAACACAATAGCAATAAAGAACGAGAGTCCATGAATTAGGGCCACATTTGAATAAACAAAACGAGTCGATTTGGACCACTTACCATAATCGGGGCAGTCTCTTCCAGGCGGGCATCTTTGTCACCACCTTTCTTCACCTTCCAGCTCATGTTCTTCGATTAAAGCTTCCAATTTTCAGAAGATTCATATGTAAAGTAGGTTTTTTTTTTGTTGTTATGAAATCGATTTGAATTTTGGAAGTGGGTATCGAGATTTAGGGGAAGCATGTGAGACGCACCGCATGTGTAATATGATCAATTGAACATTCGCGTGAACTGAAAGGAAGACTTTGCCCTCATTCATCTCGCGTGTATGTAACGTGACTCTCGGCCGACTTGATTTTTGGCCTAAAATTTTCTTTAGGATGTAATTTTGAAAATACGCAAACATTAGGAGGTAATTTGAAAGAAAAAATAGATCAGGAGGTAAAGTCCAAATTTTGAGATACTTTAGGAGGCAAAAGTTTTTTTTCCCTTTTATTTATAATGCTAGTTAAATTTATTTTTGTTAACCGTGAAAATCAACAATGGAAAATATGATAAAATCAAATTCCTATTATTTAAACTTTTATTTTATTTTTAACTGAGGTGGTAAATTACCAAATGTTCACAATTCACATGACAAAGTGACAATCACACAAAGTTCACATGATAAAGTGTGATTAAAGAAATAAGGAAAAATATTTATAGAAGCATGTATTTAAACACTTTTTATACATTGCAACCTCCAACTTAATTGAATAGAAATATTATGAGTATATTCCAAAATGTGTAATGCGCATGGATGTCTTTTTACATTTTGCAATTGATCAAATTTATTATTATTATTATTATTATTATTATTATTATTATTATTATTTTGTAAACAACAACCTATAATTCTTGACTTTGCAGACTCATAATATTTCTAGTATATTATAACATGCTCAATATACATTACTAGTAGTTGCAATTACTAGTAGCATCACACATGCTTAACTATACTTGAAATCTTTTGAGTTTAATAGGTCGAAAGTTGCAATCTGCAAGTCTCGAGTACTAAAGTTTGTTAATTACCAACAATAATAAAGATATATTGTAAAAAGTAAAAAGACATGCATGTGCATCGCATGTGTTGGAATATACTAGGAATATTTCGAACCCATTAGACAGAATGTTGCAATATGCAAATTTTGTATACTGTAAATTATTAGTTGCTAAGTAAAAAGATGTTAGAATGTGAAGTGTAAAGAATGCATAAGAAAGCACAAAATATCTCTCCTTAAAGATAGTATAATTCGAGTGTATTATAAACTTTGCTCACACATATCTTGCACGTGACAAAATTCTGATGGAATATTTCAACGATTCTCTCATGAAACATAGGTCAAAACTCGTGAACTTTACAAGGTAAAATATAGGTTAAAGAAAATGATACAAAATCTGAAAAATCGAATGATTTGTGTAGTCTTTCTCTCTCTCTCTCTCCATTTTTTTTTTTTTTTGTGTGTGTGTTGTTTTAAGGGGTGTTTTAAAATGTGCAATGTCCATATATACTAGTTTAATAGTTTAGTTTGTTAATATAGTACATCATTTCAAGTTAAATTTCTACAAAATTCTAATATTTGTGAATTGTTATATAATTCTTTAGCATGAACTCTTTCCAAGTTGTAATCTTATTGTGTTAATTATGATTATTATCATATTTTGTAAAATCCAGTTAATCACATAGGGAAATGCACACACCTTCCAGACAGACACAAAATTTCAACTTTCTTAAAACCATCATTGAACCAATCTAGACCATATACACAAAATTTTATATAATCTTATCTCTCTACTCTCAACACTCTTCTTTCTCATTTGTCTTGTTGACTTGCCCATTTCCTTTTCATCCTCCAATCCAATTATTATCATTATATAAATCCTTGTTCTCTATTTTTGTCTCTCATTCGACCCCAATCCAAATCTTTTTCCCTCTCTTCGTCTTTCATTTCTTCATTATTAGCTGTAATTTCAAATCATCTCCGCATTCAAAAGCTGCTGTAACCCATTCCCAGATCTATTCTATTTCCCTGTTCGACACGAAAGGTATCCTATGTTTTTTTCTTCCTATTTTCTTCTTTTACAGTAAACTGGGTCTCATTTTTCTTTTTTTATTCCATATAAAACGTGCCCAGATCTGAGTTGCCACGGAGGTTGTTTAATTTTCTTGAAAATAATTTTCCTTCTTCTCCTTTTGGGTCTTGTTACAATTTTCAAGAAATCTTATCACGTTTCTCCATGAATGAAGCTTCTCATCCTTGAATTCCCAAGAAAAAAGCAGTGATTTATTTAATTTGGTATTTTATTTTAGGCTCTAGTTTATTAGTAGTAACAATAATTTGCAAATTACTGATTGAGTCCAACAGTTCTCAATATTTTCAATTGGACTCGGTTACCGGGAAATGGCGCTCGTCGGCGGCGAGAAACTGGACTCGCATAACCTGCGAGACTTTCTGAGAATCAAAGACGATGATCGTCACAGCAATCTCAACCAGAGCACCTCCTCTGGTGGCGGCGGCGGCCGCAACAAACCCCCCGGTCTGACATTAAACGCCATTCTCAGCGCCAAGAGATCGCCGGCGCCGCCTCGCCCCGCCAACGAGCCGCCGATGCAGCGTATTGAATCGAACCGGACATTGTTAGATATAATCCGAGAGGATCAAACCTCCGGACTCGGCGGCGACCAGAGAGACGGCCGGCGGAGCTGGAAGCAATTGAGGGAGAAGATCCGACTCCGCACCAGAGGCGGCGGCGGTTCGGCCTGGTTCTCCACCGATTCCATCCCGGCCTCCGACGTCCCAATCAGCAACAATAACCACTACAACAATCGGACGACGATGATGATGACACGTCGCCAATCCACTCGGCTCAACCCGGGCATGGACTCGGCCGAGTTGACTCAGCTCGACTCGAGTCCCGGCCGCGAGACCGATAGAGCAAGCGGTAGGTTCGAGCATACTATCAACGAAGATGAACGCCGCCGGCACGACGATGCAGAAGAAGTTGAACGCGGCGGAGACGCCCTGGGAGGGGAGTACGGCGCGGCGGAGCAGCCGGTGAGGATGTCTTTGATGGCTCTGTTGGCGGAGAACGATCGGCAGATGGGATTGGAAGGCTCTGCGTTCGTTATGGGTGAGGGCGAAGAGGATGTGGCGGAGGAGGAGAGCGTCTCCGTCGCCGCCGTCGGGGAGTACAATAACTGCTGCGTGTGCATGCTAAGACATAAGGGCGCGGCTTTTATCCCCTGCGGGCACACATTTTGCAGGCTGTGTTCTCGGGAACTTTGGGCACAAAGAGGAAATTGCCCACTTTGCAATAATTACATTTTGGAAATTCTTGATATATTCTGATCATCAATTTGCTGCCATAAATCATCCCTCAATTATTACTATGTTATTTTTTTTATTTATTGGTGGATTTTTGGTGGTATATATAAAAGAACTGATTATTCAAAAAAAAAATAAAAAAATTTGCGCCCTTTAATTTACTTCTATTTTATTTGGTTGAGATTGAGTGAGTAGACCGTAGATCATAATGGATATACCCCTTTGAAATTTATAGGAAAATTGTATCCTTGCCCCTTTCAATGTTAATTTATTTGAGTTTGCTTAATCTGACTTTGATGGTTAGGACTATTTTAGATGAAGTGGATGGTGCATTGAATATACATTATTGTTACAAGGTATAATATAATACATTATACTCCAGTGTCAATTATTGTGGCTCGTAATTACTGAGTATAGTGGAAAGGCACCAAATTATATGAATCGAGTCGATCATGTTATTACCTTTTGGAAAATTTTTTATGTAATTTTTTGGGTTTAATTTGATTATTAATCGTATTCAACGTCGAAGCAATTTTATAGGTGAAGCAAGTTTGGTTTGTTATGTTAAAATTAAGTTTCAATTAAGCCTTTAACACTTTCACGACAAATATCCAAGAGTATCTCCAATGCATAGTATGAATTGGGAAAAAAAAATATGACTCAATAATTCCTTTTTTTTCTCCAAAATCTTTGCCGTGTAATTCTATTTATAAGTAGATTAATTATATTATTATTTAGTCTAAATAAAATAAATACCACGTAATTAGTATTAATAGAATTATATAAAGACCCATTAGAGATTCACTCTTGGATTGTAGACCCAGCGGGACTTATGGGAATTGCCTGACCTCTACCAAGTTTTTAATGTATTTTTTATTATTTTCTTTTTAAATATACTAATACTCCGTATAATATATTTTAGTACAAAGGATATTTTCTAATACAATTATGGGGGTGGGGGTGCACACTTCTTTGAACGAGTATGTTATATGTAATCAAAAGTGGATCTTCAACTTTGTTACATTTTCTTGTGTGTATTGTACTTGAAGGGTACGTTTAGGCGACACGAGAAGTGAATTATCTTTCAAACACCGCTTTGACTTGAAAACGTGATCAACTTCATCAATACTCTTTTTAATATTCCCTCGAACCAATCAAATTACAAATGAAATGCTAAATTCCAATTTAGTCCTCTGTAATTGAGACAACAAAATCTAAAATTTCAAAATTCAAAGACTTATACTAACATTGTCTATGTTTTCATTCTAAGATTGTATTTTTTAATTTAAGATTTTATTTGAGAATATTTAAATTATTATGATTTTAACTCATTCTCAACTTTTTTTCTCATCAATCGTTTCAACTTGTTTTTAAATTGAATCAATCAATCAAGATGTTGATGGTTGATATTGCCTCAAAACCCACGTGAGTAAACTTGTATTCACATGATCAACTAGATTGGTATTTAACCGAACCGACAGGCTAAACCAACCCGACCCAAAATCCCAACATTGACGGAGTCGGGTCGATCGAGACGTTGCCGACCTGAATGGTCTCCTCATCCGACCAGGACACAGGAAAAGGCACCACACATAACCCGACGTCCTCAATTGTCGCACCACCTCGACTGTCGTGTTGTTGACATCATCCACTGTCACACCACCCCGACTATCGTACCACCCCGACTTCCGTGCTGCTTACACCTTGACTGTCGTGCAGGCCCTATGTTTGACTAAGCCGACCAGAATGGTCCCGGCTAACCAGAACGTGTGACATCAGCATATGCATTACCTGCGAGGATGGTCCCCGCCAACCTGAATAAACGCCGACCAGAATGGTCATGGCCGACCAAAATATGCAACGTTGGAACATGCATTACCTACTAGGATGGTCCCCGTCGACCTAAAGATACACCGACCAGAACATGTGCCGTCAGCGCATGTGCATGACATGCTCAGTTAAACTTGTCGAGCATACTCTTGCCGACCTGGATTGATCGACCAAGAAATTATTTCGGGATTGAACAGATGAGATCAACATTAGGGTGGTGAGAATGCGATTAGGATTAGGAATTTTTGGGTTAATTTATTCCCAAAGACATTTTGAACTAATGAGGAAGTAACTGATGTTCAATTAGATTTTAATAGGAAACCTATAAATAGTCTTCAAGAGAGAGAAAAAGATCCCAATTTCTAGAGAGAGAAACATATGGAGAGTTTTATAGAGATAAAACTTGTGATCAATAAATCGACACTTGTAAAAGGATCCGTTCAAGGCCGACCCGACCAGAATTTTAGGAATAAAAGTTATGCACTTTTTTCCTGCTCGTTTCTTATATATCTTTCTGGTGATCTCCTTATTCTACATATTGAATTATCTTAGACTACTCTTAGCTTAAACAAAATGGCGCTAGAAGGAGGTTCCTTATGATCTACAGTTCCAATCGCTCAGTCAGCCCTTCCGATGTTATTTTCTATTTGTTTGCCCGATTTTTGTTTTTTCGTGAGGTGCTGGTTGTCAGCCCTTCATTATGGGTGAGGTTTGTTGTTAAAAAAAAGGAGAAAGAAGTTTTTCAAACTTATTTACCACCATGAGCCCTTAAGAAAGTTTGAGAAGAAACCTCAAAAAAGAACGCCAGGAAAAGACTGTCCAGTCGGGTCTAAACGAGGTCGACCCGGATCTGGTGCGGTCGTTCATGCAGCACTCCGCATTCGCCAAAGAATTCGAAGAAATGATGAGAAAGGCTGCAAAATCAATCCTGAAGCCGGAAGCTCTGGTCGACAATCACAAGAATGTTCGCTCGGCTCGAAAAGTCAGCGAGCAGGGGCCCAGAAGACCTCCCCATGAGGTTGGTCAACAGCAGAAGCAATGTTAATGTAAGTGTGCCCCCATAACGAAAACCAAACGATGAATCCACCGAGCTTCAATACCTGAAGCAGTGAACAGCCAAGCTGGAGGCTAAGAAAACCACTCCCTTGGTCCATAAGACTTATCCAATTTCATGACTGGCAATGATCAGCTCGGTATGCGATGATGAATCGCCCTTGTCCATCCAGCTCCTTTCAGAACCACAAGCAGGCAAGTTGAGAATTTCTCCCATTGCTATCTACAAAGGAAATAGCAATCCCGACTCGCATTTGAGCCACTATCAGAACTACATGGACATGCTCGGTGGATCAGACACATACTAATGTCGCATGCTCTCCATGACACTTGACGAAGCTCTATTAAGATGGTATCAATCACTACCACGTCATTCAATCTAATCCTGGCCGCAATTGAGATCCTTATTTTTAGGACACTTCATGGTCTCCAAAGCCACATTCGCACCCAAAAGAGCAATCACCACCATTGTGCAGCAGCTGAATGAGTCTCTGAAAAGCTACATAGCTCAGTTTATAAAATAGGACTTGGAGTCTCAGCCATGCGGTGACAAAGCCCTGCTCATCTCGGCCTATAAGGGATTGTCTGATGACTCCTTTTTCAAGTGGATAAATAACCATCAAGATACTCAAACTTTCCAAAAATTTCTAGGTTTGGCTGCTTCCCAAATTGCTACCAGATTATGGCCGCCCCAGTCATATCTTTCCCATAGAATATAAGTCTGTTCGGCAAGGTGATAAAAACTCAAGCTCTCAGGCGACGAAGACCAAAAAACTTCTGCAAAAAAAGCATGTCGACCTCCTAGTTAAATACAATGATGTCTACTCGATAGCAGCTGCCACAATCTTTGAATAAATCAAGGATTTGGATATTCTCTCCCTAGCATGGCCGGTCAGGAAAGATCTCTCTCTACTTGACAAGAGAAGACTTTGTAGGTATCATGGATCAATCGGGCACAACATGGAAGGTGTCACGACTAGGTTCGAGCTTTGATCAAGTTTTGTGATGAACGAGACCTATTGACCTTCTCCAAAAAACCATCAGGTCTTACAAGAGCGAAGAAGCAATAATCAGCTCCGCCCACCCCCAGCAGCTAGAGCACCTAGGGAGATCCTGACATTTATTAATACGATCCGAGTAGAAGAGGAGACCTTGAATCAAAAAAGAAAGATTTTCATCAGGGAGGCAAGAAATTCGATTCAACAAACAAAAGTGATGAGGTCGGACATTTCCCATTTTGATGACTAGCCTGAAGAAGACAAGTATGTGTCATCCTTCACATTCCATGAGTCTGACACAGCACCCCTTGATCACCCGCATTCAGACAGGTTGGTTGTCACTGTACCCATTCTAGGAGTCCAAACAAACCGAGTCTTGGCCAATCTGGGAGCCTACGCGAGTTTAATATATTTGTCGGCCTTCTGGAGGATGAGAATACCAAGAGAATACATCAAGCCATGCGATGATTGAATCAAAGAGATTAGCAGCGAGTGTGTGCAAGCCCTCTTTCAAGTTAACTTGTCAATAAAATTTGCACTGGAGAAGAGAAAAGAACTAATCACTATATTCAAAATGATTGACGTTCCCAGTGACTATAACGCCCTGATCGGCAGGCTGACCCTCTACGGCCTCAAGGGTGCAATGTCCATCTACCATTATTCTATCAAATTCTTGGGAGTTCTTGGAGAATGAGAGCACTGAAGGGTCCAAGTGGTGGCCCAAAAGTGCAGCTGGTCTATTAGGTTATGATAGATAGATATGGTCAAACAGATAAATGATAGTAAAGAGCTGGTTGAGGATCCTAACGATGATGAGCCCAGCAAGGTGACCTCAGGATAAGTGACCATGGACACATCGTCGAAAGAAGAATTGACATATATAGAGCATGAAAATGAAAATAAGGATATACTGAGCTCAGAGTGGGTAGCTAAACTAATCGAAAAAAAGCTGGGAAAAGAGCTAATCCCTAAGCAAGATATTGAAAAATGCGTCAAGCTCTACCAAGCTAAATAAAGCAAGGACAAAAAAAACATAAACACTGATAAAGCCACACAAGAGAAAATTGAACTAGATGTGGCCAACCTAAGCAAGGATCAAGGTCTTCGTCTCGAAAAGGAATTGATGACTCAGCCAGGAAAAGATGAGAGCCTCCGATCAGGAAATATGATTGAGGTTGGCAAAGATGAACTAGACCCTTGGAAGCTGAGTTTGAAAAGAAAGGCTACATACGCTGGGCCAGTTGAAGACTTAGATTGGGTCTCAGTTGATTAGATCGATCCAAGTAAGCAGCTCCGAGTCGGCCACGATCTCGAAGGACCTATCCGATCTGAGCTGATAGGCTCCTGTAGGTTAACCAAAATGTTTTGCCTGGACGCATGATGATATGCAAGAGATCGATCCTAAACAAGCTTGTTATTGACTCAACATTGATAAGAATGTTAGGTCGGTTATCCAGAAGAGAAGAAAGCTCAGCCCGGACAGATATGAGGCGTTGGAGCTGGAAGTGGTAAAATTAATGGATAATAAATCCATCTAGGAGGTTAGGTATCTGGTCTAGGTATCCAATCCTGTGCTCGTCAAGAAATAGACCGGCCAATGGTGATTGTGCATCGACTTCTTGAACCTGAACAAAGCATACCCCAAGGACAGCTATCAACTTCCACACATCGACTACATTATCGACGCCACTGTTGGGGATGATTTGATGAGTTTCATGGATGTATACTTAGGTTATAACCAGATCCCGATGCACCGAGATGATCATGAGCATACATTCTTCTACTCGGCAAGAGGACTTTATTGCTACACCATGATGCCGTTCGGCTTGAAGAACGTCGAGGCCACTTATCAGTGCCTTATGAACAAGATGTTTGTTAGTTTGATAGGAAAGTCAATGGAAGTTTATGTAGATGACATGTTTGTCAAGTCTTTGTACTCATCCGATCACATTAATGATCTTAATAAAATGTTCTCAATTTTACATGTTTACGCATGATGTTGAAACCCAAAAAATGTTCTTTTGGAGCTGGTTCTGGAAAAATCTTAGGTTATATGGTGAGCCAAAAAGGCATCGAAGCCAACCCAGACAAAATCCGAGCGATAGCCGATCTGGAACCTCCCCGACGTATAAAACAAGTGCAAAGCCTGAGGGGCAAAATGGCCGCCCAGAATCATTTCATATCTAGATCAACTGATAAGTTCAAACCATTTCTTGAAGTAATAAAAAGAACAAGAACTTCAAATGGACACCAGAATGCCAGACATATTTTGAAGAGTTAAAGAAATGCATGGCGAGCATGTCGACCTTGCAAAAACTGACGAAGGAGAAGCTGTTATATCTCTACTTGGTAATCTCAGTAGTGGCGGTTAGCTCGGCACTCATGCGGTCCGATGAACTCAGAAAACACCAAGTATATTACACTAGTCACGCAATGTAAGATTCCGAGTTGAGGTTCTCAGTCATGGAAAAGTTAGCTTATGCCCTTGTGATTTCCACCCAAAAGTTGCGTCCCTATTTCTTAGAACACCGGATAATAGTCCTGATGAACTTCCCATTGAAACAAATCATGCACCAACTTGACACGTCCAGAAAGATGATTAAGTGGGTTGTCGAGCTTGGATGATTCAACATAACTTATGAACCAAGAACGGCTATCAAAGGACAAGCCCTTGCTGACTTCATAGTTGAGTTCACCCCAATGGTCTATTCAATCCCAACGGAGGCCAAATAATGGCATATTTATGTCAACGGGTTATCAACGACTGGCCAGGCAGGTGCTGGGATAGTATTGGTGAGTCCTAAAATGAAACCGTTCTACTCGGCCATATGTCTCAAATTCCCTTTAACTAATAACGAAGCAAAGTATGAAGCCCTCTTAGTCAGCCTTGAAACAGCTGCCTCGATGGGGATCAAGAATTAAAAAAAACACAATGATTCCCAGCTAGTGGTAAATCAGATCAGCAGGAAAAACGAGACCAAGGAGCCCAAAATGGCACTATATTTAGAACTCACTAAAGCATGTCTGGATAAACTTGAAGTCGAGATCATTCACATATGGAAAAATGAAAATGCTCCACGGACTCCTTAGCAGAATTAGCATCGAGTTTAGGTGTTGAAGAGGTGAACACAGTGACGGTTAGCCACTATTCAACAATAGCACTTGACGCTGCTGTGGCCTACTCGGTGAGTCATGCCGACCAGAATGAAGAAAGCTAATCCGGAAGGGGCATTTGGATGAGGCCATTCTTACTTTACCTGAGAGAAGGAGTGCTCCCAGAAGACCGAGCTGAAGCCTAGTTAATTGGATGAGGCCATTCTTACTTCACCATTGTGGATGGACTACTCTATAAGAGGGGATATTCCCCCCCCCCCCCCCCCCCCCCCCCCCCTCCAGTGCTTGAATGAGCGAGATGCTGAATATGCGTTGAGAGAAGTACATGAAGGCATCTGTGGGAACCATGCAAAAGGACAGTCGTCGGCCCACATACTTATCCAATAAAGATATTACTTGATGACCTTAAAGAAAGATGTGATAGCAAAGGTCAAGAGATGCAAAAAAAATCCAAGTGTTAGCACCTAGATCAATTCTCCCGCAGAATCCATTAATTCAATATATTCGCCATGCCCATTCGCTAAATGGAGAATCGATTTGATCGACCCACTTCCTAAGGGCAAAGGAGGATTCAAGTATGTTGTGGTTGTGGTTGTGATAGATTACTTTACCAAATGGGCAAAATCCTAGCCATTGATATCCATAACCAACCAGAAGATCATTAATTTCGTCTAGAAATTGATCATATGTAGAGTCTACGTGCCACTCTCAATAGTGTCTGACAATGGGAAATAATTCATTAGAAAAAAAGGTTCAAGACATTTTGTGAAGAGATGATATTAAAAATAACTTCTCCACACCATACCAACCTCATCCGAACGGACAAGTGGAAGCGGTTAACAACATCCTCAAGTATACGCTAAAAAAGAAGTTGGAGAACATGAAAGGTAATTGACCAGAAGAGCTACCCGATGTATTATGGTTGTATATAACAACCCACCACTATAAAACCCCATTCTCTCTTGCCTTTGGATCAGAAAAAGTTATACCAGTTGAAATCGGCACACCATTCTACCGAATAACACATTTTGAGGAAGAAAAGATGACCTGGTGTGCTGAGCCGAACTCAACCTCCTCGAGGAGAAAAGAATGAATGTTGAACTGAAAAATGTGATCTACAAACAGAGAAGTGATCATTATTACAACTCAAAAGTGAAGGAAAGGGCCTTCAAAGTCAGTGACTTGGTCCTCAAGCGCATATTCAAAAAACACGGTCCTCTTAAACCAGAATGGGAAGGACCGTAAAGAGAATCTGAAGTCCTTCAGCATGGGGCTTAGCACCTAGAATAATTGGACAGGAAGAAATTCCTGCACCCCTGGAATGCTGCGTACTAAAGAAATATTATCAATAAAGTACTCATGTTTCTTTCCTTATGTGGTATACAGAGCAAGTCTTAATAGATCACGGACATGGCATCCCAATTTTGAATATAGGTCAAAGAGGTCAACAATAAAAAGAGTTGAGTGTCGAACTCATGTAACCCACCTCAATCACATAAACTAATTTGTACAAGCCAACTCAAGGCACCACAAAAGTACTCATAAATAGTTAGGAAAATCTTAAGGAAAAGAGCCGCGAAAGACTAAAATACAAAGCCGAGCTAACATAAACACATGGTTAGCCTGACAATGAATTACAAAAAAGAACCAAATACAGAACAAATCAACTTCATATAAGTCCTGACAAAGAATTTCAGGTCGGCAAAATAAAAAAAAAGGAATAACATGGCATCGCGAAGCTCAGTTCGCCGAGCTCGCACTGCCGAGCTCAAGTGACATCTGCCGACCTCGTCGGCGTATACTGGACCAATCAGGTTGGCTCAAAAAAAATTATTTATCACGGTGTCTCCATGCTCAGGTCGCCGAGCTAAAGTAACATCCGCCAATCTAGTTGACACAAATCGGACCAATCAGGTCAATAAAAAAGGATATATATATATATAATGTAGATCTAATGAGTTGATCACACAAAAGGAGAAAGATACCCGGAAATGAAAGTTATCAATAATAAGGTGAAATATACTGAAGGAAAGATTAGCCGAGCAGATGAAGCCGACCTGAATTAAAATTCACGTGAGCTCCCCTTACATCAAGATCGACTGCCCAAAAGTGACAATACAATCCAAACAACGAAAATAAAGTCGCCCAAAAGTGTAGCAATGACAAAAGAAAAGAAAATAAATAAGCTAGTCACCTCCACCCTCCTCGTCATCGCCCTCCTGCCCAGCGTCGAGATCAGCATCCATGTTGTTGTCTACATTGTCCCCCATCCCATACTCCAAAACCTTCTCAGCGATATATTTTTCAAAATCTATAATGGAGGCCCCATTCTTCATCATTTGTAGGGCTTCCTCCATGGTTGACAGGTAAGAGGCACTCATCATCGGCGCCAAGGTCTCATTTTTATACTCCTCGGCCCTATCAACTTTCCCTCTAGCATAAGCTGCATACTCCCCCCAGGAGCGACTCTCAACCGGCTTGACGTAGCTATTCACTAGCTCAGCATGCTGGATCTTTAGGGCCTCCGGGTGGGCTAGGTTTCGCTGGGTTGATCCCAACGCCACCTCGATGTTCTGCTCGGACTTGTTATCCCTCGCAATCCAATTGTCACGATCAAGAATGAGGTCGGTGCACTGATCGTTAGTCCTCTGAAGAGCTGCGTAGTCCTGCTGAAGCCGCTCATGATCCTTCTTGAGATCATCAACATCCCGGCATGCCAACTTCATTAATACAAAGGCACGTCAAAGATTCATCTCCGAAAACTCCAACTTGTTATTTGCGTCAAAAATTGAGACTCAATCACTCAAACATGGGCCCCAACTATGAGTAGCGTTGTCGAGAGAATCGAAGAAGGGGTATCTGGAGTCTAACCCGCTTGAGAAATTTGGCGCATAACGCCCCGAATAATCATATCCTTGAGGGGCTGGTTGAGGACAAAGACCCCAAGGACAATCTCCTTATTCTCAATAGTGATGGGTTCTTGATTAGAGATTCCCTCGCCAACATTAAGAACCAAGTTCGGCTCTGGAGGAGCAGATACAGGCGCAAACTAGCTAGGTTTTTTCTTCATTTCACCCCCACCAGCTTCCGATCTCTTCAAGGCTTTTCTTTTCTTCTCCAAGAATTTCGCGGCCTTGTCAAGCGCAGTAAGTAACATAGTCTTGTTAGAGAAAGGATATAACACTGCGAATGGAAGGATAAAAAATAGGTTAATAAGAAATATAAACACGTCAAGAGAACAAAAGTTACACAAAAATGAAGAGACAAGCCGAACAACCAAACTCCTTGGTCGGCACTCGATATAGGAAGCAAAGAAAACTTAACTCCCCAAGGATAGTGGGTCCAAGTTTTGCTCAAAGAGGACTATCCCGGAGTCCGGCCCTTCGGATTTTGGCTTTGGTCAAAATATTTTTATAATTCCTCGATTGCGGGTCAGACTCCAAAATATTATGTAATGACCAAAAAACTCTTGGCTAGGTAGTGCAGGCCGACGAGAAACTGCAAACGAGAACAAATAATGAGGGATTAGAAAGAAATCTAGAAAATGATTAGGGTGCTACACTAACCAAATTTCATAAGGGAATTCGGAGTGCTTTAGATTGACCCATCAGAGTTTTTTGTCTGCCAATCTCCTCCAATATAGAACCAATATGGCTTCCAAGTTTGAAGAGTATCAGGAAGCCCTGTCACAAAGGTGCTTGAGTTCGCCATCCTGGCTTAAAGCGTAATAAAATGCAGACATAACCCCAAAGATGCCTTAAAGAGGTAGAGCTAGCTGAGCTCTTTGAAGGTGGGGGTCGGCCAACCATTCTGGTTGAATAGCACATACAACCTCAAAATAAGGCAAGGGATAAAGGATGGATTTGAAAGATGGTGAGTCCACGATCCCAAAATGAAGGTTATCCTTGAAAAAAGTAGTACAAGAGGTCGACGTTAATGAATTTTCTCGGTGTCATAAGGAAGAAATAAATGCACGGATCCAAGCACGCCATACAGATCTCGATACAAGACCAGGTCATTATGTCTCAAAGTGCTCTTCTAAATGATAATTTTGAATTCGCCATTGTCCCAGTCCAATGAGGTTAGTCTCTTCCAGTGGTCTGCAGGGGTCCGTTCACCGAGTAGTATGGGTGGGCGACTAAATTAAACACGCGATCGAATAAGGTTTGGAAATTCTAACATCTACGAGAAATAAAATTAAAAGCTTTAAAACGATTAATAAAAACAAAGGTCAAGTGCACCGGAATCGTCTCCACGACCGGGTTGTCAACCCCGATGGTTCTAAACGACACTAAGCACGCTTGACCAATAAACTCAACCAAAGCTCATGTTAATCTAAACATCATGCAATTAAAAACGAGAACTTAAGCATTTAAAACCTGCAAATCACCAAGCATCTCCAACAAAGAAATGAAAGCTTACGAAATTAACGAGAAAAGTCGCGAAAGTTCAAACGAGAAATTAAACCACGAATTACAAACTAATATATCTAACATCTAAAGTCTGAAATCTAAGAAACTAAAACGAAAATACAGAAAGTAAAACAAAGACGAAGAACAAACGAGGAATTGACGACTCGAACTTGCAATCTTCGACTCTTCAACCCGAATTATGCGCGTAATTGAAATGGTGGCATGAACCGAGGGTTCTCTACAATATCTGGACCTTTCCCCCTCGTCCCAGCCCTGGAAAAATGAAGAAACCACCGACTTTATATAGAATTTCGAAAATAACAGCTCAAACTTCCGGAGCGTCGACAGTGCGTCAGTCGACGCGAGCCAGGCTGCACGCGTCGACTAAGCAGTGCGTCGACTGACGGGCCTAGGATCAACGCTTCAGAACATTTGCGTCGACGGTGCGTCAGTCGACGCGAGCCAGGCTGCACGCGTCGACAGGCAGTGCGTCGACTGACGGGCCTAGGATCAACGCTTCAGAACATTTGCGTCGACGGTGCGTCAGTCGACGCGAGCCAGGCTGCACGCGTCGACAGGCAGTGCGTCGATCGACGCGAGCCAGGATCGACGCAACAGAACATTTGCGTCGATGGTGCGTCAGTCGACGCGAGTCAGGCTGTGGCAGCTAGTGTCGGCATGACTCGGACACTGGGTAACCCAGTGTCAGACTGGTACCCAGTGTCAGCACAGCACATTGCTTATCCAATCTTCGTCTTCTCGAGCTATAACACCAAAATAAAATAAAATTAGATTATTTCATATAAAATGAAGTAAAAACATATTAAACACCAAACGAGACGAAAAACATCAAAAGGAAGAAAAACGATAAAAAGATAAACCTAAAACACGTAAAAGCACACAACACACGATGCAAAAATACACGAAAATCACATACAAATATGTACAAATCAGGCATTCGGTAGGTTCAGCCAAAAACTGAACCGAATCGAAAAAACAAAAACTGAACTAAATCAAAAATATGCTTCAAAACCGAATTAACAAAATCGAACCGAAATGAATTAATAAAAATTAATATAAAAAATATTATTTTCTATTTGTTAATTATATTTTAGTTAAAATGAACCGAAACAAAATTTATTTTCAAAATCGAACTGAACCGAAATAACCAGATTTTTGGATTTCTCAAACCAAAAAGCGAACTGAATTTATATGAAACTTAACCGAACTGAAAGTTCAGTTTGATCGGTTTTTTCGGTTTGTTAGTTTTTTGCTCACCCCTACCAGGTAGGGCCGACCTGGATGAAACTTCTGATGGCGCCGATCTCCTGCTGATATTGGAATGGCTGACCTTGGTTTTTCGAGGTTTCCCGGTCCGTGGTGCTCGGCGGGCAGCAACTATAAAACCTTAATCTGGAAGATCGTCTAGGGGCTCAAGTTTGTCAAGATTGACCCCGAAGTCATCATTCGCCATCCTGGTCCTATCCGGGCTCAAACCATAAACCCAAGCCAGCCCACCGATATGATCTTCTTTAGGGTGGTCGACTAAATCATAACAATGTTCCAGGTAAAATCCGCTTTGGGGTTTGAACTCCCAACCTTATCCAAATTGCCCACCGGGGCCGAATTGTTGACTTTGGCCTAACTGGCCATCACCTCCGAACTTGTGGTTGTCCACGCCGAATTGCTCAAAGTGAAAGGTCGCCCATGTCCAAAAAGTTCTCCCGTACCAAAATTCATGTAGTGATTGAATCCGAACTCGCCGCTCTAACTCGGTGGAGGTTTGGACTGACTCGGTTAAAACCTCAAAAATCATCCGGAGAATAACCCGAACAATGAGACATAAAAGAAATAGAAAAGAAAGAAAAAAGAGAATGAAATTACCTTAAAAAAACAACAAGAACCAGGTTGCAAGAAGCGATTGAGCAAGACAGAAAAGAGTCTGAAGGATAAAACTTTCTGAACTGAAGAGTTAAAGCGACGAGAAGAAATGTGTTTGCACATGAATCGTTTTAAGCAAGAGAGGGTGAGAATGAAACGGGATGTGGTGAAGATGAAATGAAAACTTAGAGGGATTTTTATAAGAAAAGTGGTAAAACCAAGAGGCACAAGAGAATCCAAAAGACACAAGAAGACAAAAGTCTGCAAAAAAATGACACCTCATACGATGCGTGGTCAAACTCCTCGTTGAACGGGACTGATGGTACCAAGCATCCCAATTTGGTCAGCTCACTCTTCGGGCTTGCACGACTTTAAATGAATCCAAACCCGCCTTCTCATCGCCGACTCCTCACCCAGGGGCTTGTTGATGGTTGATATTACCCCGAAGAGCACATGGGTAAACTTGGGTCCACATGATTAGCTAGACTGATATTTAACTGAACCGACAGGCTAAACTAACCCGACTCGAGATCCCAACATCGATGGAGTCAGGTCGATCGGGATGCTACCGACCTGAACGGTCTCCTCATCCGACCAAGACACGGGAAAATGTACCACACATAACCCGATGTCCTCAATTATCGCACCACTCCAACTGTCATGTTGTTGATGTCCTCGACCGTCGCACCACCCCGACTGCCATACTACTGACATCCTCGACTGTCGCACCACCTCAATTGATATGCTGCTTACGCCTCGACTGTCATGCCGGCCACATGTTTGACTAAGCGGACCAGAATGAGTGACATCAGCACATGCATTACCTGCTAGGATGATCCTTGCCGATCTAAATAAACGCCGACCAGAACATGTGATATCAGCACATGCATTACCTTCTAGGATGGTCCCTGTCGAACTGAATAAATGCCGACTAAAATGGTACCGATCGACTAGAACATGCGATATCGGCACATGCATTACCTGCTAGGATGGTCCCCGCTGATCTGAAGAAAAGCCGACCAGAATGATCCCGGCCGACCAAAATATGTGTCGTCAGCACATGTGCATATCATGCTCAGTTAAACCTCTACCAAGCATACTCTTGCCGACCTTAATGGGTCGACCAGAGAATTATTTTTAGATCGACTCGGCGAAGAAAACAGATGAGACCAACATTAAGGCGGTGGGAATGCAATTAGGAATATGGTTTTTTGGGTTAACTTATTCCCAAAGATATCTATATATATATATAAAGGCTAGTGTTTTATAAATAGTAGCTTGAAAATTTTCCCGCCAAAATGTGTTACTAAATTGGGTAACACATTTTAAGGAAAGTCTCAATCATTAATTTAATTACTAAATAAATGTTTATGGTCATAGATATTATTTAATTACTTACCAAATAATTGGATAATGATTTGAGATATGTAAGGTTGTTTCCAAAATCATAATTTCCTATATACATATTGTGTTTCAAATACATTGATATAAATATTAAATTAATTAATATCTATGATTATAATAATTACATTACATTTTAGGGTAGATATTATATTATATTGTGTTATAATTTTTTTAGTAGGATAATCCATATTTCACAGTTCTTGTAGTTGATCTATAGAATGTATTTATGTATTTTTTAAAAATATAAAAAAATGCGTTTTATAAATAGTATATACAACATTTCCCCCGCCAAAAGTGTGTTTCTAAATTATAAATGTTCTATATATATTTTGAAACTCGCCCCGTACACCGACCCGAACTGGCATACCGGTTACCAAGTTACTGAGTCAACAGTTAGGTAACCGAGTCAATTACTTACCCGGGCAAAAAATAATAAGAATATAAATCTATATTTTTTTTAACTTAAAAATAAGTAAATTAAATAATTTTATATACATATATATCACATTTAAAAGTCATAAACAAACTCTCATATATTTCAAGAACATAAATATATTATCCTTCAAACATATCAATTTATATATTAAATTTTCAAATATTATAAAGACGAAGTGAAAAAAAATCAAGAAAATGAATAAATAACAAAGTTAATCTTATTAGTATGGTTACATAAGTTTAGATTTATATAAGTGAATATAAAAAAAAATGACAATAAGTTCTCAATTATGTAGAAAAAAATGAACTTTTTAAAAAAGAGAAAAAAAAAAGGAAGAAGAACGACTGCATAATTTTTACAATATTGAGTACCGATAAAAAGAGTTGTTGCGTACTATTTTTACAACCTTCAGTGCCGATAAAAAAAGATTCGTGTAATTATTTTGTGTATCACATCAAATTAAACCAAGTTGTTTGGATTGGAAATGTTACTATAATTAATGGTTTGAGAATAACAAGAAATTCAGTTTCAAATTAATGGTCTGTTCGGGCTGCGGGTCAGCAATTGATGTCTGGCCAGCCCAAGTAGCCGAGTCTAAAGCGGGTTGACTGTGAAACAGTTTATTAAGCCGACTCCCAGCAGGCAGTGCTTCAGTTTGGCCGGGTTTCAGGTCAACTCGTCGGGTTGGGCCGGGCCGGGTATAAAATAGTGATTCTTATGTTTAGTTATATTGCGATTATTAAACTTTATAAACTATTAAATATGAGTTTTAGTCTTCCTTATTACTTATTAAGTTCCTCAATATATACATTGCAATTTTTTTTAAAGAAATCTTCATAATTGCTTCATAATATTCACAATAATAATCAAATCAATTGAATGGAGTTTTATTTTGAGACTATTAAACTTTGATTTAAATCTTCCTTATCTATTATTGTAAACAATTTTCATGATTCATTTTTCTTATTTAATATATACTTGACTGAGATAATTAAAGGAGTTGAGATAATTGGTAGATGATAGTTGATTGTAAATTATTGTTTGACAATATGTGATTGAAGATTGATTTAGCGATCTAAACATTACTGAGTGATATACAACTAATATACATAAAAAGTAAGAAAAATATAAAATAATAATAAATATATATTTATAAGAAAATATATAAAAAAAATTAAGAAGAAAGAAATGATACCAAAACAATTATATTAATAAATAAGAAAATCCTAATGTCTAAAAGTAATACTTATGTAAAACTATAAATGAACATATTAGCATATAAAAAATTATAAAGGAAAATAATTAAAAAAATTATTTAATCAACTATCAACTGATTAGAAAAAAAAATACAATTTGTAACTTTTTTCGAAATAGACCTTTTTAAGCCTCAACTATCAGGAGCTTATTAAAAACTTTTACCAAACGTATAATGGTGTTGATTAAGGGTGAATAAGCAATCAACTTTCTCAAATCGCTCAACCAAACGGATAAGTAAGGATACCCTAAAGCGAAAGAGGTATCACTTTTCATCGATCTAAATTTATATAGTCTAACGCATTTTGAAGCACTAATTTGTGCTTTAGAGAGGGTTCACCGGAAAATCCTCTGATCCTCTTTTTAACCTCATTTCTTGGTGCAGGTTCTCGAGCATAAGACGGAGCACAGTGGTTCAAATTCATTGCTCGACCAAATGACGTCGTACATGGTAAACTCCAAAGTTAAGGTGTGAGTAGGATTGTGGACCTTGATTGAATCCGACGTAGTATGGCGACGGATCAGAACTACACGTCAGGCAACAATGCAGGCAGCCCCGAAAATATGGAAGAGACCAAAATATTTAATTTTCTAGAGCTTCTATATGTAAACTCATAATCAATATATACTCAAATAATGACATACACTTCAAATTAAAACTTATTGATGTCGGCGTGTTTTTGTCCTATTGGAATAATGATGAACAATTAGTTATGAGATTTTATACGACTTCCACGCGAAAAGTAAAAATTTGGTAATTTAATACTCACATGAGATTTAAAATTATTTTAAAAATCTAAATATATTTTATGGTATTAAACAAATAAGTATTTTAAAAAATAAAAATATATTAATTCAATCCTTATTTTTAGTAATTTCCTTCTTTTTCTTTTTTCGCTTTTGGCATAATTTAATATCTATTTGACAATTAAAGCGACCACGTGCTACATTCTAAATTTAAACAAGTAAAATTTATTATTTTTAATAAATTGAGTCTTCTTAACAACTCCCTCCAATTCATATTAAATATCGTTTTAGAAGTTTGATTTTGTTGAAAATTAATTGTCATTTTAGAACTTTTTAATACTTTCTTCCAAATTGTTCTCTAATTAATTTAGAAAATTAATACTAACTTATGATAGTATATGATAGTAAGATGATTGTGAGGAAAGAGGGTGAGAGATTAATTAGGAATTTCATTAATTCATGAAGGTGTATCAGTCAATATTTTATATTTCTTATTTTTTGACATAAATTTAAAAAATGACAATTATAAATAAATGAATGGAGTATAATAAGTTTGTGATTGGAAGGGTTTAGGCATTATGTGGATATGAATTCAATAACTCTTCTACATTCATAATCTTGATGAACGAGTATAATTAAATATTTAAAAATTATGAAGTATGAAAAATCGAGACAGGTGCACGATTTGAATTGAATAATATGATATAATGTTATTTTAGAGGGCAAGACTAAATATTATAAATACTATTTAAGAAATATGAACAAATAAATTATTGCTTCACGAAAATATATTTATAGATAAATGAGACTTATATAAAAATACTCAAATTTATAGATTTAGAATTCAGATGTGTGGTGATTATAACTTCGATTAGTTCAAAGTTCGACTACAAGAAAATAAATTTACCTATAAAAGTTGTTAGTAAAAACTATAAAAATTGAGGATTTTAGGTAAAATTATTATCGGTAATATTTACCATCAAAATCTAAAATTGTTAGTAAATACTTACAACATTTTTGTCAGTTAGTTGCAAGTTTGTTACTGACTTTACATCATTTGGTCGATATAATTTGAGAAACAATATATTTTAGTCTATCATTATAACATTAAATTGTATAAATATTATCACTTACACAGAGTTCAACATAGAGAGCAAATGCATTGCACGGGTTAAACACCCATAACCCAATACAATTAGATAGAAAGAAAAAACACTTTCAAACATGTTCTTCGGTCACTAAAAAATCGAGAACATAAGCCCTGTGTAGTGGACAATCTGATCATTTGAGATAACCCACTTTATCGACTATGTAACGATTTACCTTTGATTTGTTTGAATACACACACACACACACATATATATGTATATATACACACACACACATACATATATATATTGATTGTTATGTTCTATTAATAACTCAATATTATTATTCTCACACTGATTGTGCTAACACAAAATCATCACAGTCCGTACGTGCATCGCACGGGTTAAGCACTAGTTTAACAACTAATGAGAAAGTAACAGATGTTCAATTAGGTTTTAATAGAAAATTTATAAATAGCCTCTCCAAGAGAAAAAGATCTCAATTTTAGAGAGAGAAACATATAAAGAGTTTTAGAGAGATAAATCTTGATCAAGAAATCAACACTTGTAAAAGAATTCGGTTAAGGACGATCCGCTCGAATTTTAGAAATAATAATTATGCACTTTTTCCTGCTCGTTTCTTATATATTTTCCTGTTGATCTTCTTATTTTACATATTGAGTTTGCTGGCTACTTTTAACTTAAACACAAGAATCATTATTACACAACTTATCATAAATTTTAGAATTCTCTCGCTCACATAATTCTAACTAAAAATCTTTGCAATCATTATATTATTATTCTTTTATATTAAATTAATTTCAAATTATTTTTTTATTTTGATATTCATTTACAATCCCCAATTTTCATTTTTATTTCGGAAGTTTTTTTAATCATTATTATCTCTCATTTCCACATTTTTTCAAAGTGAAAACATATACAACCACATACTTTTTTTTCTTTTTTTTTTTTTGAAGTTACAAAGATTATTTGGAAGGTTGTGACTTTTACAGGACCATTATAACCAAACCGTTATAGCTACTATCATAATGTTGCAATTTAGCAAAAACAGATTTTTTGAAATGTGTAGACCTCCTAATATACTGATTTCTCAAAATTGAAAAGAAAAGCAAAAGGGGCTAAAGTATCAGCATGTTAATGCAGGTGATTTTGTTTCCATATTTTAATAAAATAAATGTGGATAGTTATTCTTAATATCTTGGCTTGATTGACAAAAAAAACGGCTGGATTGATAATTTATTTAGGAATATTGGAAGAAAATACGTATGTGCCCTTTACAATTATTAAGAATGTATTAATAATATAATTCCTTTGAATGATCTTGACCATAAAAACTATTTAATCTAATGGTTTATGTGGGTTCCTAGTTCCCACACAGGGGATTGGTTCCCACATGAACCTAATCCTATATATATATATATATATATATATATATATATATATATGCGCATTACCTGAAATGATGATGAGATTAATTTAACTCATCTCAGTGGTGGGATGAGTTAACAAAGCGAAACATATGATTAGGTCGGGTGTGTGTA
>BMAC01000174.1:1493105-1534873 GCA_014905375.1 Phtheirospermum japonicum
ATATATATAGTTTAACACCCGTATATTATATGAAATTTATTAAAACATAAATTAAAAAAAAATTTTTGATAATTATAGAGTTTTTAAATAAAAAAAAATCATAGATATTGTATTCTCAACTTGTACACTGTACCTATATCTAATGACTATATTATATATTCATTATTATTAAAGAATTTTTTATTTTAATATTTAGATAAATTCAATTATTATTTACATAATTATAAAAATTCAAAAGATGTCATATTTCTACACGTGTCTAATCTCTATTTATTATTAATTATTGTTATTATTATTATCAAATGCTTTTATATTTTAATATTTAAATTAAATTCGTTAATTTCTAGTTACTACTTAGGAAAATTTAAAAGGTGTCATATTCACAACACGTATCGCATTGAACCGGTGTAGTCAATTTATTAATTATTATATAAATTTATATTTAGATTGAGTTATTTAATGATATTTAGTTACACCCTCATATTATTTCAAATAATTCATAATTTACTTATATTTTATATTAGAGATTCCAGAATAAGATTATTTTAACTTTATTATAAATACAACTTATTTAAATTATTTTTATAATTAAGTTTCTTTTTGTTACTAAGATTATTTTATAAGTAAAAAAGTGAAGAATAAATAAAAAAAATATTAAATTAGACAAAATATAATAAAAGAGAAATATTAAGTTCGGCAAAATATAATAAAAGAAAATATCTTAAATTAGTTATATATTAGAACTCATATATTTTAATTATCTCCAAACCTCCAAAAATTGGTTAAATAATCACTCGAACCACCAAAAGATTACACGTTACCCTGAGACTTTCTAGACAGACACCTAAGATATGAGCAATTTATTACATGCACCTGGGTGCACCATGTAAACACATGTTATCATTGAGTTATCATTGATGATATATGACAGTTATACGTCATAATATATGATAATTATATATGATGATATGTGATAAAAATTTAGAGTTTAGAATTTACTTTTCCATTTTAGGGTTTAGTTTTACATTTTAGGGATTAGTTTTTCATTTTTGGGGTTTAATCTTCCATTTTAAGGTTTAGTTTTTTATTTTTTTTTATTTAATTTTGCATTTTAGGGTTCCGACAAAAATATATCATTCTACCAGTTATATGTGATGATATGTGTCAGTTATATGTGATGATATGTGTCGGTTATATGTGATGATATGTGTCGGTTATATGTGATGATATATGATTGAAATTTAGGATTTAGAGTTTAATATTCAATTTCGGGGTTTAGTTATTCATTTTAGGGTTTAGTTTTTCCATTTTTAGGGTTTAGTTATTCGTTTTAGGTTTATTTTTCTCATTTTATGATTTAAATTTTCAATTATTTGTGGTGATATGTACCATTTATATGTGATGATATATGTCAGTTATATATGATGATAAATTAAATTACATAGTGCACCTTGCAAGATGCACTCTGGTGCAGACTCAAGATAGGTATCTCTATGTTTAGAGAGAGAGAGAGAGAGAGTGTGTGTGTGTGTGTGCGCGCGCATTAGTGTAATAACCCGCGTATTACGCGGGCATATCAGAAAAATGCATAATAATATAAAATTTATCAATTGTATTTTAATTAAATTCACAAAACGACTTATTAATATCAAATAGAAAATAATATTTTTGATTTCAAGTTTTGAATAACTTTAATGGAAAATTGACGGTCTTATTCACAATGATACGCGCATAAAGTTTTTGAAAAACTTTAATGGAGATATTGAAATATCTTGTATAAAAATTGGAAAAAAAAAAACAATCGAAAAACGGAAGAATTATAAATCTCCAAAATAATAGATTACATGGTAAGGAAAACGAATTGATTATTGATTGATAAATCAATATTCCTCTTATTTCGAAGAAGATACCTTTCTTTCGGCCATTTTTAATTATGGATAATTTTTACCGATATAGTATGCTTGACTTTTGAACATGATAATAAATTATGATAAAATATATCAATAACGATTATGATTAACATTTCTAATTATTGAATATATTATCATACTTAGCCCCAATATCAATAACGATTTTTGATGAAACAAAGAAAAGATAATATTTTCTAATCCACATAAAGAAAACTATGTAATTGATATAAATTAATAAAATTAGAAAATACAGCCATTAGTAATACAAATAGCTTTAAAAAATAATCATAAAGAATTTGGAAACATATGAATACTTGTAATTTGAAGAGTCGTGATATTTTGTAGACGTGATCGTTGAAGTGGT
The DNA here is from genome assembly GCA_014905375.1 of Phtheirospermum japonicum. NCBI lineage: Eukaryota > Viridiplantae > Streptophyta > Magnoliopsida > Lamiales > Orobanchaceae > Phtheirospermum > Phtheirospermum japonicum. Next base: position 1,495,380 of record BMAC01000174.1, read on the forward strand.
GTTAGGGTTAGATTTATATAAAGAGACTTAGACTCTAATTATGGATACGTAGATATTATGGATACAATTGATTTTTTTCATATAAGATAATATTACAGCAGATTCCATAATATTATGGACAATTAATTATGGACAAAATGTATGTACATATATGAACTAAATCATATTATGAAATCTGCCGTTTTTTATTAATATAGTATATAATAAACACGTAATTATAATTCTATATAATTCTGTTCTTCGTGAAAAACCGTAGATTCCATAATATGATATATATTTAATTAAGAATAAGGAAATATATTTTTCCTTATTAAGAATAAGGACATATGTTTTCCCTTTTTCGATTCTACATTTGTATCTATCCAAATATTATGCGAGATTGTCTTACTGTCATATCAAATTGTGATAGTTATATTATATTAATACATTATATCAAATTGATATATTATACATGTTTAATATACTACATCCATATATAAAAATGTATGTACATATATGAACTAAATACATCATGCTAAATCTAAATTTTTACATCATGTTAAATATCTATTTTTTAATAACAATTTAAAATACCAAAAAATAGAAAAAAAATTAAAAAAATTAGTACAGATCAAAAAACAAATTATTATAGAACTTATGGTGTGAGATCCAGAGTTTGAAGATCGCACAAAAAATATGGATTCTAATAACTGTTACAATGCTAGATTTGATATCAAACAATAATCTAAAAAAGAATTTTAAACAAATCTGTAAAATTTAATATGACTTCAAAAAAATACAGTATAATCCTTTTTACATTCTTTTTTTTACAGATGAATCCGATATGAAAAATTGTTTGAAGCTCTGCCAAAAAATCAAACACCAAATCAGAGAAATGATACCAACTTAATACCAAAGAAAGTAAAAAATACCAGTTTAATACAAAAGAAACAAAATATCAGATCCCATTGATCCCATATAAAAATATCAATTTGAAGATCTGCAAAAATATAAATATCAATTTGAAGATTTTCAAAAATATTAATTTGAAGATCTGCAAAAATAAAAAAGGCCAATTTGAAGATCTGCAAAAATATACAAACACAAATCATATAAATGTTATCAATTTAATACGAAAGAACAAAAAAAAAAAAAAATTGATCCCATTACATCAGATCTGCACTTTTGTTTAAAGATTTAAAAAAAAATCCCAACAACAAATTCGTTGTTATTCGAAACCACAAATCTGGAAAAAGGAAACATACCACTATAAATCATTTTAATAACATACCACATATCTGCAAATATGGATTCATGTATATTTTGTGCAAAGGAAATCGTAGATCTGCAAAAATACTTGAAGATCTGCATAAATATTCAAACACAAATCATATAAATGTTACCAATTTAATATGAAAGAACAAAAAAAATAAAATTGATCCCATTACATAAGATCTGCACTTTTGTTTAAAGATTTAAAAAAAAATCCCAACAACAAATTTGTTGTTATTCGAAACCGCAGATCTATTACCGAAAATGAATAAATGTTTGAAGATCTGCAAAAATATACAACTACAAACAAATAAATATTTGGATAGAAGCATTTATAAATTGTAACGCCCCAACAAAAAATACTACCCTAATAGTAAATAAAATAAATAAATAAAACAAACTCTCACCTAAAATTTGTTTTCATACATAAAACACAATAAAAGGAAGTCGACAAAAGAAAGCTCTAGACGAGTCAGTCTTCACCTCGAAAATCGAAGTCAACTTCATTTGCATTATCGTCGATATCTGCAGAGTTTGGTTTTAAAACAAAACGAGAGCGTGAGCTAAAAGAGCCCAGTGAGGGAAAGCAAATGAAATGCAAATTTTCTTTTAAAATATAAAACTGACAAAAATTTAGAAAATAATTTTCATTAAATAATCAAAGCACTTGGTGTGCAAAACTATTTTCATGCGTGTAATAAAACTTTAGTTAGCACCTTCAAAATTACAATATTTTAGAAAGATTAAACAATAGATTTTCCCAAACTCTAACCAATTATCGTATTTAAAATACACAAGTAATACAATAATTGAAACAGTTAACATTTGAACAGACAGGAAAATCTGTCTCGTTCTAAAATAGTCAGTCCGATTAGTGAGTGTCCGTATACAAAACTCTAGAGGTGGCTCCGCGCGTAGCACTTAGCTACCGAAGGAATCTAGAGGTGGCTCCCACACGTAGCACTGAGCTTCCGAACCATATTAACTCACATAAACGTAGAATCGATGTCGATCAAATATCAACTCACACGTTTCCACTCACCATGAAAGATGAACTCCAGGCCGAAGCCTCAATTGCCTTATCACTCCCAGTAGGCTCTATGTCCCTTAAGCTATGGGATTCAAACCCAGGGTACACCATCGGAATATACCCAATCTACGACCCAAATCCCGCCGTCATCTCCGACCCGACCAGGAATAATGGGAATAGGTACCACGAGTAGTCAAGCAAGAATCAAAGGCAACCTGTTCGATTGATTACTTGTGCCTGACAGACAGTAACAATGACTGACAGACATACAGACAGTAACAAACAGTAACAGTGATAGACGGACAGTAACAGTAACAGGCAATAACAATCGATAACAGACCGTCAACAACAACAGTCGAGTTCAAATGATACATTTGATATAAAATCATATAATTGAACTTATGATTAATCACAAGGGCAATGCACACTTGCATATTTTCCCTCAAAATACTATTTTGCAAAAGACTTATACAAACAGAAAAATATGTTTAAACAACAAGTGCTTCTTGATTTGGAAAATCTCAAGCTTTACAGTTAAAAATATATTACTTGCAGATAAGCACAAACAACGCATTATAATTTCAGAATTTTCAAACTCCCTAGTTTAAGAAAGTTTTACTCACCTTCCTTGAAGTTCTTTCCAGAATCAGGCATATAACTACGATGGCTTTATGAGGTTCCCAATCTAGTACATGAAATGCCTCATCACTTCCAGATAAAAGCCCATGTACAGTCCTAAAATATAATATAACTATATTAATGTAATATATATATAAAGTCCCAAGACACTTGGAAATGAAACTAATATAATTGGAAGCGTAATAGTACAATAAAGACGCTTTGCCTCGATTCTTGAACTTAGAAGTTCAAAGGAAAATTGTAATCTTGGATACGTCTTATGTAGAAGAATGTTATAACGAAGCTATGGTTCGAATTTGAAATCATTTGGAAGTCGTTTGACCCATTTTGGCTCAAAAATAAGAAATTTGTACGGTTTTGAAAAATTAATAAAGTAGTTGGGGTCAAAATATAATTTTAAGAACTTTTAAAAGTTTGTGGGGTCAATCTGCGGTTTCAAAGAATCTGATTTAGTGTCAATTTGGAATAAATCAAAACTTGATTTCAGGGGACTAAATTGAAAATTAGAGGGTTCAAATTGAAGTTTTAAAAATCTTCAATTGGGTCCAAAACTATATCTAATTCTCAAAAACCCACCCCTATACTTTTGACCCATTTCAATTCAGCCCCGAATTTCTGAAAACCTCCTACCATGCTCATTTTTTCCCTTTGTCGACCCAGACCCTCTCCGGCAACCACCGTGACATCAACCACCATCCCAAATACACACAAAACATGCGGCCACACACAAACACATCACGACACACTCACGCACACCCAAAACACACACAGTCCCAAATTTTACCGGAATCACAAACCGAGTTCAGATGCATGTTTCTGGTGAATAGGACTTTCATTTAATATAAAGATCATTAAAATCCGATATTCCAAATGGCCAGAATGGGGTTGCCGGTATCCGACGGTTTGAGGCTCTGTCAATACTTATCCGACATCGGTTCTCAAGATTAAATATATAATCGAATACTAAACATCGATATGAACAAATCGATATATAAAACAATAACTTCAGACCTGGCGTTTGCCGGAAACCGGCCGTCGAAGTTCGACGGCACCGGCCCGAAATGTGTCAGCGCAAAGGAACCTCGTCGGCATTTTTCCGATGATCCATAGCTCCGATCGTCGATCTGGAGGTGGCGTTGGAATCCTTATGAAAAGTTATATCTACGGTGTAAATTATATTATGAACCGACGGTCGGATTCTTGTCACGAGTCCAACGACGTTTTGCGACCAAAGGGTTAGTTTTGGAGGAAAATGAGATAAACCAAAGAAGTGTTTGTCTTCTGTTTGATCAATTGCCGCAACGAATAAAGAGCAACAAAGCGGTTCATACTTGCGCTTGGGCTCAATTTATGGGCTCAATACTTGGGCCCAAATCTTTGGGCTGGGCTCAATGGTTTGGGTCTATTTAATTGAATAGGTTTAAAGGATTTTGAGCCCGATTTAACATAACGAGTTAAAATATACCGTGTATATTTATTTTTGCTACAAAATTAAGTAAATAGAAATAGAAATTTCATAATATCCAATATATCCAACAAAATATTATTATAATAAATCATTTCAATTTTAAATGAAATAAAATTAGTGATATAAAGAATAACCAATTTTATTTAAATAAATTATAATGGTAAATAGACGGGGCTTCACAATCTCCCCTCCTTTAAAGAATTTGGTCCCCAAATCCTTTTCTTAAATAGTTCAGGCAAATCTAGTACTACACCACAAAACTTAAATCCAATCGTCACTCTATCTACGAGGTATGAATGATTGAAATGTATACAAATTAATATTATTTCAATCAAAGATGAGGTTGAAAAGGTTGTGTGACTCGATCGGGAGTAAATACAACTTACATAAGAAAAAAAATAAACAAATTCTGTAGTAACAAGTTAAATGACTTGTAAATCAGAAGTGTTGATGAGTGTGATGTATAATGGAAAAGAACCTAGTAATTGAAATCATAGTCAATATAGAATTTCAAACTTTAGACATATCAAATATGGAGAGTACGACAAATAAGTCTTACTAATATAATAAAACAAGTCGGTGGCATTGGTACTTCGAAGGTAGCCAAGTGAAACAAATTTCTAATGTAAGCTAACAAATGGTAATGATTCGAAGTTCTACCACAAACGAACGTAAAGTGAAAATGAGATAGAAAGTTTGATATTTGATGAGGTAAAATGTATGAAATAGTAAAGTCGTACAAGGTATGAGTAAGTACAAGTTAGGATCTTTGTCCAAAGACAGAATTAACGAACAAAGTGGTAATAAAATAAACAATGTGAAGTCAAAAGGTGTAGATATGTGATATATATAAGAAATGCTCACATTGAAAATGAAATAGTTAATAATTCAGAATCATTATAGAAATATCAATATCTAAGGAAAGATTATACAGTTTGACCACTGGTCCAAACATAAATTTACCAGAGAGGGAAAATGATAGAAAGATAAATGAGAAAAGTTTTAAGATAAGGTGTATAGTTTTGGGAACATACAAATAGAAAAGTTACAAATAATGAGATAACAAATAAGTTTTCAAATGGTACAATAATCAAAAGTTTTCAGAATGGGTTGCAAATTATAGAGTGAATAACAACCAAAAATGCAACACCACTGATGCAGCAAACAAAATAAGTGATCACTAACAACGGTAGAAGGGTCAACTCCCTAGAATAAGTAAAGATAAGTTCTTAGTATAAAAGAGAAATAAAATATAAGGGTGATTGAACAACGATGTGAAGTAAACAAAGTAAAATCGATTCCACCAAAACAGAAGATAAACTCAAAAACAAAAGTGATTAAAACTTAAAGTTCATTTAAACAGTGCATATGTGAACTAGTATATCAGAGGAAGTCAACAAAAGACTTGGGTACAATGTGCATTTCGAAAGTAGTTGTGTTAAAGAGCTCCACAATCAGGAAAAATCTATCAAGTAGAGCAAAAGGATTTATAAGATCAAAATATTAGAGGATGGCTACTAAAATAAGTATACTCATCTTTCACTGATAAAGAAAATAATAAGAATTTTGAAATGAAATATCAAATCTCTTGAATAATCAAGTACACTAGGTAATAAATATTGAAGATACGTTAGGGTGTCAAGTGGAGCTATTTGACATCAGTCTCTTGAAGGTTCAGTGGCAAATAGGTGATAATTATCATTCAAAATAATCAAGAGTTTGAGAGAATTAAATGTATGAAATAAATATTGACATTGAGTGCAAAACAAGAAATCACTAAGAACAGGAGACAAATTGCAAGGTAGAATTTGTTCGAAAACAATTGCAAGTTTGAATATATAATTGTGAATGAAGACATCCAAAGAATTCAACAAGCTTGACGCTCAAAGAGAAAACAATTTTCAAAGCATAGCTTGAAGGCCAAGAAATTATAGTGAGGTTCATGATCCCAAATATTTCATGAGAAAAGCAATTAGTGACTTGTAGAATATTTAAACATCGTAAGTCAGAACTCGATAATGAAAGGTAGTTAGACAGGACAATTCATATGAGTGAATAACTATAAAAGTAATACTCAAGAGTGTAATGAAATGGAATTAAGATGTCCACCTTGATTATAGATCAGTCATAGAAGGCAAAAAGAAACAAAGCAAGAACTCCAATGAATAAGACAAACAATATATGAAACTTGTTAGGTTTTAGGTACAAAAGAAAGAAAACGATGTGAATCAAAACCTTCAAAATTCAAAGTGTCAATTCAGTTGATTTGAAAGTGGTTATTAAAAGAAACTTAATGTTTAGAAGATAGTATCACAAGAGATGAAAATCTTCAGAAACAAAAGTTAATGTTCAACGAAATGAATATGCGAGGTTCATTATTCATTCAAAATCCAATAGGATAATGGTCACAAAGGAATGCGAGTGATCACATCATAAAGCGTGATCAATAACAAAAACTCTAAATTTACAATGAAGTATTTTACAAGCAAAAGAACTCAAAATATAGTTGATAAAGAAAGTTTTAGGAAGAGAGGTCAAACTCTCACCGGTTTACAAAAAGTATCACTGTTGGACATTAAATAGGAGGTACAAATCCAACTCTCACAAGAGAAGACAGTTAAGGGCCATTCATAACAAAATAGAATCATTTGTAAGGAAAGTTATAAATTACAATTCCTCATGGGATAAGTATTCTAATATTTAGAAGAATACAATAACGACTTGGATAATTTTCAGGTTTAGAATTCGTAAGCAAAACATATAAACTGGTGATAGTGTACCATGCGAAATAAGAGAGTTTAAGAGAAAATGTTTCACACTCAAGTACATGATCCTCTATGAATGAATAAGTTATTCACGAGGTAAAGAAGTTAGGTACTTGCTGAAAACGCAAAGAGGTAACTAAATTGAGGTGAACTAATTCTCATAAAAAGCTAATTGAGAAGCAAAAATCCGAACAAGAAACAAATGACACTTCGAGGAGATAAGTAGAAAAGATTATGGTTTCTATCTACTCAAAGATATGGGACAAATTTGAAAAGATAAATAAGTAATCATCGAATATAAGTAAGAGAAATGAATGGTTGAGATTATTTCAAAGATAAATAATGAATGTAATCAAATGATCGCTTATCAAGTAGGATAATATAACAAATAATAGGCTGAAGATGACAATGCATCATGGGAGAATGATTAGAGTAGATTTGTCCTTATTTTTATTAGCTTTTTAGTTCGTTTTTATATTTGTTTTTGGTATAAGTTGGATTATTTAAGCTTAATTCCGTAATTTTATAATTCCAGCTTATTTTACCYTATTTTGATCTTAATTGATGCAATTAGGTGATGTTTRGTTYTTTTTCACCTTACAGCTAAGTAACCGGAAGAGTTTAGCGCGTAAAAGACGAAGTTCGATGTTCAAGAGTAGAAGAACAAGCCTTCCYGTGAAACGAGTAYCAAAGAATRYAGAAARGGAGACCGACGCTCAGTCGCGTCGACTGACMCGACCGTCGACGCACCATCGARGCTAGCCGTGCCAGCGAGCCATGCTCGRGTCAGTCGARGCAAGGACGACYCTCTYTCGACGCTAAGTTCTGAAGCGTCGATGTCGACGCACCAAGGCCGACGCAACGTCGACGCTAAGTTCTGAAGCGTCGATGTCGACGCATAACGTCGACGCACCTGCCAGCAACGCGCGCACCCTGCCGACTGCACATGCCGAGCGCTGCCGACCAAGACTGCCGACATCCGCCGAGTGCCTGCTCGCGTCAGTCGACGCTCCACCGATGCTCCGTCGACGCGGRGGCCCAAAATTCGGAAATTAGGGTTTCTTGTGCGCCAAGACTCCTAATATCTATATAAACCCTCATTATTTCGGGTTTTGGAGGGTGCCACGACAGATACATCTATCCTAGGGTATTTTTAGCATTCAACAACAATAAATCCACGTCTTATAACAAGATTTGGAGACGCGGATCAAGGATCGAAGTTCTACGCGCCCGAAACACCGATTTCGCGCTCGAGAGTCCATTTTCGCCCTAAGATCAGCGTCCAAACTCCGGAATAGCTGGAGCTTTTCAGTGCTTTTCGTAGTTACAATAAGTACTCTAAACCTTTAGTTAATTTCTTAGATAATTGCTTAGTTAATTTCGTTGTTAATGCTAGAKTAGTTAAATTAGTTTAATCGTTTTATGCTCGTATTTTGGATATTGATTAATTTAGTTTATTTATGCGATTTGGTTCATACTTAGTTAATGATCGTGGATTGGTATGATTCGTATGTTAGCAATAGATTCTTAAATTCATGCTTTAGATACGTTAATTAGCTTTTAATCTTCGTAGTGTTAATCGATAATTAGTTACTGCTCTTAGTTGATAATTTAGAATCATTAGTTTAATTAGCTTAGTACACTGCTTAGTTCGTAATTGGTAACCTAGATAAGTAATTAGTTTAATTAGTTTAAATTATCGTCTTAYTTTATAATGATCAAATCAATCTTTTCAAACCCCCAAATGTATATGTATGTTATTCAAAATTGAGAAAAACATTGATAGGACCGAACAGTTGTTTCCTCTAGAGAGACGACTCGAGTCAAACTCATCACCCTACAGTTACCTCGTACACTTGTGAGCAAACTGACGTGCTTTTAAATTAATTATTAAAAACGGGGTGCACAAAAGTTTGAGTCAGAGAATAACTCTATTTTGAGTGAAGATCGAATATAAAGTATATGAACTTTGAATGAAAGTGTAAATTAAATGGAAATTTAAATGAAATTGGATTGAAATTTCATTAGACAGGATAACCCCTATAGTAGAACTCCATTGTTTTCCCAGAATTGAACAACCTAAGTAAGTAGATCGAAATTCCTTAAATAACCAATGATAACCAAAACTTAAATAGTGACTTACGCACCAGAGGTCTCCTCGTACAGCTCGAGGATTATTTTCTTCTTTGATGTTGATTGATGTCGTATATAGAGTATCCTCAAGCTTGCGTCAGTCTTATGACAACTTATATCTTGCTTTTCTATCTTAATGTTCCTTGATGCTTCTTGTTCCATTCTCTTTGGTCGTCGCGCCTCATTGGGTTGTCTTTTGAACTTTCATCCCATATTTGTTATTTTGTTGAACGACGAAGACTTGAGCTTATTGATAACCATATCATGAATAATTCCATGGTTCATCTTCTCCATGCAAAAGTCCCACATAATTTTATATTTAAATGAAAACGAGCTCTCAAGACTTCTTTTCAAGTCAAAGCAGTGTTCGTGATATTGACCCGTACATGCCTCATCTCTAACTTGTTCAGATCTTTTGTTAATTCAACCTGTTATGATGTTGAAGATATCCAATCTTTGACTTGTCTCTTTAGTGTTTCAAATGTTTCATTTTAATAATCAGCACCGATGACAAATGCAAGTTCACCTGCTACACTTTCTTGACGAAGCTTTTGAAATTAATAGGTCTCGAACTCCTTTGATATTGGTAGTTAAGCCTGGACTCCCATTAGAGCATCAAGTTTTAGGAATTGCTTAGCTAATCAAGCTTCCCCTTGAGATTCGCGAGAAAAGCAAAGTAATGCTAAAACCTAAATTTCAAGGAAGTTGACGAGGACTTATAAGTAATGAAAATGTTTGGCTCTTGGAATAAGAATAACTCTTCAAGATAAATAATAACTCAGACAAGTATTGAAATTAAAAGGAGGTTGAGGTTACGTAGTGAAAGAATTATTGTTCAAGTTTGACAATTTGAAGATGAAAAATTCTCACGTAAACCTACTATCTAATCGAAATAAATTGGTAGTTATTCCTTACTCTACCAAAATCATTACTAATATTCTAATTCTCAAGTCCAAAATGGCAGTGGCATTCCAATCACAGGCCAAAGACCCTATCCTAGGTACACTTAAGTGCAAATCCTTTGCACTCAAGCTCTGATACCACATCTGTAACGCCTCCCAAGAAATAATACCTTAATAGTAAATAAAATAAACTCTCATCTCAAATTTGTTTTCATATACATAAAACACAATAAAAGGAAGTCGACAAAAGAAAGCTCTAGAAGAGTCAGTCTTCACCTTGAAAATCGAAGTCAACTTCATTCGCATTATCGTCGATATGTGGAGAGTTTGGTTTTAAAACAAAACGAGAGCGTGAGCTAAAAGAGCTCAGTGAGGGCAAGCAAATGAAATGCAGATTTTCTTTTAAAATATAAAACTGACAAGAGTTTAGAAAATAATTTTCATAAAATAATCAAAGCACTTGGTGTGCAAAACTATTTTCATGCGTGTAATAAAACTTTAGTTAGCAGCTTCAAAATTACAATATTTTAGAAAAATTAAACAATAGATTTTCCCAAAATATAAACAATTATCGTATTTAAAATACACAAGTAATACAAACTTATTTTTTAGAAATTAATTGAAACGGTTAACAGTTGAACAAACAGGAAAACCTGTCTCGTTCTAAAACAGCCAGTCCGATTAGTGAGTGTTCGGATACGAAACTCTAGAGGTGGCTCCCGCGCGTAGCACTTAGCTCCCGAAGGACTATAGAGGTGGCTCCCACACGTATCACTTAGCTTCCGAACCAGATTAACTCACATAAACGTGGAATCGATGTCGCTCAAACATCAACTCACATGTTTCCACTCACCAATAAAGATGACACTCCAGGCCGAAGCCTCAATAGTCTTATCCCTCCTAGTAGGCTCGACGTCCCTTTAGCTATGGGATTCAAACCCAGGGTACGCCATATTCCGAAATATACCCAATCTACGGCCTAAATCTTGTCGTCGTCTCCGACCCGACCAGGAAAAATGGGAATAGGTACAACGAGTAGTCAAGCAAGAATCACAGGCAACCTGTTCGATTGATTGCCCAAACCACTCGTGCTTGACAGACAGTAACAGTGATCGACAGACAGTAACAGTAACAGGCAGTAACAATCGATAACAGACTGTACCTTTGATATAAAATCATATAATTGAACCTATGATTAAGCACAAGGGTAATGCACACTTGCATATTTTCCCTGAAAAAACTATTTTGCAAAAGACTTAGACAAACAGAAAAATATGTTTAAACAACAAGTGCTTCTTGATTTGGAAAATCTCAAACTTTCCAGTTAAAAATATTTTACTTGCAGATAAGCACAACCAACGCATTATAATTTGAGAATTTTCAAACTCTCCCGTTTAAGAAAGTTTTACTCACCTTCTTTGAATTTCTTTCCAGAATCAAGCATATAACTACGATGACGTTATGAGGTTCCCGATCTATTACATGAAATGCCTCATCACTTCCAGATAAAAGCCCATGTACAGTCCTAAAATATAATATAACTATATTAAAGTAATATATATATATATATATATATATATATATATATATATATATATATATATATATATATATATATATATAAAGGTCCTAAGACACTTGGAAATGAAACTAATATAATTGGAAGCGTAATAGTACAATAAAGACGCTTGGCCTCGATTCTTGAACTTAGAAGTTCAAAGGTTGACATTGTAATTTTGGATACGTCTTACGTAGATGTTATAACAAAGTTATGGTTCGAATTTGAAATCATTTGGAAGTCGTTTGACCCATTTCGGCTCAAAAATAAGAAGATTGTACTTTTTTGAAAAATTAATAAAGTAATTAGGGTCAAAATATAATATTAAGAACGTTTAAAAGTTTGTGGGGTCAATCTTCAGTTTCAAAGAATCTGATTTGGGGTCAATTTGGAATAAATCAAAACTTGATTTCAGGGGAATAAATTGAAAATTAGAGGGTTCAAATTGAAGTTTTAAAAATCTTCAATTGGGTCCAAAACTATATCTAATTCTCAAAAACCCACCCCTATACTTTTGACTAATTTCAATTCAGCCCAACTTTCTAAAAACCTCCTGCCATGCTCGTTTTTTCCTTTCGTCGGCCCAGACCCTCTTCGACAACCACTGTGACATCAACCACCATCCCAAACACACACAAAATATGCGGCCATACACAAACACACCACGACACACTCACGCACACCCAAAACACACACACAGCCCCAAACTTTACCGGAATCACAAACCGAGTTCAAAATCATGTTTTTGGTGAAGAGGGCTTTCATTTAGTATAAAGTTCATTAAAATTCGATATTCCAAATGGCCAGAATGGGGTTGCCGGCATCCGGCAGTTCGAAGTTCCGTCACTACTTATCTGACATCGGTTCTCAAAATTAAATATATAATCGAATACTACACATTGATACTAACAAGTAGATATATAAAACAATAATTTTGGACCTGCCGTTTGCCGTAAATCGGTCGTCGAAGTTTGACGGCGCCGACCCAAAATGTGTCAGCGCACAAGAACTTTGCCGGTGTTTTTCCGATGATCCAGATCTTCGATCGTCAACCCGGAGGTGGCGTTGGAAACCTTATGAAAAGGGATATTAACGGTGTAAATTTTGTTATGATCCGACGGTCGAATTTTCGTCACGAGTCCGATGACGTTTTGCGACCAAAGGGGTGGTTTTGGAGGAAAATGAGATAACCAAAGAAGTGTTCGTCTTCTGTTTGATCAATTGCCGCAATGAATAAAGAGCAACAACGCGGTTGATACTTGGGCTTGGGCTCAGGTTATGGGCTCAATACTTGGGCTTAAATCTTTGGGTTGGGCTCAATGGTTTGGGTCTATTTAATTGAATAGGTTTAAAAGATTTTGAACCCGATTTAACATAACGAGTTAAAATATACTGTGTATATTTATTTTCGCTACAAAATTAAATAAACAGAAATAAAAATTTCATAATATCCAATATATATTCCAATAAAATATTATTGTAATAAAATATTTCAATTTAAAATGAAATAAAATTAGTGATATAAAGAATAATCAAATTTATTTAAATAAATTATAACTGTAAATAGATGGGGCTTTACATAAATCGTTTATAACAAATACATTGAAAATAGATGAAAAATCGATTTTTATGACAACAAACAATTTTAATCTAAAGAAAATAATAGATTGCCATAACTGGAGATTTTTTCTTAAAAAAAAAAGAGCAAGATTGTGAGAGAGAATAGAGGGATGTGCGTGTATTTTACGATAAGTACCCATACACTAGAATTAAGTGAGAGATTAATATTAGAATTTGAGATGTAATATTCCAAAGTTTCAGTGGCAAAGTAGTGAAAAATAGAATATTCCAAGTAACAACTCATTGCAAAACATTTGATATATGTCATCTAAATAATCATACCAAACACACATGAATTTATTCGATTATTCAATCAAAATCACATGATTAATCAGTTCCTTCGTCAATCAATTTTTATATCATCTCAAAAAAATAAATGATGCCTTGTAGTTGAAATGATTGATGAACAATCAATGCAAGCTGGTGTGTACGATTTTTCCACTTGGGGTGTAATTTTGGGATGTAACAGATTGCTGGTGAAAATGACTTTGCCTAACCCCACATTAAGTCGGGTAAAAAAAACAGGCCCCAATGGAGAAAATTTATGTCGACAGGGCCAAAAATATGTATAAGTTTTGCTCATATATTCAGTCACCGATGATGGGTTCTTGTCGACATTGATATGATGTTTCAACGCAAAAAGAGGTTTCAAGTGCCAAGTTCAATCAATTTTGGTCAAGGTATCTAATAAGAAGTTTTATCATGACATAAACTAATAAGTAAATACACATTAGAGATGTTGATTAGGTTATAACCGATCGGTTTAATCGAATCAGCGATTAACTGTTAGTTTTTTTTAAATGAATTAAAATTTTTTAAATAAAATCTTAATAATTAAGATAAATAAATGAGAAACTTAAACAAAATTAGAATGTGATAAATAGATGAGAATTTAAATAAAATTTGGATAATTGAATTTTTGAAGTAAAAAAATTTAAAATTCTTTTTTTTAAAGACTTGATTTTAATTCTAACATTAGAAATTAAAATTAGAAAATTTAACTTTTAATATTAAATTAACCTGTCTACGTATCCTCGTAAAGGAATCAAAGTCCACGTATTTCAATTTTGTTTATTTTGAAAAAAAAAGAGTTTAAAAATTAACACTTGATTTTAATTCTAATATTAAAAATTAAAATTAAAAATTTTAACTTTTAATAATGGAATTAACTTGTCTACGCATCCTCGTAAAGGAATTAAAGACCACTTAGTTCTTATACTTACTTACGTTATGTGGATAGCGGAGGAGGCTCGTCTTCATTCATTCGTCGTTATCGTTGCTTTTCGAAGTGGTATCGTAATGGTCGCTCTCTTCACCTACATCCAATTGCAGTTCTTGTTCTCGTTTTTCAGTTTTGACCCAATTATTCATTAACATTTGAAAGTAGTTAGACCACCTTGAACACATAAATTCAAAATATGACAAATGCATCTGAGATGAAAAAATTTGCCGCCAATAGAAAGTTAACAAAACGCTTTTAACAAATCTAAACTAACCGTATTAGCGGCGGCATTATCAAATAAAATTGAGAAAGTTTTGTTATCTAAATGATACTCCAATAAAATAGTGGGTATTTTGCGCGAAATATTCACAACGGTGTGCGAACTATTAAACTCTCTATATGCAATCAAACGTTCTTACAAAATTCAAGAATTATCAACTCAATGGCATGTAATTCTCACATAATTATTATTATGATGAGGATCCGTCTAAATATCCGAATATATAGATACACTATGTTACAAACTATCAAATATGGAAATCAAATTCAACTTATACACACCAACCATTTTTTTCAATATCGCGAGTAACTTTATTTCGTGAAATCCTAGTGCAAGATGGTTTAAATGCACCTCTAGTAAAGTTTTCATAATAATTACTATGCGTATGATTAAAAATAAGACCTATAACGGAAATAAATCCTGCAAGGAATTTTCTATGACCACTTTGCTATATTGAAATAAATTAGAACTCGTACCTTGGCCACTGGCGCCGGCGGTAGATGAAGATGAGAAGTTTAATTGTATTTGAGAGCTATCAATGCCGTATTTATCGGAATGCTTCTTCTCCATGTGGCATTTGAGCGTCTCATTGCCTCTATTATTTATAGAATTGAAGGTGTAGTGACTCTTGCAATAACTGCATTGTGCCCGAGGTACCATCGACTTTCGTTCTTGTGAAATGTAATCAGAAGATGGGGGGTTGGTGTTTTGCATGTAATTGTGGTATTTTTCTCGTATTTTTAATTAGGATTTTATATTGTTTTTACCAGTTTTTGAGTTGATTAGTTAGTCTTCTAGGTTGTTTTTCTTATTTTATAATTTTTTGTGTTTCTTGTTGATTTTATATTTAATTTGCATGGGTTCGATTGATTTGAGTATTAGTGAAATTCTTGGATTTTTATATTCAAAATTCCTACTTTATAGGCTAAGGCATTGAGGACCAAAATTTAAGCCAAGCCGTGCCAAATTCGGTGTCAAGAGCAAGTTCAAAAATGGTCAAACTTTCTGAATTGCTCGCCAAGGCATGGCATACGCCAAGTTTGACGCCAAAATCCGCGCCCGTGCGCGCCTGTACGCAGCCTCGGCACCGCACGCCCGCAAACCGCGCGCATGCCAGGCAACTTCCGCCCGGCTCTTGCCAAGGCGCTCGCCACCTCACGCCAACTATCATGCCAAGGACCTCGCCACGCCTCACGCCAGCACTCGCCAAGGCACACGCCCAGCCACCCAAGCCCAGCGCCCGCGCCCATGTGCGCCTGAGATCAGCCATGATCGAGCCAAATCGAGCCAAAAGGCTTGTCAAGTGGCTAGGAAGGTCAACACGAGTCAGTTTTGGTCAAAACCGGGAGTTTCAAGCCTTAAAGCCCAATTTGACCAATTTAAACCAAATTAAACCTATTATAAATAGAACATAACTCTCATTTTGTAAAAAAAAAATACCTCCTCTCAACCCATGCTTGGGTTTGAGAATTATTTCTCTGTCTCTAGATTTAATTTCAAGCTTTCCTTGGGTTTGTAAGCCTAAGAAGAATTCGTGTATTCCCTTGAGTTTTATTTTGCTTTGTAATTTCATTCAAGGTTTTGAATTCTCTTTTTAATTCAAGTAAGATTTCCTTTAATTTCATGCTTTGTCTTCAATTTATGCTTTTAACTTTAGCTCTTAGATTAATTGTTAGATCTTGTAAATCGTCCATGAAATCTAGGTGAATGACACACCTTGATCATAGATCGAGTCCTTGATAGTCTTTATTTTGAGTATTTCATGCTTGTTCTTCAATTTTCATGCTTGTTCTTCATTTATGAATTTTGCCTTAGCTCATAAATTTCTTGTTAGATCTTGTGAATTGTCCATGGAATCTAGGTGAGTGACACACCAAGATCATAAATCGAGTCCTTGATCATTTTTATTTTGAGTATTTCATATGCTTTATTCTGGTTTTTATTTGCATGCATAGTTTTTCGTTAAATCTTAGATCTACTCTTCGTTTCTTGTTATTTTTCGTAAAGATTTAAACTCTCACGTTAACTTTTATTGCTCTTTCCATTGATGCTTTCGATTTTTGTTAATTTGTATTATTTAGATTTTTATGATCATGCATGCATGGTTGTATTTTAGGTTGTTTTAGTTGTACTTGGTGAAACTTTGCTTTTACTTGCTTATTTTCACTTTTGCTTGCACTTTCAATTTGGGCATACGCACGAGGCATCCGACCAACTTGCATTTACATTCTTTAGTGTAGTTTAATTAGTTTATTGTCATAGTTTTCATTTTATTTTCGTTTTCTTTTAATTCTTCAAAGCTAAAAACACGTTGATTCTTACAATCGAATCGAATTCCGATAATACCAAGCCATGAACCCACTTTTATTATTTCAACACCACTAAAACCACTCTTCAAAATGGCGCCGTTGCGACTCGGCTTGGTTAAGGCTTTCGATTTGCTTGTAGTTTCTTTGTGTTTTTAGCTTTCTTTTGTATTTGACGTTTTTTCTAAGTATGTTAGGAACTTGTGGCTACGGTGATTACATTCCCAACATGGGAGGGCATGGTAAAAACCATGTTGGGAATGTGATGATTTATAATTAGATTTGGAAACGTGGGAGGGCATGGTGCAAACCATGTTGCCAATGGTGAGTTCGGCTATGGTCAACCCAACATGGGAGGACATGGTACAAACCATGTTGGATCGAGTGGCTTCATGGGTTCAAACGGTTCGTATGGAGGTTACGGAGCCCCTACTCCTCAAATTCCGAACATGTATAATGGAGGCTTTGTTAATCCAAATGGGATTGTTAGTAACCAAAATCCGAATTCCACTCCGTATGAAGGATATGGTATTCCGAGTCACTTCCCGAATATTTATAATCCGACACCCGGTCCATATGGTGCTTTTAATGCTCCCAATCAATTCACGAACATGTATAATGGTGGCTTCGGGAATCCAAATGGGAATATGGGTGGTAAAAATCCAATTCCCGGCTCGTATGGTGGTCTCCCAACTTACAATTTATCCGCTAAAGATCTTGATGCTTATGAGTTATTTGGAGGAGGGAGCTCCATTGTCGCAAGTGGCCCCCCTATCCGCACTATGGGAGATGTTAGCAAACCCTTTGTGGGGGTATTTACTCCTCCCAAGCCAAAATGTTCTCAACCAACGTATTCTCGTGCTAATGACGTGAGTAAAACCTCTTCCCCTAGGGAGCTTGAGTTCGAAAAGGCCCTAGCGGCTTTGGGGGCTCAAATTCCTAAGTTGTCTAAGACGAGCCCGAATCCTCCTTGTGCATGGTGTGGAACGTGTGGTCATGATACCAAGTCTTGCCCTTCAATTTCCTCGTTAAATATGCCGATGCCTCATTCGGAGGACGTGTATGGGGGACATTGATATCAACCGGTAACCCGATTATGCTATACCATCATTTGATCCACCGCCGACTCATACTCCCCTTGTTACTCCTCACGTGGGCTCATTTTGTCCAACTATCCCAGTGATGGCTCCTACCCCATCTCCCGATCTTGATCTCTTGGACATTACGTGACAATTGCCAAGTCCACCTTCGCACACTCTTCCAGTCGCGATCCTTGATAAGTGTGGGGTGGTTGATAATATGGGTGTCTCGCCGTCAAAAGAGGACGTGGTTTCATTTCAGAGTGTTTTTACTCCTCTTGACCCTTTACCCTTTACTTCAAAACAATCTTGCGAAGAGTGGATACATATGGACTTGATCAAGAATTTGGTCGAACGAGTTTATTTGGAGGAAAGGAGCATTGAGGAGAAGGTTGTCCGAGAAGTCTATATTGAGGATCGTTGTGAGGATGATGATCCCCTTGTTCATACCGACGAGTCCATTGTGTTTCAATATGCCAACGACTTGAGTGAAGGAGATTATTTATGTGTCGTTGAGGGCAACGACGACTTTTTAGAGGGGGAGGTGGGTATTGTTGATGATAAGAATGAGAAACTTGAAAATTATCTTGAGGCGGAGATGTTGGATGTTGGGAGAGAAAAGCTTGACGACTATCTTAAGGGGATTGTGGAATTTTTCGGATTAGTCCCCAATGAAGATGAGAGGAGGCAGAAGCCCGAGCCTAAGCCTCCACCATATCCCCTCAAGAGAATATATTTGGAGGAAGAGGAGAGGTCGTTTGAAGTGCTTAAAGTTCTTAAGGGTGCTATTGGTTGGAGACCCAGAGATATTAAGGGAATTAGCCCTTTAACGTACATGCATACAATCGTGTTAAAGGATAATGCCAAACTTTCTCTAGAATTCCAAGGGCATTTGAATCCAAGTCTAAAGGGGATAATGCAAGCCGGGATTTGGAGATTGTTGTGGGAAGGCTTGATGTTTGTGCTTGCCGAGAGTGAGTGGGTGAATCCCATTCACATGGTGCCGAAGGAGAGTGGCAAAGGAGAGTTGTTGTCTACGAGAGCTTCAACGGGATGGAGGATGTTGATCGATTTTAAGAAGTTAAATGCGGCTACCAAGAGAGGTCATTTCCATTCCCCGTTTATCGATCAAAGGTTAAAAAAGCTAGCCGACCAATATTTCTTTTGTTTTCTTGACAAGTCATTAGGTCATTTCAAAACCACCATTCCACCCAAAGATCTAGCCGAGATGAATTTCATTTGCCCATCTGGAACGCTTGCTTTTTGGCGAATACTATTTGAGCTATGCGATACCCCGAGGACGTTCCAAAGAGTGGACCCTCCTGACAAGGAGGATATTATTTTGATGGATCTTCCCATTCTCTTTTCGCCTTGACCAAAAGGGGAGTTCGTCAAGCTAGTGACGTAAAACAAGCGCTTCTTGGGAGGCAACCCATGTTCTTTTCATTTATTTATTTTCTTTTCTTTCTTTCTTTCTTTCTTTCTTATAATATAAAAATCCAAAAACATTTAAAAATTTGAAAAATAAAAAACTTTGTGTTGTCTTTTGGTTCTTTTGGACCTTTGGTTTTATTTTGTGTACATATTCTCGTGTTTTTGAATTTGTGTGATTTTCCTTTTTAGTGTTTTACTTTCCGACTCCAACCTTTGTTGAATTGACAAGCTAGTAGCGTTCATAGAGCCGGAAGACACAAACCATGCTCGGTTATTGCTTGGATTACTTGAATGCTTAAGTGTACCCCACTGAGCTCGACCCAAACTCGCTCGGTTAAGGAAGTTTCTATTTCACCCCCTTTTTACTTGATTTTCATTAAAATGCAATGAGGGCATTGCATGGTTTAAGTGTGGGGTGGGTAGGTGGTAGGGTCCGGGTGTCAAAAGGCATGATTTGTCTTTCTTAACTCGAGCCTTGGAGAAGTGATGCATTCTTGATGAAGTGACGTTTACTAATTGCAGTTTTATATGGTTGAGTCGTTTTTGTGTCTTTTATGTCTTTATTACACTGTTGATCAATCACCATATGCTTGAAAGTTTGAATAGTTTACTTGTCGGGTTTTTACATGTATATGCCCTCTTGTGTGAGGAGTTGGATTTTTGTGCTTCGTCCAAAACCCGCCTTTATATATATATATAATCAACATTTACTCGTGAAAAGATTGCAAATATATAAAAGCTCTTTTGATTTTGTTTTCCAAAACCCGATGCAAAGTAGTGAGTAACCTTGTGTGAATTATCGGTTTTGCTTGCATTTTTATGGAAATTGCATTGAGGAGGCTTGATTTTGCTCGTACATGATTGGATTTGGAAATGACCTCGAGGCACATATATCACC
This sequence comes from Phtheirospermum japonicum, assembly GCA_014905375.1. Taxonomy (NCBI): domain Eukaryota; kingdom Viridiplantae; phylum Streptophyta; class Magnoliopsida; order Lamiales; family Orobanchaceae; genus Phtheirospermum; species Phtheirospermum japonicum. Next base: position 1,515,965 of record BMAC01000174.1, read on the forward strand.
CTTATTCCGGCAATATCCAAATATATAAGCTACTTAAATATTCCAAATGAGCCCCCTTGAGCCTATACCTCATTTCTTGTTAGCCGAGCTCAATTTTAGCTCTTATATCTTCATAAATTATGAGGTGAGAGTGTATGTTGTTAGTTGACTAGAAATGTGAGGGAAATCAATTGTGGGTTTTGGGTTTTGAGTTTCTTATACACGAAAAAAAAAAGAATAATACTCCAACACAAATCACGAGAAGTGATAAAGCGTGCGTTCAAGTGAAAAGCCTAATTTAAAGGTTAAGTTTAGTAAAAAGAAGCGAATTCAAAAAACTTCTAAGTGTTGTGAAATAAAAGTCGGGAAAGAGTGTGTACGAACGAAAGGGTTTCGAATGAAAGTTTGGTAATTTGGGAAGGGGGAAGCGATTATAAGCTTCGGGTTCTAGAAGTTAGGGTTTTGTGTGTTATTGATCATGTTTGATCGTGTGTTAGCCACTATATCCGAACAGGGGCGGATCCAGAATTTCTAGTTTGGGGAGGCCGCCTATTAGAAGATAACAATAATTTGGTTATATTGCGAAAATCGACTCGTGTTATAGCAAGAGAAAAAATATATTTTTGACCTATTTGGTGTTGAGTTAAATTAGAAAGAATATTAAAAATAAGAAGGAAAAAAAGGAGCTAGAGAGGGGTGAACGAAATAAGAAAGACACGTTTATACTTCTAAGTTGATAACATTAATTAGTAAGAATAGGGAAAGAAAAAAGAAAAGGTGGGAAAAAAGAGAGAAATAGGTGATATTTTCTAATTTTATATTATTGTGTTTAAAGTTAATTATCGAGATAGAGAAGAAAAAAGAAGGATAAAAAATACAAAAAAAATAATAAACTGAAAGAGAGATGGGTTGTATTTTAATCCTATTGTTGTTTTTAGATTTAATTAATGAGAAAAAAGAAAATAAAAAGAGAGGAAATGGAAAGATAAAGAATATATAAAAATAATAAATAAAAGAAAGAATAAAGAATAAAAAAATAAATGAGAAAGAGAAAAATAAAAGAAAGATAAAAAACATAAAAAAAGAAGAGGTAGATAGAAGAAGAAATGAGAGAGAATAAACAAATGAGAAAGATATATATAAAAGAAAGATAAAAAAATATAGAAAAACAAGAGAAACAAAAAAGAAGTTCTAGTTTGGGGAGGCCGCCTATTAGAAGATAACAATAATTTGGTTATATTGCGAAAATCGACTCGTGTTATAGCAAGAGAAAAAATATTTTTTTGACCTCTTTGGTGTTGAGTTAAATTAGAAAGAATATTAAATTAAAAATAAGAAGGAAAAAAAGGAGCTAGAGAGGGGTGAACGAAAATAAGAAAGACACGTTTATACTTCTAAGTTGATAACATTAATTAGTAAGAATAGGGAAAGAAAAAAAGAAAAGGTGGGGAAAAAAGAGAGAAATAGGTGATATTCTTCTAATTTTATATTATTGTGTTTAAAGTTAATTATCGAGATAGAGAAGAAAAAAGAAGGATAAAAAATACAAAAAAAATAATAATAAACTGAAAGAGAGATGGGTTGTATTTTTAATCCTATTGTTGTTTTTAGATTTAATTAATGAGAAAAAAGAAAATAAAAAGAGAGGAAATGGAAAGATAAAGAATATATAAAAATAATGAATAAAAGAAAGAATAAAGAATAAAAAAACAAATGAGAAAGAGGAAAATAAAAGAAAGATAAAAACATAAAAAAAGAAGAGGTAGATAGAAGAAGAAATGAGAGAGAATAAACAAATGAGAAAGATATATATAAAAGAAAGATAAAAAAATATAGAAAAACAAGAGAAACAAAAAAGAAGTTCTAGTTTGGGGAGGCCGCCTATTAGAAGATAACAATAATTTGGTTATATTGCGAAAATCGACTCGTGTTATAGCAAGAGAAAAAATATTTTTTTGACCTCTTTGGTGTTGAGCTAAATTAAAAAGAATATTAAATTAAAAATAAGAAGGAAAAAAAGGAGCTAGAGAGGGGTGAACGAAAATAAGAAAGACACGTTTATACTTTTAAGTTGATAACATTAATTAGTAAGAATAGGGAAAGAAAAAAAGAAAAAGTGGGGAAAAAAGAGAGAAATAGGTGATATTCTTCTAATTTTATATTATTGTGTTTAAAGTTAATTATCGAGATAGAGAAGAAAAAAGAAGGATAAAAAATACAAAAAAAAATAATAATAAACTGAAAGAGAGATGGGTTGTATTTTTAATCCTATTGTTGTTTTTAGATTTAATTAATGAGAAAAAAGAAAATAAAAAGAGAGGAAATGGAAGATAAAGAATATATAAAAATAATGAATAAAAGAAAGAATAAAGAATAAAAAAACAAATGAGAAAGAGGAAAATAAAAGAAAGATAAAAACATAAAAAAAGAAGAGGTAGATAGAAGAAAAAATGAGAGAGAATAAACAAATGAGAAAGATATATATAAAAGAAATATAAAAAATATAGAAAAACAAGAGAAACAAAAAAGAAGTTCTAGTTTGGGGAGGCCGCCTATTAGAAGATAACAATAATTTGGTTATATTGCGAAAATCGACTCGTGTTATAGCAAGAGAAAAAATATATTTTTGACCTCTTTGGTGTTGAGTTAAATTAAAAAGAATATTAAATTAAAAATAAGAAGGAAAAAAAGGAGCTAGAGAGGGGTGAACGAAAATAAGAAAGACACGTTTATACTTTTAAGTTGATAACATTAATTAGTAAGAATAGGGAAAGAAAAAAAGAAAAAGTGGGTAAAAAAGAGAGAAATAGGTGATATTTTTCTAATTTTATATTATTGTGTTTAAAGTTAATTATCGAGATAGAGAAGAAAAAAGAAGGATAAAAATACCAAAAAAAAAATAATAATAAACTGAAAGAGAGATGGGTTGTATTTTTAATCCTATTGTTGTTTTAGATTTAATTAATGAGAAAAAATAAAATAAAAAGAGAGGAAATGGAAGATAAAGAATATATAAAAATAATGAATAAAAGAAAGAATAAAGAATAAAAAAACAAATGAGAAAGAGGAAAATAAAAAGAAAAGTAAAAAACTTAAAAAAAAAAGAGGTAGATAGAAGAAAAAATGAGAGAGAATAAACAAATGAGAAAGATATATATAAAAGAAATATAAAAAATATAGAAAAACAAGAGAAACAAAAAAGAAGAAAAATAGGCATGAGAAAGTGTTGAACCTTGGACCATTTAAGAAGGGATTGTGTACATAAACCATCAAGTCAAGGTACCCACTTGTAAGTTATTGGAAGCCATTTTTCATATAACTAAAAATAACAAAAAATCATAAATAATATTATGATTTGGGAATTTTTTCTTGGGGGGCCATGGCCCCCTCAAACGACAAGGTAGATCCGCCCCTGTATCCGAATATTACATACCTTACCAAAGATCCAACATTACAACCCAAAATAAAGACCTCTTTTGATTCTTGTTTGGTCATGTGCAATGGGTAATTTTGAGTTTCCAATTTGTGAAAACTTGAAAAGGTGCATGCATTGTCCGACTTGAGTGTATACACGTCCCATATAATAAACACTTGAGCGAATTGAGCGAACACCCTCAAAAAAAATCCATTTGTGAGGAAGTCATCGATTTGGTTTACATTTGAGAAGGGGTAATACGAGCAATGCTTGACGATAACGAGTTTGTGTTGATACTTTCATCATATTAATAGGATAAGCACGAGGATTTTCTTTTTGCATAATGTCCATTGCATGTACATTCTCGATTCTTTTTGTTGTTCGAGTACGAACAAACCGATAAGTGTGGGGTGGTTGTTTTACATGTAATTGTGGTGTTTTTCTCGTATTTTTAATTAGGATTTTATATTGTTTTTAAGTTTTTGAGTCGATTAGTTAGTTTTCTAGGTTGTTTTTCTTATTTTATTGCTTTTTGTGTTACTTGTTGATTTTATGTTTAATTTGGTTAAATGGGTTCAATTGATTTGAGGATTGGTGAAATTCTTGGGTTTTTATGTTCAAAATTCCTATTTTATAGGCCAAGGCATTGAGAACCAAAATTCAAGCCAAGCTGTGCCAAATTCGATGCCAAGAGCAAGTTCAAAAATGGCCAAACTTTCTGAAATGCTTGCCATGGCTCGCCAAGGCATGGCGTACGCCAAGTTTGACGCAAAATCCACGCCAGCACGCCCGCCAGCGCGCATAGCTCCGCAGCGCCCGACACCGCACGCCCGCAACCGCGCGCATGCCAGACAACTTCCGCCCGATGCTTGCCAAGGTGCTCGCCACCTCACGCCAACTTTCAAGCCAAAGAGAGACGCCACCTCTCGCCAACTTTCAAGCCAAAAGGCGACGCCACCTCACGCCAAGGACCTCGCCACGCCTCACGCCAGCACACGCCCACCCCCGCGCCCAGCGCCCGGCTCGGCCATGACCGAGCCCACCTCGAGCCACCCTGTGCCAAATCGAGCCAAGTGGCTAGGAAGGTCAACGCGGGTCAATTTTGGTCAAACCTAGGAATTTCAAGCCTTAAAGACCAATTTGACCCATTTAAACCCAATTAAACCTATTATAAATAGAATCTAACTCTCATTTTGTAAAAAAAAACACCTCCTCCCAACCCATACTTGGGTTTGAGAATTATTTCTCTCACTAGATTTAATTTCAAGCTTTCCTTGGGTTTGTAAGCCTAAGAAGAATTCAAGTATTCTCTTGAGTTTTTTTTTTTTTTTGCTTTGTAATTTCATTCAAACTTTTTGATTCTCTTTTGAATTAAAGTAAGCTTTCCTTTAATTTCATGCATTGTCTTCAATTTATGCTTTTAGTTTTAGCTCTTAGATTAATTGTTAGATCTTGGGAATCATCCATGGAATCTAGGTGAGTGACACACCTTGATCATAGATCGAGTCCTTGATCGTCTTTATTTTGAGTATTTCATGCTTGTTCTTCATTTATGAATTTTGCCTTAGCTCATAGATTTCTTGTTAGATCTTGTGAATCGTCCATGGAATCTAGGTGAATGACACACCAAGATTATAGATCGAGTCCTTGATCATTTTTATTTTGAGTATTTCATATGCTTTATTTTGATTTTTATTTTCATGCATAGTTTTTCGTTAAATCCTAGATCTACTCTTCGTTTCTTGTTTTTCGTAAAGATTTAAACTTTCACGTTAACTTTTATTGCTCTTTTCATTGGTGCTTTCAATTTTTGTTAATTAGCATTATTTAGATTTTTATGATCATGCATGCATGGTTGTACTTTAGGTTGTTTTAGTTGTACTTAGTGAAACTTTGCTTTTACTTGCTTATTTTCACTTTTGCTTGCACTTTTAATTTGGGCATACTCACATTCGACCAGCTTGCCTTTTACATTTCTTAGTTAGTTTAGTTTCATAGTTCTCATTTTAGTTTAGTTTTCATTTATATTCCAAAAGCTAAAAACACATTGATTCACACAAGAAATCGAATTCCGATAATAACAAGCCATGAACCCACTTTTCTTATTTCAATCACCACTAAGAATCTACTTTACAGTTGGTATTCCTTCGATTTTGATTGAGGCGGTGGCATATCACGATTATGACCCCCTTCCTCCTCATCTTCATCCAGATTGACGTCGGCAAACGGTTCGAATTCGTCGGAGGTGGGTAAATCCTTATCGAAATTGGTTTGATTATGCTCACCGAAACTGATTTGATTATATAAGTCTTCAAATTCTTTTCGTGTCATCTCATCGGGAATATAATCTCCGGCAACAGCTGAAGGTTCTCGTCGAGATCATCGACCTCCAACTCGCCCTCGGCCTCAACGGGATTCTCGAATAGTATTAATATTAATATTACGAGAAAATCTTGTCATAATAATATTATAAAATAAAGATAATTAAAACGAGAAGAAGAAGGTTATTGATAGTATTTTTGCACATATTAACAACTTCAAATTTGAAAATATAAGAGAAGAAGTGGAATATTAGAGATGGATTGGTGGGAGAATTGTGGTAGGAGAGGGGGGTATTTATAAGTGTAGAAATGGATAAAAAAATCGGAATATTAGCCGTTGGGAACCGCCGATTTCGGTTAATCGGCAGTTAAATCTCCAACGCCTAGTTTTTTGACCGTGGATCTACAACGACTATTTGATTCAAGCCGTTGATTTCAAATGGTCAAAAACTGGCCAGTTTAACCGCCATTTTTTTAATTTTTCCAGTTAACCAGCGGTTTCGGTTGGTCGAAATCCGGAACCAAAACCAAAACGTCGGAATGCGATTTATGGTTTCAACTTTAACCGAAACCGTCGATCAACGGTTAACCAGAACTGTTGATTGGTTAAGAAATCGACAGTTAACCGGTCAACCAAAACCCCATGTGCATGTCTGCACATGAGAAACAAAATTATCCAATGAAGTCAATTTAATTTAGGGTTTATAGGAAAATTTTAAAATGATTCAATTTTGATGTTTATCATATTGATTAAAAAGTTTTTAATTATGTGTCAATGAAAGAATGGAGTCTAATGTTATTTCCTTTTTTTCTCTGTTATTTACATATAAATAGTAATAATAAAAAACTCGTAATCATTACATATGGGAAGCTAAAGTGATGTATGGGTGTGTTTTCATTTTAATTTTTAATTTCTAGTGAAAAAAATAATAATTGAGAATTTACTGATTTTCGTGTGAAAAGAGATTACATTTGAATGAGTAGATTTTAAATATATTTTTTTGTATATAATAATTTGAATGTTGGTAGTGGTAGAGTCCACTTTTGATATTTAATTAGAATATATAATATAATATTAATAAGATTGTCTATGGTGGACCCCATTAGATATATGTAGTTTAAATATAATAATATCTTAATTAAATTTTGGTAGAAATGGTGGGTTCCAAATCTTAAAAAATGAGATATTATTGATTGATTTGAAATAAATAATGTAAAAATAAAAATAATAATTTCTAATGAAAAATTGTAAACAACTATGATTCTGTTTTCATAGTAATTAAAACTGAAAATTGTGGGGCGAAAACACTTTCATATGTCACCTAAATCTTGTAATATATACAATAGTTGCAAACAACGCCAACCAAACTACTTATTGCAACATAATTACTATTTGACATACTCAACCAAAAACATATTTGTATGGAAATTTGAATTCGTGAGGTCCCATAACCTCGTAGGGGCAAAGTTGAATCAATTTTGAATCACAACAAGTTGTAAAATATACTGTATTATTATTTAAAAAAAAGTAGGATTAATTCGAATTTAGAGAGGGAGAATCCTCCATTTTGTTAATAGTGTTAACTATTAATGCCGATGTGTTCAAAGGGGAGGGTTCCGTATCTGATGTGGATCAATTAAATTTCTCCAAAAATGACGTGTCAGACTGTGGTTAATAGGGGGTATATTTTGGGAGGAGGCCAAAATTTTAACCAGGTATAAATAACAACTTTTTTCTATTTATGTTAATGTTGTAGCCAACCTTTTTTCACGCCTTTCAGCAGTCCATTCGATCTCTGTATTTCTTCATTTTCTTTTATTATATTTCTTCGTTTTTCTTCTTATATTTCCAGATCATAACAACTTTTTTTTTAAGTTAATTTGTTTTGGTCCAATATTCATCCCCTAATTTTCCTCCCACGCATCACTGCTTATTCTGTTGAATATTCAGCCGCTCACCTAAATCCCAAAATTTTACACGGCAAGAATTCTGTCCAAGCAGATCGACCGAGAATAAAAAAAATCCCCGATCTGTTCTTCTATTTATACCTTTTTTTAATTTTTATTGTCTTATCAATATTTCCGCCCAGTTTTTCTTCAGATCCATCGCGAAGCCAGAAAACACACAAAATTTATCCGCCCAGTTTTTCTTCGATTTCTTTTTTAATTTTGGTTCTAATCCATGAGTATTTTCTATTTTTGAAAAAATGTATTTGATAGAAGTTTGTTAATTGATTTATGCATTTATTTTTATTTGAATTTCCCCGGAGCAGATTTTATAAGACAAATCTGTCTTTATATATCTATGACTTTTTATCCTTTTTTGTTGTTGTATCTTGGATGAATGCGGCAAGGTATATATTATGTGTATGGATAATTCATTGCCCTTTTTTTCCCTTCTTCTCCAGACTCTTATACCAAAGAATAGCCAAAGGTTTGGAACATTATTTTTGGGATTCTTCTAGGTCTGGCCGTTCAGATCTCATCTCTTTGTCCAGATTTTTATTTCAAAAGAAAAATTTATAGGATTACAATTTATATTTCCACAAAAATTTCATCTCTCTATGTGCAGAAGATTACGATTTCTAGGATTACACTGGATATACGTTTAACGCCATTGTTCTTGAATTAGACGCTCTGGAGGGTAAGATTCTTAGTTAAGCAATTGGGCGATTGGTTTTTTTATTTTTTTTTCCCTTTATCTGAATCCCTTTTTCCTGATTTTTTCATTAGATTTAGAAAAATCTAGAAGAAATCCGTTGGTTTGTGCTGTGGTCGATTCCTTTTTTTTTTTTCAAATCTGATTGATAATTCGCTGATGATTTTTTGAAGATTTTTGATTTATATATCATCATATCATATTTGTTGTTAAATCGAGTATATGTGTTTGAAATATATATTCTCAAATATTGCTCATCTGATTTTGGAATTGAATTTATGTGATGTTATGTTCAGTCTTAAATTTTGATTGGAAAGTTCTAGTGGTACAAGATTATTTCGACATGTTTGTTATATATTATGATGATTATGTAGATTTTCATCAATTCTTATCTGAAATCCGCATTTTTTTTGTTTATATTTTTTTCCATCTTCGTATTTGTTGTAAAATCAATGCAGATATATTAGGAGGATTATGCAGATGTGTTGACTTTTTTGATGGGATTATGCAGTTGTGTTGTAAAATCAAGATTTCTGTGTTGTTGAATGGCATACGTACATTGCCCAACACATTCTCTTCGTCCTCTTGGGTCAGGTCATGTTCTTCAAGAGTTAATGTCTTGCTTTTACTTTGTTATTATCTTTGCGAGCATAATTTTCCTTTTTTAATTTTTAATTTTCCCTTGGTTTTAATAATGATAATAAATGAAATTCTTACTTGGTTTTAATTTTTGTTTTCCCTTAGAGTATGATTCCATTTATGTGCAATATTTTTTTTTTGTTGCCTGGATTCAAAGCTCATAATATACAAACTCAGTTTTGGGTTTGTGCGGTTGCTCCAAAACTGGCTTGAGCTCGCTTGGGAAAAAGTGTTCGATACGTCCGGCTCGGATTACTTTGATCGGGAAATTCATGAGAAGAGAAATTGGATTGGGACCACGGAGTGTGCTGCGGTTTTTCGGTCTTTTGGTTTGCGTTCTCGGATAGTGGATTTCTCCGGGAAGGGTTTTGAGTTTGGTCGTGTAGGGAGGAAAAACGAGAAGGTTTGTGGACCCATGGACATGTTTTTGTCGAAAGAAGGCAGCTAGGCCGTGGACCGAAGATGAACACAAGTGCAGAGAAGGCAGCTAGGCCGTGGACTGAAGATGAACACAGGTAAAATCCAACTGCAAAAATATTTGTTATAATTTTATTTTAATTTTTGTTCATTCGAATCTTTGATTAATTAATTTTGTTATTATGATTTCCGATTAAAAAAAAGATTATTTCTTCTTTTGGCTTGATGATTTTTTAATGGGCTAATAATTAATAAGTTGCAATTTTTTTTTTTCGAATGATTTTCGTAGGGACTAAGACTCAAACTCCGATAAGATACGTGGGATTCTTTTTTTGTTTGTCATTTTTATATTTCTTCTAATTAGAAGATAATTGGAGATCGGTTAGATTTATTTGGTAAAGATTTCCATTATAGTTTGTTGATAATTGATTATTTATTGTGTTATTGGTTGTTATCATTTTATGGATTTGGTTGTTTGCGAGATTTCTTCATTATATTGTTACGAAATTGTAGATTGTTGAGATTCAATGATTGAATGAGTTCCTTGATTTTACTTTTTACTTTCGAATATTAAGGAAAATGATGCTTACGTTGACAACAAGCATAATGTACTGGAGCCTGCAGCAAAAAGATGGAGATTCGGATCAGTCATCACCGTGCGCAGATGGTGAAGGAGAAAATGAATTCATTTGTGAAGATACTAATGGTGATATAAATCCAAATGATTCTGTTTCAGATGAAAAGGATACTAATGATTCTAACAAAGGAATGATCATAAATTGGAGTTAAAATTTTATTTGGAAAAAACAAGCAAGTTGATTAATTAGTTAGGTTTTGATAGCTATATTCATGATAGAGCACTAACCAAGATTCAGAAAGTAATTTCTGTGGTGATTTAATTAGTTTTTACAGTGTTTATGTTTTCAATGTTTTTGATACAATTACGAAAGAGAAAAAAACTTGTATGGCATGCGTTTACTTTTTTTATTAAAATGGAGATCATGCATGCATGATGTGAGTGGTTTTTCCAGTCTAATTAACTGCAACCAATTTTAAGCCCGGCCCGAAAAATGGTAAGACTTGGGCCTCTAAAGTATGGGTCGGGCTTAGGCATCCGAAATGCGACCCGACAAATAACAACAAATAAAACACGTAAAGAAAATAGAAGAATTGAGACATATCATAGCATTACCTGTTTATTTGCCTGATCTTTGGGTCCTATCGATCCTAAGAGGCACGCATTTCCCCCGAGGCATTTTCCACTCATGCGAATAATTATCTCTCAAATCAGCATCAGCACGAATACCCGCTTCATTCAACAATTTCACAGTGGTTGCACATGATCTACTTTAGGAGGGAGCATCAGCCCTTTATCATCACCATGAACCATTACCATCACTCCTAACTGCCATCACAATTAAAGAGTAACCAGAGATGAAATTCTAAGAATTCATATATACAAAGGATTTACCTTATTACGTTTTACTTATTAAAGATTATAATTATCACAAAATTTTTAAAAGTGTCATTTTTTTACTCCCGTGTAACGCACAATTTTACAATATTGAGGCTTAAGAGCGTAAAGGGTTGAAATTTTTTTGTTGCGACGAAAATGATATTATTTCAATAACATAACTAATGTAGATTACAAATAAGTTTTTTCGATTTTATATATATATATATATATATATATATATATATATATATATATATATGTGTGTGTGTGTGTGTGTGTGTGTGTGTGTGTATTTGATATTACTAATTCACATTCTTAATTTGTTAAAGATTTTTTTTAAATTTTGTATCTTTTTTTGTATTTATTAAATTTGCCCGCGAAAATCACACTAATGATAATCAAATCACATAAAAGTACAGTAAAAAACATTGAATAAGAGGTTGAAATGAGTGCTTTTGTAACATAATTCACCATAAATTATATTTACAAGAGCAACATTATAATAATAAATTCAAAATAAGATCGTATTACGCGTGTGGACAAGTTTGCTTATGGCCCAGCCCACTCTAATTAAATTTAGAGTCCATTTCGGCCCAATTTTCCAGCTTACTGTATCATGGTACTGCAATCCCCTTTTACATCCGGCCCACACCAAAAATGGATACAGCTCCGATTCTCCCCAAATGAAATTCAGAGTTTTCAAATACTTGTTCGACCTCTGATCGAAGCTCCCATGGCGGATTTAACTTTCTCCATTGTATCCTGACTCGAATCACTTATGTTCTAGTTCTCTGTTCACGCTTTAAGAAGGCGCCAATCAAATGAGCTTCTTAAAACCCAGCTTCTTGTTGTTTTTAATACTGTTTTCGGTTTCTGAATCAATAGCGGAAGCGGAGGAAGTAGAAGAACTGAATGAAGAGTTCACCGAAGCGTTGCTTTTGAGGCCACTGCCCGATCGGAAAGTGTTGGCTCATTTCCATTTCCAGAGCAGCGCGCCGCCGACTCGAACCTATGGCCGCCACCATCACATCTTCCCCAAATCAATCTATCAGCTGGTGAATATTTAGTTTCAAACTCTGTATACATGTGTGTGTTCAGTATTGATTGATTGTTGGGGAATCGTTTTGTGAGGTTTTGTTGATTGATTATGTTTTGATTTATTTTTTAATTCTCCAATTTCTGAAGCAAATTGCTTTGGTGTATGTGTTGGATTGTTTGGATGTAATATATGTTTTCATGAACTTCTAAAATATACAGATAGATAGATGGACTGAATTGTGTGAACACACACTGGGTGTTCAAGTGAAAACTCAAACCTTTGAACTTGTGTAAAATTAATAAAATCTTTTTATGGTTTGAATCCCTAGATTTGAAATCTTGAAAACTTGACCATTATTTGTCTTATTGCTGTACAATCAGGTTCACAAATTCCAAGTCCGAGAAATGGAGCTCTCGTTCACACAAGGTCGCTGGAACTACGAACGCTGGGGAGGATTTGATCCAATATCAAATGCTAATGCAAAGCCTCCGGGAGTAGAATTATGGGCTGATTTCGACGTTCCTCAAACTCAAGTCGACGATTCCTGGAAGAATCTAACCCACGCTCTTTCTGGGCTGTTTTGCGCTTCTATCAACTTCCTGGAGCATTCAACCAGCTACTCTTCACCCCAGTGGAGCTTTCGATCCGTTTCAGGCAAATTACGTTACGGCACGTTGCCTCGTGAAGCTGTTTGCACCGAAAATCTCACGCCATGGTTGAAATTACTCCCCTGCAGAGACAAAGCCGGGCTTTCTTCACTGATGGATCGGCCTTCGATCTACAAAGGTTACTATCATTCCCAGAGGCTGCATTTGAAATCGGATGAGTTCGATACATCGAAGATGAGTAGTGGGATAGTGCTCGAACAAACCCTTACGGTTGTTCTTCAACCGAACACCGTGGGGAAAATATTGCAACCAAGTTGGTCACTGAGCTCGTTATTCGGCAGGAGAGTGAGTGGAAAGTGCTCGCTTTCTAATTCTAGTAACATGTATGTCCAGTTCGAGAAGAGCTTAGTATCTGAAGCAAATAAACCTCTATTTGAATTATCACCTCCCCCTAAAAGGGTTATAAAAGAAATGGAGAGTTTTCAGAAAGAGGGCTCTGTCCTTTATGAATTTCCAGTTGACGGTTATGATGAATCTGAACCGCTGGATTTGGGGTTAAAGTGGAAGGTCCCTGTAACCTGGTCATGTGAGCAGGCGCCCTTACGGGCGAATAGGTTTTTATTAGGGAGCGGGAATGAGAGAGGTTCTATAGCCATCTCGATGAAATCTACTAACAGTAGCAATGATGTAGGAAGAGATGGTTCTGGAGAGAAAGAATGCTGGCTGAGAGTTGGTATTTTCCAAGTGGTGCCTTGGTATGTAAAGGTGTATTACCATACGTTGGAACTGTTCGTAGATGGAGTGCCTCGACCTGCTATGGATAACATAGAGAAAATACGCGTTTCGCCTTCTGAAGATAAGGTCTCTCCTGGAATGATGGAAATTGAGTTGAGATTACCATGTCGTATTAAGACGGCTGCACTGACATTGGAGTTTGACAAGGTATGCTCCATCTACAGAGTTTTATCGTAAGTGTTAAATACAAGGCAGCATTTGTATGGTTAAGTGACATTATTCAATCATAAAAAGCAATTACCTGGTTCATGAGCTAAAACAAGAGCTTCCACTTATCGAACGAACTAAAATGCTGTTTAACCACCTCCTTTTTTCCCCACTAATCCTTGCCTAGGGTTTACTCTTAGGGTTTGTTGCAATTTCAAAATTTAGCTAATATTGGAGAAGAGGGCCCAAGTCATTTAGTTTTAGATGATTAGAAATTAGTGGCTAGGCTTAATTATTATAAAGATTATTAAAAATTGATACTTTAGATTGATGAGCAAACCATTTTCAAATTGCATTTCTGAAGCATTTACACTTGTTAAGTATTGCATAATTTTTATCCTCTTAAGTTTTTTGCCTTCTTTCATGTTGTTTCTACAGGGGTTTCTTCATATTGATGAATATCCTCCAGATGCTAATCAGGGCTTTGACATTCCATCAGCAGTAATACACTTTGCTGACTTTCTATCAAACATGAGTTTTCACGATGACGCCTTTAGAAAAGTACCTATTTTGTCCAACTTACAGGTATCAAAACAAGTAATCCCTATACCTTTTTTTTTTTAATATTTTTTTTTCTGTTTCATTTTTTCATTGTTATAAAACATTTGTTTTCCTCTTAGGAGAAAATCCCAGTTCTCTCATACACAGAAGTATTACTCGTGCCTTTGACAACACCCGATTTTAGCATGCCTTATAACGTGATAACAATCACATGCACGGTTTTTGCTTTATACTTTGGATCACTGCTCAATGCACTACGGAGACGTGTTGGCGAGGAAGAAAGGCTTCTTCGGGGAAAAGGTGAGATATCTTGTGCCATGCATGTACATCTATCAACATGGTTATCTGATAAATTGAAAAAAGGCATACGGAAATTATGGAATAAAAATAGAATTGTCATTTTCAGCTCAATCACTTCTAAGCAGTTGTTTCGATTGGTTGCATACACTTATTTCATTGTAACACTTTCTTGTCATAATTTCTTCAAAGGTAGATCATAGTTTCATTGAATTATATCAGAAATTCTATCCATGCTTGTAATCTCCCGCCTCTTGCCTTTCTAGACTCATCTCTGTCCTGATATTCTCCTTTTTCTTCCCTTGCAGCAAAGACTGGACCACTGACCTCGATGCTATCAAAACTGTCTGCTAAGTTACGAGGAAAGCCATATGAACCACCAAAACCATCATCAGCATCTCCAAAATCCTCCATTAATTACAAACTAATTGCTAAGGTGGTGCTCGTGGCTGGCATTGCTGCTGCTTGGCAGTATTATTCTCAATGACCCCCGGAGTAAAGCTCTTTTTTCCGTGTAAGATAATGTATCTTGAAGAATAGGGTGAGTAGCTAGGATGAGCATCAAACATTTTTTCCCTTTTCCATCTTTATTCATTTTTGTACCTTTGAATAACAATTAATCATATCTTAATCCCACTTGTTGTCATATATATCAAGCAGAGACAAGTTCCAATCATTGAGATTTTACTGTCTTCAGAGCCCCATGAATTTTGTTTGGAACTAATTTTTATGCATGCCTCTCGACAAGCATGTAAAAAAAAAATGGTACTA
Organism: Phtheirospermum japonicum; assembly: GCA_014905375.1. Taxonomy (NCBI): domain Eukaryota; kingdom Viridiplantae; phylum Streptophyta; class Magnoliopsida; order Lamiales; family Orobanchaceae; genus Phtheirospermum; species Phtheirospermum japonicum. The sequence continues at coordinate 1,531,069 of BMAC01000174.1, forward strand.
CTTATTGTAGGCGGGTGCTCAATAAAGTTTCTCAAATAGGAAATAACAGGAGCTTTGGTGTTGTATCTTTGAGCCTAGCCTGCACCTGAAACCAAGTGTGTCCCAATTATACAAGGTTGCTTGTATGCTTAGCCCTCTTCTTCCAATTCACCGAGGATAAGGTTGGGGCAGTTTGAGAAAATTTATTGAGCACCCGCCTAGGGAGTACTATCATTTTTTTTCCAAGGCCTATGTACCATCAAATCCAAACAAAGAGTGTTTTTGTCAACAATCTCAGAATTTGACCGTCATCGTATTTTCTTCAAAGGGGAAGAAGCAACAACCATCTCATCATCTCTCGCTCGTTTCATGTTTTTACTAATAAAATTGCATGAAAATTGGCTGTTTGTCGAGATACCAGCCTTTCTCTCCTGATTACCTGCATTACACACTTGTGTTGTTGGAAATTTTGATGGTACACAAAACACTTGGAATAAGAAAAATGAATAAAAATCTATAAGAAAAATTATAGAGGTAAAGAGCAGTTACCTGCAACAGATTCATTAGATTTTATTCTCTTCAGATCACTTTCATCTCCCAACAACAACTTTCTCTTCAAACCTGACCCATTGGGTTCGTTACACCGCGTGGATCGTCCTAAATGCCATTTCACCGTATTAGAATGATTTCAAACATCAAGGAAAGCAGATCCTACTAAAAAAACTCTCCTTCCCATTTAGTTTGTCTACATTAAATGCCTCAGCAAGTCAAGTTACCTAGGATGTCCTATTCGAAAACCAGCTTTCAAAGCATAAGCAAACAAATTTACCTGAATGACTTCCCTTGACTTGTTCTTTGTTGAACACACTGCAATGCTCGTGCTGTGGCCTTTTACTCTCTCTAAAATAGCCTTGTTCCTCGGCGTTAACAGTTCCATCTTCTACGCAATGCGACCCTGATGAGTCCAAAATCATTTGTTGTTGGTAAACAAATGCTTAAAAACCTCAAGTGAAAAGCTAAAAAAAAGGAAAACACCCAATCAAACTAAAAGCTGCAATGTCTATATATGAAGCTTCTTTTAGAAAAGAATATGATTTAATTCGTTCTCAGTAGCCATGAAATGATCATCTATCGACCCCTAAAAATTTCAGATGCAGAGCAAAATGTGGCATTATGCTTCTATTCATAATCTGAGCAAGAGATGTTCACAACACTACTCCCATGAAGTAGGACATTTTCTTCTATCTTGATATCTCACATGAGAAAATACTTGGATGCATATATGAGAAGGCTAACTACGGCTCAGAGCAAAAAGTTTTATTCAATATTCTTTTCCATATGAAAGTTTTCCTTTCATCAATTCCTCCTCTTTCAAATTCATCATCAGAAATATTTTCTAGTTATGAGAATTGACAATATAAACTTTTATATTTATATTATTTTACTAATGTGAAATCTTATTTCCATGTTAGATAAAGAAAACATATACTCAAGCTTGTATAAACTAAATTTAACAAGCACAATTTTTTTTTTTGATATATTTATAATTGTAATCAAATAAATTACAATTTGAAAGGGTGAAAATGAAAAACATAATTTGCTAAATATGGTAATGGTAATATTTTCCTCCATTTTCTTTTATTTCACTACCTCTAATTTCTCCCCTCTTTATTTAGATATTTTTTCTCCTCTACTCCCCTATTTCTCATCTTTTAAGCTCATAAACTCACAGTATTTCTACTTTAAATCATCAAATCATATCATGTACTCTGCCAACTTATAGTTCTCTCAGTAGAAAACAATAAAAGAAATTTCAAGTGAACAAGAAAATATTTCATAGCCAAAATCAATATAATTAAGAGAGAGAGAGAGAGAGAGAAAATCAATAATTGAATAACTAAAACAGAGTTTTAAGATTAATAAAGAAATAGAAAGAAAATTACTTTTGGGACCGATTTTGGAAAACTTGCCATCAACAACAAGCCCATTTGAATCATTGGAGCCGGTGGACAGCCCGCGGGCTGAGAAGAATCCAATCAGAGACTTCCACGTCACTGACGAAGCTATAAAATCAGCCCCTCTGCTTATAAAGTGACCGTTGAGCTTCAGGGTATTCGGATTGAGCCCGAAAGCCCGAGCTATCGACCCGAGGTCCAGTTTCTGCTCATCCCATGCGCTTATTTGTACTATTTTGGACACCGATGGACAGAACAGCTTTATTGTTCTCTTTCCTTTTTCATCTCCTCCAACTTTCATGGCTTATTCTTCTATAAAAAAATTTATCTTCTATTAAAAAATAAAAGGTAATCGCCGACTGATTGGTGGGACTGATTTTCCCGATTGTGCTGTTGAGAGAGGTTTTATTGGACAACAGAGAGTTTGTTTGTTTTTTTGGTTTTTTATTTGAATTTCTAATGTCTTCTCGAAGTGTCTACTTATTTATAGAATGAAACGGATTTGGTGTATGTTAGGCGCTGATTGGACTACGCATGCAAATATTGGATTTACTAAAACAGCAAACATCTACAGTGTTAAATTGTGCCGATGGATGTTATAACAAGATATCCAACGGCCAATAATTTTGGAAGTAATAAAACTATATTAAAACAAAACAAAAAGGCCATCAAACTAGGTATGGCAATGGGCTGGGTCGGGCCGGTTACCAGAGAATAGAGGTGGCAATATGAGGCACGACACGATTGACCGACACGAACACGATATTAAAAAATAGGGTTTGGGCTGAGTATTATCAGGTTGGTACGAACATGTTATGAATTGGGTTGATAACGGGCTAACCCGATAAACTCGATAAGGCACGATAATATTTTAATTCCCATTTTTATATTCATTTACTCATTGTTAGTATTTGTGATTTTTAATTTATCATTAGTACATTTGTAATATTATAATTTTAAATGTATTTTACAATTTACATTGATAATTTTATAAATATGTATTATATTTATTAAGAAAATCATGTATTTTATTAATTAACAGGCCTAATGTGCTTAACGGGCTATATTAAATAAATTCAGCATTTTTGCTTATCGTGCCGTACTTTTGTATTTTTATCGTGTCGTGTTCTGGTTTAGATTATAGGCCCGATAAGCTTATCGTGTCGTGTCTTATCGTGTCGGCCCGATAAGAGCCCGGCACGACCGATTTGCCACCCCTACCAGAGAACCCGCCCCGTCCACCCCACGGGTCAGGTCATGTCATTCCGTCACGGGCCACGGGGCGGGTCGGGCCAACCCGTTATATTTATTCTTTATTATTTTATTAAATTTAAAATTAATTTAATATATAATAACACATATATTATTATAAAAACTAAATATAAGATGAAAAATTAATTAAAAGCAATACAAAAAGTAAAAAAAACTTAATAATTCATATAAAATAAGTATTTTAAACATATATAAAATAGATTTAAAAATAAAAAAAATATATAGCGGGTCGGGGCAGGAACTCGCGAAGCGGAGACGGTACTCGAACTCGCCCTGTCCTGCCACGGACGGAGCGAGGCGAGGTGCCCCAAACGGGCCGGGTTGGGTCAGGACAGGATTGTCATCCCTACATCAAATACAGATTTAAGGTTAATAACACGCACGTAAAATTTGAGTTCACTACCATCAAGTAACTCCTAACTACCCATACCATACTTGAAAATTTGAGACATAATTTAGTAGATTTGCAGTAGTCCAACGAGGTAAAATTAAATGAATAATATATATTTAAATCAAAATTAAATAAATAAATCAGTTTCAAAAAAAATTAAAAAATTGTGGCGGGAGCTTCTGGCAAAAGCGTCCCGCCCCTTCGGGAC